>OY759227.1:9479595-10014595 GCA_963662175.1 Aradus depressus | reverse complement strand
AGGAAGGAACCGGAGAAGAAGGAAAAGGACCAGTAGAAGGGTAACGGTCCACCCTAAAAGTTAAAAGTATGATCAAGGTCCTCCAAATAAATCTCCACCTCTGCAGGGCAGCAACTGCTGCCCTAGGAAAGTATGTGGTGAACAAAAATATTGATATTGTACTAATTCAAGAACCTTATGTTTACAAAGGGGGAATTAGGGGGCTGGGAGGACTTGGGGCGTTCACGATCTGTGGCAACGACCAAAATCCACCTAGAACTTGCATTTTAGCAAGAAGACACATACAGCTTATGCCGCTTCGGGACTTCTGTTCCAGAGACCTAGTGGCGGCCAAGCTGACCTGTACCTGGGAGGGTACCACAAAGGAGCTTGTTATAGCCTCTGTATACCTTCCGTACGACCAACCTGGGGACCCACCATCTAATCAGATGAGAAACCTTGTGACCCTCTGCGAGAGACAACGATCGCACGTGATACTCGCCTGTGATGCTAATGCACACCACATTTTGTGGGGGAGCAGCAACACTAACAAAAGGGGCGAGGCACTCCTAGATTTCATTGCTTCAACTAATCTAGAAATAATAAATCGCGGTAACAAACCCACCTTTGTGACACAAAATAATAGGGAGGTTATCGACATCACACTGGGCTCACACTATATATATACCAGGATCAAAAATTGGCATGTGTCTGAGGAAACAACTGTATCAGATCACAGATACATTAGATTCGACATTCCAAATGTTGAACTTCAAACATTTGAGTTCAGGAATCCAAGAAATACGGATTGGGAAGGCTATAATAGCCGATTGGAACAAATTCTGGGAGGACACTCAAATGAACCAAAATCGTTTGAGGACATAGATTGCTTAAACGAGAACATTACATTGGCGGTGCGACAAGCATTCGAGGAAAATTGCCCTCTGAAAGCTAAAAAAGTGCAGAGGGAGGTTCCATGGTGGAACTCGAATCTGAGAGATCTAAGGGCAAAAACCCGGAAACTTTTCAACGCCGCCAAGCGTACAGAACAGTGGGGAACTTACAAAAGTTCCCTCACTGAATACAATCTAGCCTTGAGGAAGGCAAAGAGAGATACATGGAGGAGGATGTGTCAGGAAGTAGAAAACATACCTGCCGGATCCAAACTCCATAAAATACTTTCAAGAGGACCGATGGAAAAAATCGGAATCTGGAAACTCCTGAAGGAAGTCAAAACACTTCGGAAAGGGATACACTAAACTTACTAGTGCAGACCCATTTCCCGAGGTGCACTACCTTAGGTAGTAGAATGGGCAATCAAGTCGTTTAAACCATTTAAATCAGCTGGGATGGATGAGGTCCAACCGATTCTTCTTCAGAAAGGTCTGGACCTACTTGCAAGTCCCCTGTGCAGACTGTTCAGGGCAAGTCTGGCCCTGGGATTCCTTCCGGACAAATGGAGACCTGTAAGAGTGATTTTCATACCAAAGCCAGGGCGAGAAAACTACGCCCAGGCAAAATCATTTAGGCCCATTAGTCTCACCTCGTTTCTCTTAAAAACCATGGAGAAACTGATAGATAGGTATATCAGGGACATGGTGTTGAAGGAAACACCTCTGCATCAAAACCAGTTTGCCTATCAAAAAGGTAAATCCTGTGAATTGGCTTTACATGAGCTGTCACAGAAAATAGAGAAGACTCTACTAAACAAGGAATTTGCCTTGGGAGCCTTTCTTGACATCGAGGGCGCTTTTGATAATACCTCGGTATCAACGATAATAAATTCTGTCCGAAGGCGTGGAACCGACGACATCATATGCCGATGGATCGAGAACATGCTGAAAGGCAGAATTATAAACACAACTTTGGGACTGAGCAGGTTAAGGGCAGTGCCGGCAGTCGGGTATCCGCAGGGAGGGGTATTATCACCTCTATTGTGGTGCTTGGTTGTCGACGAGCTCTTGCTGGAACTCAGCAACAATGGATTTTATACACAAGGCTATGCTGATGACCTTGTGATCTTCATCAGTGGCAGGTTCCCAAATATCGTGGTTGAAATTATGAACACGGCATTGGAGCATGTCAGTAGATGGTGCACCAGGGAGAACCTTAAAATAAATGCACAAAAGGTAACCTGTGCATACTTCACCCAAAAGAGGAACATAAGGGACATCAGAAGTCCCTTCCTCCAAGGGCATGGTATACCTCTATCGAGGGAGGCCAAATACTTGGGAACTGTACTAGATACCAAGTTGACCTGGACTCCACACGTAGAGAAAATAACAAAGAAAGCAACCAGGGCTCTATGGGCCTGCAGGCGCTCCTTTGGCAAAACATGGGGCCTCAATCCCAAGATGGTACACTGGATGTACACAACGGTAGTGAGACCCATAATAACGTACAACTCCTTAGTCTGGTGGCAGAAAGCCGATACGGGACAAAGGAGGAAACAACTGGAAAAAGTCCAAAGACTAGCCTCCTTGGGAATCACTGGGGCCATGAGCACCACCCCAACAGCAGCCATGGAAACCCTGCTAAACCTCCACCCACTCTTCTTGATGGTGAAAGCGGAGGCAAGAAGGGAAGCCTATAGGCTGAAAACAAATAACCTAATACCGGACAACACACCGAGAGCCGGGCATTCAGTAATCTTCTGGGACATTTTGGAGGACCCTGTACTAAACTGAAAGGTTTTATAAAATATGTTTTAAATGCGGTTACTATAGTTATATTACTTTGAGTATATAAAAAATATGCATTTATTTTGTATATGCTAGGTTTTATTTTTAAAATGAGGTTACTATAGTTATATTACTTTGAGTATATAAAAAAATTGAATTTAATTTCCACACAAGGGATATGCCATAATGAAAGGTTTTATAAAATATATTGACTTGATGGATTTCACAATAAATTAAAAAAATGAATAAAATTTTGAATAATAAAAAAAATTTAAGTTAATTAACTCTATAATTTCAAAAATAAAATAATCTACCATATGGTTGAGTGAAGCTCTTAAAAAAAATGAAAAACATATGTTATAAATAACTCTGTAAAATTTTCAAACTACGTTACTTGCACCAATCCAAAAATCCAAAAGTCTCCCGGTGTGATTCTGAAAATAAAGATTATTAAATATTATGTCCCTATAACGATTGGCGCTTATCTCAAAGGTGTTGAATCGCAAGGCCTATGAGTTTTGAGATTTGAATTTCATTGAGAGAGATATGGGGAATCAAAAAAAATCAAAACATATTTACAATGAAAACTATTTTAATAAAAAAAAACTTCGAACTTGAAAATTGGCCATTGAAATATATACAAAAAATAAAATGAATCCTACCTACCTCGTGACGTCACCCTTGAAATATACTTACAAATTTTACTCCTTTAACATAAATTATGAGGTCCACGTTCTTCCCGCATCCTCTCTACCCTTCACTATTCACTTAGTACTCACTTTAACATGTTAACTCACTCTTTTCACTGAAATTGTCAAAAAATATAGAGACTAGTCTCTCATAGGTTCCACCTCTACCAGAACCCAACATAGACTGACTAAACTGCCTCCGCACGGAATTATGGGTAGCAAATTCGAGTTTCTTTTTTTCTGTTGTCTCTTGTTTTACTTCTAAATATTAATATTTTTTGGTGTTTTCTCTCCTTTCTTCCGTTTCTTCTCTTTTCTAAATTGTCATCTTAATTTTCTGTAACTTTTCTTTTTAATTTTTGCCTTCTTCATTTCTCGAAAAACAGTGTTTAAAGTTTGTGATATACACTTTCGGATCACTTGTATTATTTCAGATGGGATCCGGCCTAGTTGATTCGATGTATTTTAGAACTGACCGTTTCTTCAAAATTTACTACTGGCTTTTCTTTCTGATGTGGGCAGTTTTTCTCTTCTTTTTCTTCTTTAATCTTTTCTTAATAATTGACCTTTTCTTAATTTTGCTTATAATTTCCTGAAATTTCTTCATTCCTTCTTCTTTTAGCTGTTTCATTTTGTTTCTGGGTGCTAAATTAATCCCTTCTGAAAATTTAGTTTCCTTTTGAAGTCGGTGGATCTTGTAATTATTATTTAAAATGTTTGTTGATAACTGTAAGGTTAGGCCTAAAGCTACCTTTTCTTTACTTTTACTGTATTTTATTTCTTTTTAAACTTGTTTTGTTCTTCAGATTTCCATTTTCTTTTCTTCTTTCTTAATTTTCTTTCTTCTTTTACTTTGATTTCGTCTTCTAAATTCGGTTTAAAATAAATGTATCGTTGCTAATAAATCCGTTGCCTTGGCAACGGGCTTGTTTATATTACATTGCCTTCTTCCACTTTTTAGAGCAAAAATTGTGTCTCTGGAAACACGGTTTTTGTTCGACAGGTCCCTTCTTCATGAGTCTGCTCTTAGTCCTTCTCCGTTTGGTCGTCGTGAACCGGCACTTTCGGGTGTCTCTATCACTCACAAACCCCAAAAAAAATTCATCTCGCACTTGTCACTTCATTTCATTCCCCACTGTCATTTACAACAAATTTACATTAAACAAAAAAAATTCTTTACACACTAATTATAAACTGAGCTCAGTCCTTTACAATTTGGACGAGCGGAAGACAAATAAAATTGTCTTTTAAATTTCATATATAAAAAAATATTGAACATATTATTACCTAAATGCAAACTTTACTGTAATTAATATCCTTTGGACATATGTACCAAAACAAACAAAATTTATATTTAATTATAATATTGCCGCTTCACCACTTAATATCTTTTCTTACTTTCCATCTTTCTTTCTATCTTAATCTCAAAAAAAAATTTATATTCTACTTCAAATCATAAATAAAAAAAAAAATAATTGGGTTGCTTTTCTAAATTCAGTTCCTCATTCCTCATCATCATTTTCTAAATATTTCTTCACATATCTTTGGTTCAAATAAAATTCAACTTCCTATGACATCTTCTCAAGTTCCAAATCCCCCCTTACAAAGTATAAATATTCCTTATCCTATTATTTCGACGTTACCTAGGCCTTCGCCCATTCCCTAACTCCTCCTATAGCTCAAAAAAAAAAAAAAACTTCAACTTCTTAATCTCAAAAAAAAAATCCCTATATAACTTCTTATATCATCGTAGATTATTATTCTCATATATCGTCGCAGAAAATGTGGATCTTCGCTTCCTTGGGTAGGCTATCTCACAAAAAATATAAATATCTAGCTATCTATTCTCTAATAGCTCTAACTTCCTCAATAACTTCCTCAAAATCTAAGTTTTCAGTAACGTCTTGTAAGTCTCAAAGAAAAAATTATCCCCATGTATTCTAATTATTTTATTATTAATTATATTATATCCCCTTTTATCTCAAACAAACATATCTAGATGAAACTATTTAAAAAATTCTTAATTCTTCTCGCGAATAATCCTATCCCTTCACTCTCTTTACCCAACAAAAAAAAAAACTAAAAAAAATACTTGCCAGCAAATCTACTAATCTTCCATTTCCTACGGTCTTACATATATGTATAATAAAGATAAATGTACTGATGTAAGAAACCAACTTATGGGTCAATGCAAATGCAAAAATACTAGTGATAGGTATGTTAGAAATGGCTGCACAAATCCGCTTATGGAAAAATAATAAAGGTATGTGTGTTAGAAAAGACTGCACAAATCCGCTTATGGGAAAATGCAAATTACTACTAGTGATAGGTATGTTAGAAAAGACTGCACAATTCCGCTTATGGGAAAATGCAAAAAAATAATAGTGGTATGTGTGTTAATATTCTGCACAACATAAAAAATGTATATATATATATTGCCCCCCCCCCCCCCCCCCCCCCCCCCCCCCCCCCTATTTCGCGATCATTCACTCTCAATTTCTTTCATACCAGCATTCATTCCTCTAATACTAAATTAACACATCTACACTATATACAAATAAAATCATAAAAAAATGCAAAATAATACAAAATCCCCTCCTGTGTATTGTGTAAGTTGAGTAATGTAAAATGATTTCGTTTCTTAATGTTGTGTTGTCCGTACGGTGTAACATAAATGTATCAAATAAATCATAAATCCCCGTAATAATGTATGTTTTATGTGTATTAGCTTTGTCTAAATGTTTCTGAGATGGCTAGGTTCGATTCCCATAGGATCAGCTAAAAATCCTTCTCTGGCCCCCAGTTGGACCGTTCCTTCCAGATTACTGACCCCCAATGCCAAAAAGAGGAGGCAATCTGCACTCCCTCTCTCCGACACCAAGCGACAGCTCCGTCGGGAACCAGTCCTGTGACTCGACATACAGGAAGCGCATCAAGCTTCGGAGAGACCGGGCTAGTTCTCTGTCTACTGTTTCTAGGCTGGGCAAGTGCAGACGCCTCATACTGCAAGAGACCTAATTGTCTCCGCTTGCTTATCGGCAGGGGATCAATTAGTCTCCGCTTGCTTATAAAAAAAAAACTACTAAAAAAAAAAAACGACTAATCTACTTCATTTATTCTTCTTACATTCTCGATTTAATTACTACATATAATATTAAATTAAAAAAAAAAAAATTCTAATAAAAAATCCTATATATATCTTTAATTACATGAAAATCGGATATCCCTATTCAAAAGTACGGTTACCGGTCACTAATTGAACGGTTCACTTTATGAACCAGGTCGGTCACCTTCTGTACTAGTTCGGTCTCGTTCATCATAAACGAACTAGTTCGGTCATGTTTATAACCTCTCCATGGGATGTTACCTTCTCTCTACCCCTTATTTACAAATACCACTTCGAAATAAAATTAACATCATGATTACATTCTATTAACCTAATACAAGCCCTTACATTAACATATTATAAATTCAACAACAACACAAGTATTTATCTCAAATAAACTTCATTCATACAATATATATTCATTTATCAATTGCAAATATCATTTATCCGTAGTTTCTGTCTAAAGTTTTGCTCAGTTCGTCTGTCTGTCAGTACTGTAACTCATTCTAGTTTCAAAAATAGTTACTTACTGTAAGTTCGGCTGATGCAATTAAATAATTACAGAGCCTAAGATGAGTCCCCTGCTTTTTCTTAATGCCGCGCCGAATAATGTCTTCAAATATCTCCCCCCCCCCCCCCCCCCCCCCCCACTAAATAAAATTTTACGTAGTCTGTCTGTCAGTACTGCGTCATTTTTCTCATTTCCCCTTATTTCATAAATTTCCACTTCAGTTTTTCTGTATTGTATTCTAAAAATGTCTTCCACCTGGTAACTCATGTAAATTCTTTCTTAAATAATTTTTCCATTCATGCACAACAGTCATACTATCATATTTTCTTAATTCTACCTTAGTTTGCACTAACTGATAATTCATTATAATTTCTCCCTTGGAAAGAAATTTTCTTACTGATTTTACTCTACTTTGGAAATTCCTTTTAACTGTTAAATCTGTCCTTTCACTTTCTAAGCTATTTCTAGAACTAATTTCCGAGACTATTTTGACTTCCTCTACTAAATTTTCTAAGTTTGTTTCTTTTTCTACTTCTACAGTTTGAACCTTTCTCTCTTTGCTCTTATTTTCAATATTTTCTACATTTTTTTGATCTTCTATATTCTCTATACTATTATCACATCTTTCGTTTACATTCAGATTCCTTTCGGAATTGCCTATGCTCCTACTTGAATTTTCACATTTTCTATGTCTTTTCTACTTTCGTTAATCATCCTACTTAATATTTGATTCTGTTCGTCAATCTTACTACTTAAATTTGTCTTTAAATTTTTTATGCTTCTCATCATAAGTTCCATGAATTGGTCCATTTTATCTGATTGCTCTTTAGTGAGCTTCATTTTAAATAATAACTTTAATATCTCGAATTCAAAAAAAAATTATCAATATGAATTTAAAAATATTTTGGTTCAATATTTTTTTTTTTTTGTATATAAACAAAAATTCATGTAGTATATTCCCCTCTCTCCAAACGGAAATCAAATCTCCTCATGGCCTTGTTTTTCTGATTTTACTTATAATGCAACTTTAGGCTTATTTAATCGTTATTAAAGAAAATGTTTCGTTGACTCTATGCGAGTTATTTATTGATCAAAGAATGCAAAATAAAAAAAAAAACAAGAAATTATCCTCACAAGGAGATGCCATAATGAAAGGTTTTATAAAATATGTTTTAAATGCGGTTACTATAGTTATATTACTTTGAGTATATAAAAAATATGCATTTATTTTGTATATGCTAGGTTTTATTTTTAAAATGAGGTTACTATAGTTATATTACTTTGAGTATATAAAAAAATTGAATTTAATTTCCACACAAGGGATATGCCATAATGAAAGGTTTTATAAAATATATTGACTTGATGGATTTCACAATAAATTAAAAAAATGAATAAAATTTTGAATAATAAAAAAAATTTAAGTTAATTAACTCTATAATTTCAAAAATAAAATAATCTACCATATGGTTGAGTGAAGCTCTTAAAAAAAATGAAAAACATATGTTATAAATAACTCTGTAAAATTTTCAAACTACGTTACTTGCACCAATCCAAAAATCCAAAAGTCTCCCGGTGTGATTCCGAAAATAAAGATTATTAAATATTATGTCCCTATAACGATTGGCGCTTATCTCAAAGGTGTTGATTCGCAAGGCCTATGAGTTTTGAGATTTGAATTTCATTGAGAGAGATATGGGGAATCAAAAAAAATCAAAACATATTTACAATGAAAACTATTTTAATAAAAAAAAACTTCGAACTTGAAAATTGGCCATTGAAATATATACAAAAAATAAAATGAATCCTACCTCGTGACGTCACCCTTGAAATATATTTACAAATTTTACTCCTTTAACATAAATTATGAGGTCCACGTTCTTCCCGCATCCTCTCTACCCTTCACTATTCACTTAGTACTCACTTTAACATGTTAACTCACTCTTTTCACTGAAATTGTCAAAAAATATAGAGACTAGTCTCTCATAGGTTCCACCTCTACCAGAACCCAACATAGACTGACTAAACTGCCTCCGCACGGAATTATGGGTAGCAAATTCGAGTTTCTTTTTTTCTGTTGTCTCTTGTTTTACTTCTAAATATTAATATTTTTTGGTGTTTTCTCTCCTTTCTTCCGTTTCTTCTCTTTTCTAAATTGTCATCTTAATTTTCTGTAACTTTTCTTTTTAATTTTTGCCTTCTTCATTTCTCGAAAACAGTGTTTAAAGTTTGTGGTATACACTTTCGGATCACTTGTATTATTTCAGATGGGATCCGGCCTAGTTGATTCGATGTATTTTAGAACTGACCGTTTCTTCAAAATTTACTACTGGCTTTTCTTTCTGATGTGGGAAGTTTTTCTCTTCTTTTTCTTCTTTAATATTTTCTTAATAATTAACTGTCTTTTCCTAAAAATTTTCACAACCTTCTACCGACTCGTTTTTTAATTATTGACCTTTTCTTAATTTTGCTTATAATTTCCTGAAATTTCTTCATTCCTTCTTCTTTTAGCTGTTTCATTTTGTTTCTGGGTGCTAAATTAATCCCTTCTGAAAATTTAGTTTCCTTTTGAAGTCGGTGGATCTTGTAATTATTATTTAAAATGTTTGTTGATAACTGTAAGGTTAGGCCTAAAGCTACCTTTTCTTTACTTTTACTGTATTTTATTTCTTTTTAAACTTGTTTTGTTCTTCAGATTTCCATTTTCTTTTCTTCTTTCTTAATTTTCTTTCTTCTTTTACTTTGATTTCGTCTTCTAAATTCGGTTTAAAATAAATGTATCGTTGCTAATAAATCCGTTGCCTTGGCAACGGGCTTGTTTATATTACAAAACATGAGCTCAGACAAAATGATACCAGTTTTCAACTTTAATAGGAAAATTAAAGTATCAATACCTGACAGAAGTAACTACTGTCTGGAACTTGAGACCCAAGATCGGGATAAGCTGGTCTGGTTCACAGACGGCTCAAAAACCGAGAGAGGAGTTGGAGCTGGAATACATGGGAGGACCGTCAGGGGAGATACTAGTATATCCCTAGGTGTGTATCCTACTGTGTTCCAAGCTGAAGTATATGCCATCCTTGGGTGTGCCTGGCTCATTAAGGAACGGAACATCAGGGGAGGGCGAATCTTGATACTGTCTGACAGCCAAGCAACGCTGCAAGCGTTGCGAGCTGTCAGCGCTACTACCGATTGAATGATTTAGTGAGGTCTTCGGACCGGCGGAAACCGGCATTTTGACTTGTTTGGTATCGGTTCCGCTGGAAAGATAACCAAACTTGATCATTTAGAAGAAGTAAAAGTCGTAACAAGGTTTCCATAGGTGAACCTGTGGAAGGATCATTATAGATTCCTCTACATTTTATAAAGGAAAAATGACTTACTCTTAAAAGAGAAGTCCATGATAAGGTTTCCTCAAGTGTGGACCTGTCAAAGAGCACATCATGGGGAGTGTGCTCAAAACAAAAGAAAGGCAATCGAGAAGCTCTTCCAAATGTGACTGTGTTGCCTAGAAATAAAACCAAGTCTAAAACATTTGGTAAGAGAAGAAGGTAGCAATCTAATATCATGAGTGTACATGTGCTTTGAGTTACACTTTTGACCAATTATGAAGCACATCAATTGTTTGCAAAAAAACTTTGATTACCCTGAGTGGTGGATCACTCGGCTCGTGGGTCGATGAAAGACGCAGCTAACTACGCGTCGTCATGTGAACTGCAGAACACATGAGCATCGACATTTTGAACGCACATTGCGGCCCTAGGAATCTTACAATGGCCACGCTTGTCTGAGGGACGTGTCAACAGAAATATGTTATGTTTCGACCAAAGTATGACTTTTTTTTTTCTTTTTAAATAAAGAAAGAATAGAGTGTGTTGAAAAGAATGTGTATAGTGATTTGTCTCTCTATATATTAACAAGAGCTATCACTTCCATCTTTTTACAAAGGTCACTCCCAGCGTAGTTTAAGGTTGACATTGATACAAAGTTTTAAAAGGAAAAACAAAAGATTATTGAACGTTTAATAGGGTTATTCCTAGAATATTTTAAACGTTGAACGCTTTAATAAATAATCGGCCTATATCCAATTTTTTTTCCTCTCTGTTATAATATAACTTTGTGTTATACTAACTAAGCCAATGCAACTCGTTTTGTAACGTTGTCCTACTTGTTTAATTCCCTCAACTTTGACAAAAGAAAAAGGAAGCCTTTAACCAATATATAATAAAAGCCCAATTTCTCTTTCTGACACACTTTGTTGTGTAGAAAAAAGAATTGTGTTGCTTTTTTTTATTTTTTGTTTCTTTTCCAGAAATAATATCGTTGGAAGGGAGGAACCTTTTTCATTCATTTATTCAAAGTTTTAGGGCAATTTTTCAAATACAAGCAAGTCAATGATAAAGCTTAGTTTAGTATCACAAAAAATAACAGGGATGTTAAATAATAATAAATTGGATTATCAAAATAGAGCCAGTCAGGTTTATATTTGAAATAAGTGTTTGATCTTTTTTTTCCATTCATATTCTGTTATTATTTGTCAGCCAAGTTGGTCGAGTATGAAAAAATAAATAGATATCGACCTCAGATCAAGTGGGACTCCCCGCTGAATTTAAGCATATTAGTAAGTGGAGGAAAAGAAACTAACCAGGATTCCCTTAGTAGCTGAGAGCGAACAGGGAAAAGCCCAGCACTGAATCCCAAAGGCTCTGCCTTTAGGGAAATGTAGTGTTTTGGAGTGTCCAATTAACCTGTGACCTTTGTGCATTGGGTTCAAGTCCATCTTGAACGGGGCCACAGTCCGTAGAGGGTGCCAGGCCCGTAGCTGACCAATGTCTGTTTCAGGTGGATTCCTCCTTAGAGTCGGGCTGCTTGAGAGTGTAGCCCTAAGTAGGTGGTAAACTCCATCTAAGGTTAAATATAACCACGAGACCGATAGAGAACAAGTACCGTGAGGGAAAGTTGAAAAGAATTTGAAGAGAGAGTTCAAGAGTACGTGAAACCACTCAGGGGTGACTTTTCGCCCTGTCCGGTTTTCTGACCGAGATGGTGGGTTGAGCTGCCTCGGTTGAAGTTTTTGAGTACGCGGGGGACCGCACTTCTCCCATAGTAGGTCGTCGCAACCCGCTCGGTGACGGTCTAAAAACTTCTAGAGAGTCTGTTTCAGTCTTTGACTTGTCATTGGTTTGGATTAGATCTAGTAGTTTATGTTGCCGTCACTCTGTGCGGTATTAAAAACGTTGGTGTTGAACCGCTCCATGTGAGCGTCTTTGGGCTTCTGCAAGTTAAGACAGGTTCGCTACTGCGGTTCTTTACAGTTCCGACTAGCTTCCTTCTCAACTGTTGGCAGGAGTCTCCTCTGACTGATGTTCATAGCATTCGTTATTTTTTGAATATAATAACAAGGTGTTATTTTCTAAATCTATTAAGCATCAAGGTAACTTCTCACCTGGATATCCAATATGTAAAGAATCTCATAAAATTGTTAAGTGTCCTAAATTTCTTGATAATGATATTGATGGGCGTTATAATATATTGCTATATTTATTGATCTTTATGTCTATCTAATAATAATAATATTTAATGAATTTAATTTTCCTCACAAGGGATTGGCATAATCAAAGGTAATTTTTATAAATGAGTAAGTTAAAATGTCCCCACAAGAAGGGTGCCATATTGCTTGCTAGGTTTTATAATGTATATTGACTTGTTGCCTTTCACAATAAATTAAAAAAATGAATAAAATTTTAAATAATAAAAAAATTTAAGTTAATTAAATCTATAATTTCAAAAATAAAATAATCTACCATATGGTTGAGTGAAGCTCTTAAAAAAATGAAAAACATATGTTATAAATAACTCTGTAAAATTTTCAAACTACGTTACTTGCACCAATCCAAAAATCCAAAAGTCTCCCGGTGTGATTCTGAAAATTAAGATTATTAAATATTATGTCCCGATAATGATTGGCGCTTATCTCAAAGGTGTTGATTCGCAAGGCCTATGAGTTTTGAGATTTGAATTTCATTGAGAGAGATATGGGGAGTTAAAAGAAAATTAAAACATATTTACAAACAACATAACTTTAATAAAACTATTATGAATTTTGAAATTAAAAATGGCCATCTTAGAAATTATATGTACAAAAAAATGGATCATACCTTGGTGACGTCACACTTGAAACAGATAATTCTAATTAATTATATTTTACAAAAGAAATCGGAGTCCAGGCTCTCTCCACCTCATCTTAACTCTTCATTAGTCACTTTTACTCACTTTTAATTGTTTACTCACTACTTTTCACTCATTTCAAACAAAAAAACAGAGACTAGTCTCTCACAGGTCTCACTTCTACCAGAACTCAACACAGACTGACTAAACTGCCTCCCACGGAATTATGGGTAGCAAATTCGAGTTTCTTTTTTCTGTTGTCTCTTGTTTTACTTCTAAATATTAATATTTTTTGGTGTTTTCTTTCCTTTCTTCCGTTTCTTCTCTTTTCTAAATTGTTATCTTAATTTTCTGTAACTTTTGTTTTTAATTTTGGCTTCTTCATTTCTCGAAAACAGTGTTTAAAGTTTGTGGTGTACACTTTCGGATCACTTGTATTATTTCAGATGGGATCCGGCCTAGTTGATTCGATGTATTTTAGAACTGACCGTTTCTTCAAAATTTACTACTGGCTTTTCTTTCTGATGTGGGCAGTTTTTCTCTTCTTTTTCTTCTTTAATCTTTTCTTAATAATTAACTGTCTTTTCCTAAAAATTTTCACAACTTTCTACCGACTCGTTTTTTAATTATTGACCTTTTCTTAATTTTGCTTATATTTTCCTGAAATTTTCTTCATTCTTCTTCTTTTAGCTGTTTCATTTTGTTTCTGGGTGCTAAATTAATCCCTTCTGAAAATTTAGTTTCCTTTTGAAGTCGGTGGATCTTGTAATTATTATTTAAAATATTTGTTGATAACTGTAAGGTTAGGCCTACAGCCACCTTTTCTTCCTTTTGAAGTTATTCCTCCTTTCTTCTTAAACTTGTTTTGTTCTTCAGATTTCCATTTTCTTTTCTTCTTTCTTAATTTTCTTTCTTCTTTTACTTTGATTTCGTCTTCTAAATTCGGTTTAATAAAAAAAATATATCGTGGCTAATAAATCCGTTGCCTTGGCAACGGGCTTGTTTATATTACATTGCCTTCTCCTATTTTTTCTGGAACGAAAATTGTGTTTCTAGAATCACAATTTTTGTTCCAAAGGTTCCCTCTTCATCTGTTTTATCCTGGTCCTTTTTCTGCCTTCATCCACTCCTGTCGTCCTCCAATTGGTCGTCGTGAACCGGCACTTTTGGGTGTCTCTACGCTCACAAACCAACTCAACAAAAATTCATCTCGCACCTGTCACTTCACTTCATTCCCCACTGTCATTTACAACAAATTTACATTAAACAAAAAAAATTCTTTACACACTAATTATAAACTGAGCTCAGTCCTTTACAATTTGGACGAGCGGAAGACAAATAAAATTGTCTTTTAAATTTCATATATAAAAAAAATATTGAACATATTATTACCTAAATGCAAACTTTACTGTAATTAATATCCTTTGGACATATGTCCCAAAACAAACCAAATTTATATTTAATTATAATATTGCCGCTTCACCACTTAATATCTTTTCTTACTTTCCATCTTTCTTTCTATCTTAATCTCAAAAAAAATTTATATTCTACTTCAAATCATAAATAAAAAATAATAATTGGGTTGCTTTTCTAAATTCAGTTCCTCATTCCTCATCATCATTTTCTAAATATTTCTTCACATATCTTTGGTTCAATTAAAATTCAACTTCCTATGTCAACTTCTCAAGTTACAAAATTCCCCCCTACAAAGTATAAATATTCCTTATCCCATTATTTCGACGTTACCTAGGCCTTCGCCCATTCCCTAACTCCTCCTATAGCTCAAAAAAAAACTTCAACTTCTTAATCTCAAAAAAAATCCCTATAAACTTCTTATATCATCGTAGATTATAATTCTCATATATTGTCGCAGAAAATGTGGATCCTCCCTTCCTTGGGTAGGCTATCTCACAAAAAATAAATATCTAGCTATCTATTCTCTAATAGCTCCAACTTCCAAATAACTTCCTCAATATCTAAGTTTTCAGTAACGTCTTGTAAGTCTCAAAGAAAAATTATCCCCATGTATTCTAATTATTTTATTATTAATTATATTATATCCCCTTTTATCTCAAACAAACATATCTAGATGAAACTATTTATAAAATTCTTAATTCTTCCCGCGAATAATCCTATCCCTTCACTCTCTTTACCCAAAAAAAAAAAACTAAAAAAATACTTGCCAGCGAATCTACTAATCTTCCACTTCCTACGGTCTTACATATATGTATAATAAAGATAAATATACTGATGTATGAAACCAACTTATGGGTCAATGCCAATGCATAAATAATAGTGATAGGTATGTTAGAAATGGCTACACAAATCCGCTTATGAGAAAATGCAAAAATAATAAAGGTGTGTGTGTTAATAATGACTGCACAAATCCACTTTTGGGAAAATGCAAAAATAATAGTGGTTAGTATGTTAGAAAATACTGCACAAATCCGCTTATGGGAAAATGCAAAATAAAGGTGGTATATATGTTAGAAAATACTGCACAAATCCGATTATGGGAAAATGCAAAAAATAATAGTGGTATATGTGTTAGAAAAGACTGCACAATTCCGCTTATGGGAAAATGCATAAATATAGTGCTAGTGATAAGTATGTTGGAAAGGCTGCATAAATCCGCTTATGGGAAAATGCAAATTAATAGTGGTATATATGTTAGAACTGGCTGCACAAATCCGCTTATGGGAAAATGCAAAAAAAAATAATAGTGAGTGTTAGAAAAGACTGCACAATTCCGCTTATGGGAAAATGCAAAAAATAATAGTGGTATATATGTTAGAAAAGACTGCACAATTCCGCTTATGGGAAAATGCAAAAATAATAGTGGTATGTGTATTAGATATTCTGCACAACATAAAAAATGTATATATATATATTGTCTTCCCCCCCATTTCGCGATCATTCACTCTCAATTTCTTTCATACCAGCAAACATTCCTCTAATCCTAAATTAACATTTCTACACTATATACAAATAAAATCATAAAAAAATGCAAAATAATACAAAATCCCCTCCTGTGTATTGTGTAAGTTGAGTAATGTAAAGTGATTTCGTTTCTTAATGTTGTGTTGTCCGTACGGTGTAACATAAATGTATCAAATAAATCATAAATCCCCGAAATAATGTATGTTTTATGTGTATTAGCTTTGTCTAAATGTTTCTGAGATGGCTAGGTTTGATTCCCATAGGATCAGCTAAAAATCCTTCTCTGGCCCCCAGTTGGACCGTTCCTTCCAGATACTGACCCCCAATGCCAAAGAGAGGAGGCAATCTGCACTCCCTCTCTCCGACACCAAGCGACAGCTCTGTCGGGAACCAGTCCTGTGACTCGACATACAGGAAGCGCGTCAAGCTTCGGAGAGACCGGGCTCGTTCTCTGTCTACTGTTTCAGGCTGGGCAAGTGCAGACGCCAAATACTGCAAGAGAACAAATTGTCTCCGCCTGCTTATTGCAGGGGATCAATTAGTCTCCGCCTGCTTATTTACTACAAAAAAAAAAAAACGACTAATCTACTTTATTTATTCCTACTTCTTTCATTCTCGATTAATTTAAATAAATTCTACAAACAAAAAAAAAAATTCTAATACTAAGTCCATAATAAATCCTTAATTCAAATTATCTATTTAAAACTTGTAAATTCAAACTAATTTTTATCAATAATAATCAAAAAAAAAATTTTTTACTTAAATAAATTCACCTATATTGACGATTAATCCTTTCTATGGATCCGGTGTAAAAGTTCATGAACTGAGTTGTCTATTTCTTGCACTAGTTCTATCTGACTATCGATCCAGCTTGATCGATTCAACTCAACTGAATGAGCCCCCTTTTACGAACGTAACATCTGAGTTCACGTAAACAATTACGACTAGTTAATAAACAAACGAAAAAAAAATAATACTTCTTAAACCAATTTCAACATATTATATACTATCAACCTATTATTATACCATTTAACAATCAAGAGTATGTATAATTCAAATAAACTTCATTCATACGAAAATATGTATTCATTCATTCTTCTATCAATTCTAAATTTCATTCATCCGTAGTTTCTGTATGTTTTCTGTCTAAAGTTTTTCTATAGTTTTAGTTTATCTGTCCGTCAGTCTATAACTCATTCGAGTTTCAAAAATGGTTACTTACTTTAAGTTCGGCTGATACAATTATCATTGCAGAGCCTTCAACTGATTGCATATATTTTTTTCTTAATACCTCGCCGTATAATGTCTTCAAATATCTTCCCCCCTACACTAAATAAAATTTTGCGTAGTCTGTCTGTCAGTACTGCGTCATTTTTTTCATTTCCCCTTATTCTATAAATTTTCACTTCAGTTTTTCTGTATTGTATTCTAAAAATGTCTTCCACCTGGTAACTAGTCTCATGTAAATTCTTTCTTAAGTAATTTTTCCATTCATGCACAACAGTCATACTATCATATTTTCTTAATTCTACCTTAGTTTGCACTAACTGATAATTCATTTTAATTTCTCCCTTGGAAAGAAATTTTCTTACCGATTTTACTCTACTTTGGAAATTCTTTTTAACTGTTAAATCTGTCCTTTCACTTTCTAAGCTATTTCTAGAACTAATTTCCGAGACTATTTTGACTTCCTCTACTAAATTTTCTAAGTTTGTTTCTTTTTCTACTTCTACAGTTTGAACCTTTCTCTCTTTGCTCTTATCTTCAATATTTTCTACATTTTTTTGATCTTCTATATTCTCTATACTATTATCACATCTTTCGTTTACATTCAGATTCCTTTCGGAATTGCCTATGCTCCTACTTGAATTTTCCCTCACATTTTCTATGTCTTTTCTACTTTCGTTAATCATCCTACTTAATATTTGATTCTGTTCGTCAATCTTACTACTTAAATTTGTCTCTATGTTTCTTAATTTGTCCCCCATTTCCCTATTAAAATTCCCCATATCCCCTCTCAACTTTTCCATATTTTGAGACTGCTCTTTCCTTAAATTTTGAAATTGCTCCATCATCTTTTGATTCTGTTCCGCCATACTCCTCATCATAACTTCCATTAATCTATCCACCTTATCTGGTTTCTCTTCTATTTTCTCTCTCATCCCTACCTCTGTCTCTTTACTAACAATATCAATCTCCTGTACCTCCTCACTAGTACCCTCTTTGGTCTCCATAGCAACGGGTATTTCCCTATCTGTTTCTTCCGAAATCTCTACTTCGGACCCTTCGTCAGAACTAAATTCCTCCCCCTTGTTCTCTTCCTCTAATCTTTTTGCTTCCCCTCTCGTCAATGGCATGATTAAATATTAATACAAAAAAAATTAAATTTATAGAAATTGTGTTCAATATTATTATATATAAACTGATATTTCAAAAATTTCATACAATATTCCCCACTCTCTCAACGAAACTCATATCTCCTCATGGCCTTGTTTTTCCTGATTTTAAATAAATGCATCTTTTAGGCATATTTACTCTTTATTAAAAAAATGTTTCGGTGACTCTATGCGAGTTATTTATTGATCAAAGAATGCAAAATAAAAAAAAACAAGAAATTATCCCCACAAGGAGATGCCATAATGCTAGGTTTTATAATGTATATTGACTTGTTGCCTTTCACAATAAATTAAAAAAATGAATAAAATTTTAAATAATAAAAAAATTTAAGTTAATTAAATCTATAATTTCAAAAATAAAATAATCTACCATATGGTTGAGTGAAGCTCTTAAAAAAATGAAAAACATATGTTATAAATAACTCTGTAAAATTTTCAAACTACGTTACTTGCACCAATCCAAAAATCCAAAAGTCTCCCGGTGTGATTCTGAAAATTAAGATTATTAAATATTATGTCCCGATAATGATTGGCGCTTATCTCAAAGGTGTTGATTCGCAAGGCCTATGAGTTTTGAGATTTGAATTTCATTGAGAGAGATATGGGGAGTTAAAAGAAAATTAAAACATATTTACAAACAACATAACTTTAATAAAACTATTATGAATTTTGAAATTAAAAATGGCCATCTTAGAAATTATATGTACAAAAAAATGGATCATACCTTGGTGACGTCACACTTGAAACAGATAATTCTAATTAATTATATTTTACAAAAGAAATCGGAGTCCAGGCTCTCTCCACCTCATCTTAACTCTTCATTAGTCACTTTTACTCACTTTTAATTGTTTACTCACTACTTTTCACTCATTTCAAACAAAAAAACAGAGACTAGTCTCTCACAGGTCTCACTTCTACCAGAACTCAACACAGACTGACTAAACTGCCTCCCACGGAATTATGGGTAGCAAATTCGAGTTTCTTTTTTCTGTTGTCTCTTGTTTTACTTCTAAATATTAATATTTTTTGGTGTTTTCTTTCCTTTCTTCCGTTTCTTCTCTTTTCTAAATTGTTATCTTAATTTTCTGTAACTTTTGTTTTTAATTTTGGCTTCTTCATTTCTCGAAAACAGTGTTTAAAGTTTGTGGTATACACTTTCGGATCACTTGTATTATTTCAGATGGGATCCGGCCTAGTTGATTCGATGTATTTTAGAACTGACCGTTTCTTCAAAATTTACTACTGGCTTTTCTTTCTGATGTGGGCAGTTTTTCTCTTCTTTTTCTTCTTTAATCTTTTCTTAATAATTAACTGTCTTTTCCTAAAAATTTTCACAACTTTCTACCGACTCGTTTTTTAATTATTGACCTTTTCTTAATTTTGCTTATATTTTCCTGAAATTTTCTTCATTCTTCTTCTTTTAGCTGTTTCATTTTGTTTCTGGGTGCTAAATTAATCCCTTCTGAAAATTTAGTTTCCTTTTGAAGTCGGTGGATCTTGTAATTATTATTTAAAATATTTGTTGATAACTGTAAGGTTAGGCCTACAGCCACCTTTTCTTCCTTTTGAAGTTATTCCTCCTTTCTTCTTAAACTTGTTTTGTTCTTCAGATTTCCATTTTCTTTTCTTCTTTCTTAATTTTCTTTCTTCTTTTACTTTGATTTCGTCTTCTAAATTCGGTTTAATAAAAAAAATATATCGTGGCTAATAAATCCGTTGCCTTGGCAACGGGCTTGTTTATATTACATGCTATATTTATTGTTAATTGACTTTAATTGAATAATAAACAAAATGGATTTCAGTTGATTTCAGAATTTTCAAAATAAAAAAAATATATATCATAAATAACTCTGTACATTCGTGCAATTTACGTTGATAGTACCAAAAAAAATCAAATTGTCTCCCGGTATGATTCTAAAAATATAAATTATAGCTATTATGTCCCGAAAAATTGGTACTTACCTCAAAGGTATAGATTCGAAAGGTCTATGAGATAAGAAATTTGAATTTCATTAAGAGAGAGATGGGGAATTTAAAAAGAAATCAAAACATATTTACAAATAAATTGGCTTTACTAAAAAAAATTATGAAATTGAAAAATGAAGTGGCCATATTTAAAAATTATATACAGAAAATGGATCCTACCTTTGTGACGTCACACTTGATACATACAATTATACTTATTCTTATTATCTGAACAAAAATTTTGAGTCCAAGCCTTCTCCACATTCCTTCAGTCATTTACCGGTCACTTTTACTCACTTCTAACAGTCTACTCACTACTTTTCACTCATTTCAACAAAGAAAACAGACTAGTCCCTCATAGGTTCTGCCCTGTTGAGAGGCGAATATTGGCCGTGCAAGGCATTCTGGGTATCCCAATTTGAGTGTCTTTTGTCTTCCTTCTTCTGTTTTGTTCCTAAATATTAAAATTTCCATGACCTTTTCTTCCTTCTCTTCCTTTTCTTCGGTCTTCTTAATTATTATTTGAATTTTCTGTAGCTCTGTCTTTTAATTTTGACTCCTACATTTCTCAAAAATAGCATTCAAACTAGGTGATATACACTTTCGGATCATTATACGGCCTTGGATTGGATCCGTGCTCTATGATTGGATCATTTTTGGAACAGGCTTCCTTTTCAAAATTTTGAGCTGGCTTTTCCATCTGATGTGGGCAGTTTTTCTCTTCTTTTCCTTTTTCAATCTCTTCTTAATAATTAACTGTCTCTTTCTAAAAATTTTCAAAACCTTCTAAGTACCGACCATTTTTTTGACTATTGACCTTTTTTTCATTTGCGCTTATATTTTCTTCAATTCTTCTTCCTTTTTTTCTTTTAACTGTTTTATTTTCTTCCTGGGTGTGGAATTAATTTTTCCTGTAAGTTTAGTTTCTTTTTGAAGTTGGTTGGTTTCGTGATTGATGTTTAAAATGTTCGTTGATAACTGTAAGGTTAGGCCTGAAGCTACCTTTTCTTTTTTTTATTTCTTTCAAAGTTGTTCTTACTCTGCTGAATTTCTATTTTATTTTCTTCATCCTTAGGTTTCTTTCTTCTTTATTTTCTTTTCCTTCTTTCAAATTGGTTCAAAAAATTATAACGTCGCGTAGATATTAGTTATCATGGCAACGGGTTGTTTACATTACAATTATTTTTTCTGGAACGAAAATTGTGTTTCTGGAATCACATTTTTTTGTTCCAAAGGTTCCCTCTTCGTCTGTTTTGTCCTGATCCTTTTTCCTTCTTCATCCACTCCTGTCCTCCTCCAGTTGGTCGTCGTGAACCGGCACTTTTGGGTGTCTCTACGCTCACAAATCACCCAAAAAATTCATCCCGCACCTGTCACTTCACTTCATTCCCCACTGTCATTTTCAGCAAATTTACATTGAACAAAAAAAATTTTCTTACACAATAATCCTGACATTTTAATAATATCTGCAGACAAGTCCAAACAAACCGTCGCAATTAATAAAACAGAATATGAGAATAAGATGAGCTCGTTAATATCCGACCCTGCTACTTACCTACCGCTGAACAAAGATCCCACTATTAAATTAAAAAACACTACTAATTCTTTGATTAAAGCTGCTCACTCATCAGGGTATATTGATACGCACACTATGAAAAGATTAGTTAATTTCAGCCCCCAACCTCCTAAAATATATGGGTTGGTGAAGACTCACAAACCTGGTAACCCTCTACGTCCCATTATTTCATTTGTTCAATCCCCCATGTATTCACTGACCAAGTACTTAGCCAACATTCTAAAAAACATGTCTGATAGTCCATATAATGCTAAGGATTCATTCAATTTCGTAGAGTCAAATTTGTTCTAAGAAAACTCATAATACTCTTTGAGATGAGAATTATAGCCAGCGAGATGAACCTAATGCAAGTAATCATAAAAATTCTTCTCTAGAAAATAGTGATATTTCTAATCCTTCTGTTATTAAGTCTATGTCTTGTCATACCTCTGCGGAGACTCATGTTTTATTAAGTACAGCGGCTGCTAAAGTCCGCTCTCAATTTGGGGATTATATTCCTTGTCGGATAATAATTGATCCAGGCTCTCAGATCAATTTTATCACGAACTCTTTAGTAAATCGATTAGGACTTCCCCGTCGTAAGTGTCACATACCAGTTTCAGGTGTGGGGGAAGCCTCTCCACCAGTCTCTCAAATGGAAGGGGACTGTGTAGTTGTTCCTAAGACCTCTTCCAAAGAATCTTACAAAGTCTCTGCAAGAGTTATTCCTGCGATAGTTTCTACCGCACCCTCAGTTCAAGTTTCAAAGAAAATCAAGAAAAGATTTTCAACCTTATTTCTGGCTGACCCAGATTTTGACAAGCCAGGACAAATCCACCTACTTCTAGGAGCTCAGGTCGATTCAGAGATTTTGAGCGATCCACCCTCTCTTGTGAAGGGGAATCCTTCTGCTCTCCTCACAACCGTCGGTTGGATAGTTTTTGGGAACGTATCCATAGACCCTTCTACTCGGGCCTCTTCGGTCTCCTCCTTTCTTACAAATCTCTCTTTACATGAAGAATTGAAACATTTTTGGGAAACTGAAGAAGTCCAGATTTCTATTCCGGAAAATCCTGAAAATAAATATTGTGAAGAATATTTTCAGAAGACTATTAAACGTGATTCAGATGGAAGATATGTAGTTTCTCTTCCTTTTGAACCTAATATTTCTGTTCATCTCGGATCTACCCGTGATATAGCCGTAGGGCGACTTCATAAGTTGGAAGCTCATTTCAAACGTGATCCTCTTTACTGCGAACAGTATTCCACACAGATGAAAAGTTATATCGATTCGGATCATATAAGAGTGGCTCAATCCTCTTCAGATTACGTGATAACGCATCATGGCGTTTCCAAAGAAAGCACAAGTACTCAGCTTCGAGTAGTTTTCAATGGATCGGAACAGGCCCCCGGACATAAGTCTCTTAACCAACATTTAATAGTTGGTCCCAACCTCTCTACGGACATCGGTAAGTTAATTGACAACTTCCGATTATTTCCTATCACTCTTACATGTGATATCAAACATATGTTTCGATGTATTCGTCTCAATCCCTCTGATAGGAAATTTGTTCACTTGTTCTGGAGGTCCGACCCATCTCAACCCATGCAGGAATATGAGCTAACCACTCTCCCGTTTGGGCTTATATGCTCACCCTATGAAGCACAACGAGTAATAATAGAACACTTCAAAAATGAAGGAATGAATTATCCTCGTGCTATGAAATGTCAAAGGGACATTTACATGGATAATATAGTTACAGGCGCATTTACAGAAGAAGATGCACTGCAACTTTATCATCAACTCGTTGACTTATTTTCTTCCGCAGGATTTCTTCTCAGAAAATTCTCCAGTAACAACACTCAAGTATTGTCTCAGATCCCTGAAGAACATCAAGAGATGCCTCTACTCCTCGATGATACTTCTACCATCAAGATACTCGGGCTTCAGTGGAACCCTTCGACAGATTGTCTTTGTTATTCAGTCAAAGTCGATGAACCCGTCTTTACAAAACGTGGTTCTCTCTGGCCGCTCGTATATTTGATGTTAATGGTTATTTGAGCCCAGTTATTTTTTGGATTAAGGCTATGCTACAACGCTTGTGGTTGTTGCACTCTGATTGGGATGACAATTTACCTGCAGAGATTCACTCGGACTGGTTAGTTTTTCTCAAGGAGCTCCCTCTCCTCGTCGACATACAAATACCTAGATATGTCCTGAGTTCTTCACTTTCGTCAGTTCAACTCATCGCATTTGGTGACGCCTCCGAAAAGGGTTACGGATGTGTAGTTTATATTAGAACTGAAGCCTCAGACTGAAGAACCCACACCCATCTCATTCGAGCTAAGAGTAAAGTCGCACCCTTAAAGGTTCTCAGTATTCCTCGGATAGAACTCAACGCTGCTCTTCTGCTAGCCAGGATGATAAAGTCTCTTAAGGACCTAATAGCACTACTTAACATTGATAAAATATTTTGTTTTTCAGATTCTCGTAACGTGCTATGTTGGTTACAAAAGCCACCCCATCTTCTCAAGATCTACATAGCAAATCGTGTAGTTCAAATTCTCGAGTATATCGACTCTTCTTGGTGGAACTACATTTCCTGAAGAGCAACCCTGTAGACTGTTTATCTCGAGGACTGACTCCTCTACAGTTGATTTCACATTCTCTATATTGGAATAGCCCAGAATTTTTGTTGTCACCTCTTTCAGATTGGTCTGCCTCTACTTTTGATCTTCCGGCGGAACTACCGGAACTGAAGTCTATCTCTCTCATCTCTAGGAGATGCCCTAATGATTTGTTGAAGCACTTCCACAAATACTCTTCACTCGTGAGACTTCAAAGGGTCATGGCATTTGTCTTACGTTTTGCGAAACGTCCCGAGGCCAAATCTTCTTCTGTGTCTGGACCATTAACTTCTGCAGAACTCCAGAATGCTCTTTTAGTATATATTCGATTAACCCAAAGGGAATATTTCTCAGATGTTTTCGATGACCTCAACAAAGGGAAACCTTGCAAAGGCAATTTAAGGAAACTTTCTCCCTTAATTTCGCAAGAGGGATTTCTCATGGTGGGGGGTCGTCTGAAGCATTCTTCTCTTCCTCATAATTCGAAGCATCCGATTTTGATTCCTAAAGAATCGCGATTAGCTTCTCTTTTATGTGATTTTTATCATCTTTATTCCCCAGCTTGTACAATCTCATATTCAGCGAAGATATTGGATTCCTTCGCTGAGGAATCAAATTCGTAAGAGCATCTTCAATTGTATCATCTGTTATAAGGCAAAAGTAAAACCTCAAGCGCCAATTATGGCCGATTTACCCTCCAATAGAGTCGATCAAGCGAGACCCTTTCAAGAAGTCGGAATAGATTATGGGGGTCCGTTCTTATACAAGGAATCAAGGAAAAGAAATGCTGCAAAATCCAAGTGCTGGATTGCACTTTTTGTTTGCATGTGTACCAAAGCGGTACATTTGGAGTTTGTTACATCGCTCTCCACCCATGCATTTTTAGCCACTTTGGATCGTTTCATTGCAAGAAGAGGTTGACCCGCGCGCATTCACAGTGATCGAGGCACTAACTTCGTAGGTGCGGCTCGTAAATTGAAGGAACTTTACGATTTTCTCTCAAGATACACCTCCGACATATCTGACCATTTGTCTCAGTATCAGATCGAGTGGCGATTTCTACCATCAGCTACTCCACATTTCGGCGGACTTTGGGAAGCTGCCATCAAATCCACTAAACGACATCTAAGAGCGGTAATTCAAGATCATGCCCTCAATTACGAGAAGTTTTGTACATTGTTGAATAGAGTTGAAGCGGTTCTTAACTCCAGACCGCTAGGCTCTGTAAGTAATTATCCTTCAGACAATCTAGATTACTTAACCCCAGGTCACTTCCTCATAGGTCAACCCCTTCTAGCGTTTCCAATCAAGGAAGAAGCTCCGGTGTTCCCTTTGAATAGTCGTTGGGAACTAATATCTAGGTCTTTCCGGAACTTCTGGAGACGTTGGCACCATGAATACTTACAGACTCTCATTCCACGTACCAAGTGGACTTCATCTGTGAGGAATTTGCGAGAAGGTGCCCTTGTAATCCTTCATGAGAAGGAATCATCACCTCTTCACTGGTCATTGGCTAGTGTTATAGAAGCCCTGCCTGGGCCCGACGGAGTTGTACGGGTAGTAAGGCTGAAGAAAGCCAACTCTTCGCTTGTGCGACCTATGCACAAGATTGTCCCTCTTCCGGAGGAAAGGGACTTCCCTTAAGATTATTTTTAAGTTTATTGTAAATATTTAGAGATATTTTTAAGTTAATGTTTAAGTTAATTTCATTTTAAGGAAAAGCCTTCCTACCCTCTCTTTTTCATAATTGTTTCTCTAATTGATACCTCCCATTGGTTTTTTCTTTTATATTTTTGTGAAATGGAGCATTTCACGGTGGGGGGTATGTTTCGTACCAGTCCACATCAATTTTCCCGTTTTATGGGTATGGTAGAGGATAGAGATGGTACTCTATGTGAATATAGGAAATAGCCTGCCTGAAGAGATAAGGAGGCTCTCTCCCCTCCCCTCCAAAGGGACTTCAGTTTGTAAGGAGCGCTCCTGGTGTCTACACGTATGTAAATGGAAGTTCCGGACTCTGGACGTATAAGAGGCGCCTCTATAGTCAACCAGTATATGTGGACCTACCATACGTATGCGAGAAGAACCACCGGACCCCTTACAGTACTGTATGTGGAAGTACACTGAATATACCGGCTGTCCCGGTGATTCACCTCAAACTAAGGTACCTACTTTTGTCTCTATCTTTCCCTCCCTCTATATAATCTCATGTTCATTTTCTTTAATATAGTCCACTTGCTCCCGATAGAAAAAAGCTACCATTCACAACTTGAATAGCTCGGCGAAACTCCACGCGTTGATTTTTTTAGCCTTCTCGCGGAACTCTTGGGTCAGCTGGGGAGTTATTACACCAACGTTTCTGTCATAGGTCGAAGAAGTCTACGTATAGGCCGGACATGCTCTAAAAACTCGGCCACTGTTTCCCCGGATCTCATTGTTCGTTGTTGCGCAATGTGGAGTAGTTCCCCTCGTCGACAATCGTCATCAAACGTGGTTTTGAACTGTTCGGAGAATATTGAAAACTCCCGCGGTTCGAACGCGAACTGACGTGCCGACTCGGCCACATATCCTCGGAGCATGGTGATATTCCACTGGGTTCACTCGGTTTTTGCATCGTCCATTAGTAGTGTATAAAGGCCGGTTCTGGCACCACCCTGGGGGGAGCAGATGTTGTGGTGGAGGAGCAGAATTGAGGAGCAGAGTTTCGGTGGTGGTGGTGGTGGTGGAGCAGAATTGAGGAGCAGATGTGGTGGTGGTGGTGGTGGAGCAGAATTGAGCAGGAGCAGAATGGAGCAGGAGCAGAATTGAGCAGGAGCAGAATGGAGCAGGAGCAGAATTGAGCAGGAGCAGAGTTTCGGAGATGGTGGTGGATCTGTGACAACCTTTAAATCACCCACCATCGTACTTCCCCACCTCAATAAGTTTCCGCTCTCCCCTTTGAATCACCCAACATCGTACATCCCCACCCCAATAAGTGTCCACTCTCCCCTTTGAATCACCCAACATCGTACATCCCCACCCCAATAAGTTTCCACTCTCCCCTTTGAATCACCCAACATCGTACATCCCCACCTCAATAAGTGTCCACTCTCCCCTTTGAATCACCCAACATCGTACATCCCCACCCCAATAAGTTTCCACTCTCCCCTTTGAATCACCCAACATCGTACATCCCCACCCCAATAAGTTTCCACTTTCCCCTTTGAATCACCCAACATCGTACATCCCCACCTCAATAAGTTTCCGCTCTCCCTCTAAGCCCCAATAAGTTTCCACTTTCCCTCTACACCCCAATAAATTTCCACTCTCTCTCTCTACACCCCAATAAGTTTCCACTCTCCCCTTTGAATCACCCACCATCGTACTTCCCCACCTAAATAAGTTTCCACTCTCCCTCTAATTTTTTTTTAATTTGCCCACTAGCGTCTAGAAATCAAATTATTATTGATATTAAATCAACTTAAGAAAAAAAAAACCATACCGGACGGGATTCGAACTCACCACCTTCCATTTTGGAGTCTGGCTTGCTAACCCCTCGTCTATCATGACATGGTTAATGAAGGTAGCTAAAATCTAGGTATATAACGTTCAAGTCATACATTTTCAGATATCAAGTAACAATTATGGTGTATTCTGGGGTAGTAATGATTATTCCTATCGATTAATAATAATTAACATTTTTTTAAGTCTGATTTCGTGACCTTGAACAGGCACTTGCATGATCTAACATGTCGAACCCTGCATTCGTGTAGCCTACCTTATCATGTCCTAGCATGATCATTGTATTCAGTATTATTTTAAACTGGAGTATTATGATGGAAAAATCGCCTACCCACACTTTTGAGCATGCCGTCCTTCGGTGCCTTGAATAGTATTGTATTTAAAAATATAATTCAAAGCTCGTCATATTGAGTATGCTGTTCGATTGGAGTATTATGATGGAAAAATCGCCTACCTACCCTTTTGAGCATGCCGTCCTTCGGTGCCATGAATAGTATTGCATTTAAAAATATAATTCAAAGCTCGTCAAATTGAGTATGTTGTCCGATTGGAGTAATATGTGCGAAAAAAGTAATGTATCTTCAAATCCGAGAACGCTGTCCTTCGGTGCCATGAATAGTATTGTATTTAAAAATATAATTCAAAGCTCGTCATATTGAGTATGTTGTCCGATTGGAGTAATATATGGGAAAAAATATTTATCTTCAATTCCGAGCACGCTGTCCTTTGATGTTATTTGTGAATTCTTGTTTTTTATATATCTACTATGGTTTGGAAATGACGTTCGTAGCTATAGTAATTTTGCGTTTTCTCCAATCTGAAGACATCCTTGACCTTGAAATGTTTTTTGGATGCATTATACATGTTCAAACATGTCGAGACCTGTTGTTGCAGGCATACTTCACCATCATATACACAAAGAATACAAATTTTGGGATATTGGAACAAGTATAAAAAATACACTTAATTTTTAATAGCATGGATTTTTATTTATTCTCATTTACATACATTTTTGTATATTGTATTTCATATTATAATTTCAATGTTCTCTTGATTCTTCCATCGTTCCCTTTTTCATATCCGTCAGCTAAGCCTTCCAGCCCCACATGGTGTTTCCTTGAGCTCAAAATCCCATACCTTCTTGTATTTTTTTTTTGGAGATTGGTCTAGTGTCTTTCTAGTCATCATGAATGGTTTTTTGTTTTGTAAAACATTCTTTATATACTGAAACAGAACTAAATTGTTAGCTTCATATAAGCACCTTTCTTAGTAGAAAGCCTCCCCACCGCGTCAAGGTGAAGGTGCGTCGAGGAGGAATGGTTGAAGTAGCTTTTATTTAAAAAACAAAATTGTCTGCGTGAGTCTAAAACTCTCCCCAACCTGCAGGCATTTACACAATCATGGTTTCCTTAACTTTTCCCTTGACACAGCAGGGTTTCATATTAATGGTTCTATGTTTAGTGTTATTATATCTGTGCACTAATGACTGTATCACAGGCATCCATTTGTAGGAACCTTGTAAACTAAACTGTTTCCAAATTAAATTTTTTAGAGTACGATTGAACCGTTCGACAATGCAAGCTTTTATATTGCTATATGTTGAGTAATGATTGATATTGTAAGTTTTCATTAGATTTTTGAATTTTACGTTATAAAATTCCTTCCCCATATCTGTCTGAAGGTTTCCTGGTCGTCGCCTTCCTTTGAGAATACTCAGAAATGCATCAGTCATTTCACTGTCAGCTTTTCGTTTTATGGGAACAGCCCAAGCAAATTTAGAAAAACAGTCAATTACGGTCAGGACATATTTAAAACCACTATTGTCCTTTGCGTACGGTATTAGTTCAATCAAATCCGCTTACCATAAATCGTCTATACCTTTCAGTATCACGGATCGACTCTTAAAGATTCTTCTCACAGGTTTGTGTAACTCGTTTACAATTTGATGCTTTACATCAGACATCTTGATTGTGAATGAATGGACTAATGATTCGATCTCTTATTTATGCAATGATCCCACCCTTTTTCAATTGGTTTTCAATTTTTTCTATGCTTTTCCAGCTGTTTGCATCTGCCAATTTTTCGTACAGAAATCTTAATTTTTCGACTAGATCATTTGGATTTGGATTGACTCCCTTTCCAGTTTTCTTTTTCTTCAATGTAGATGTGCTGGATGCAGGAAAAAGCTTACAGATAACTTCTCTGTATTTTGAATTATTTGGGAGAACGTTCAAGCCCCCCGATTCGCTATATCGTTTCTTGTGTTCATTGGTTAGAGTCAATATTTCTTTATATTTACTCATATCTTTTTCTTTCACGAGATTTCGATTTGGTCGCTTTTTGAAAAGAAGCTCAAACAATCCTGGTGTCGCCTGGTATAAATTTCCATCAACATCTAGCCAATCTTCTCTTATGGACACTATTGTATCTCCGATTATTAAATTTCCACCATCGTAGCGGATCCCGTACTGGCTATCAAAATCACCAGTATCATTATTGATAAATTTTATTATATAGTCGGACGATACAGGACCAACCTCTTCCAAACCCTTTCTAACCATCTCTCTTCCTTCCAGAGACGTTGCCGCAGTTTGAACTTCTTCTAATGGCGTGGAAGGTGTTTCAATCACTTCTTCCTCGCACAAGTAACTCGGCATACATGTTGGTTCGGTCGTTATTTCGCCCCTATCCTGTGTATCTACATAGGTAGAGGGGGTGGGGTCACCTGATGCTTCCTCGAACCGGAGGTCTGTCGGAGAATGGACCTGTTTATGCCATTTGGGAGTCCATTGCACGTCCTCTTTGTCTTTTACTAATCTTTCTTCTCCCCTTGCATACCGTGATGTGGATGGAATGGGTAAGAAAGATGGTCTAATTTTGCTTTCTACTGTTTCTTGTTTGAGATTTGGCTTATCAATGACACGGTCCTGGAGTAAATTCTCAAGAGGTTTTATGATAGGTCTATACTTTAATTTTAAATGTTCCTCATAGTCCTGTCTTTTACGCTTCAAAGAATAACATTTGTCTCGTATGGACCTTTTGATATCTTCGAGTTCTCTAGTGACACTCTTAGATGTTGCTCCTTCCATGGTTTATGATGGACTGGATAGGCCTTTGACTACTGAACTATTATATAGGTATCGAAACCCTTGCGGTAACGCCCATTATTGAGATCACTATCTTTATCGATAACCAGAAACCCATACTTATCTCTCCCCCAACATGTTTGGCAAATTTCTTTGAAATCATTAATGGTCATGTCAGAATTCACATGGTCTTCATAAATTCTTTTCATATTTAAATTATCTTGCTTGAAGACTATTAAAAAATTAGCATTGTCCCGAATCAAATGTTTTGGAATGCGAGTATAACTCTGTGCTAGATAAAAACTGTCGACACCATTATGACGTCCTTGACAAAAGTACGACCTGATTGGATCCTGTCTATCGCATGAAATATCATCAAAAATGAAAATAGAATTAGGTAAGGCTAAACTGGGGTTAGGAATTTCCGAATGATCTCCATTTGGAAAAAAATTTATATCCGTAATCGTTTCCAAAAGTTTCGAGAGCTGTATGTATTTAGGTTGGTTTAATGTTTTGCTGAAAAGATATATGTTTTCAAACTTAAGTCCATGGGGGTCATATAGTAAGGCCAGCATCAAGTTGGTTTTACCGCAATTAGATGGTCCACATATAATGCATCGAATACTGTCTGGAAACAAAGGGCCATGTTTGGGGTCTCGAGGGACGTTATGGCCGACATTATAGAACACTTTAAGATTTTGTTCCTGCTTCACGAAGCGCATGATGACTACTGAGTAAACATCAGTGCCTTCCTGCTATTTATAGTTTTCTGACTACCATGAGATTGCAGATATGATGTGATTATTACAACAACGAGGGGGAAGAAAAAAAAAGGTTTTATTTTGTAAACAAGATTGTACAAGCTATTGGCGTAACCTGGCTTGGAACGGGCTTTGGCCAAGTTGAAGCCTGAGACCCTCCTCCTTCTTTTGTAACCCGGCTTGGAACGGGCTTTGGCAAAGTTAAAGCCTCAGGCGCTTTTTACATGTTAATTTTTTTTTTATTATTTTACTTTTTTTTCTTCACTATGTTTTCGTTACATTAATTAGGTTTTCGGGTATTTTACTACCTCGCCAGTGACCTTCATTCTGGTTTACGGGTGTTCTACAACCTCGCCAGTGACCTTCATTCTGGTTTACGGGTGTTCTACAACCTCGCCAGTGACCTTCATTCTCACCAATGTGCTAAAGATCGTGTGACTCAAACCCAGGGTCTCTGCGTAGGGATCACACTCTCCAAGCATGCACACATGCATAAAACAAAACAAAGTATAGAAGAAAAAAGTAAAACAATTAGTGAAAATACGTATTAATATTAGTGCCAGAGTATATAACTAACATTTAAGAGAAAATATATAATAATAGATTGAAAAAATTGCTACAGAGATACGACATTTTATAGTGTAGATCTGTAATGCCCATGGGCAAGAGTTGAAACTCCATCTTCCAAAATAATTCGTTTGTCGTCAAACGGGTTCAGTGATATTTTATTAATTTCGACTGTACTTATATTGTGTAGCCGGGAACTGATGGTACACATTCTGTGCCTCATGATTGCACTTTCTTTTAGACAGTAAAGATAATCATCAAAAGTTGTTTTATTTTGAACTACCCGCTTTTGTATACCTTTCAGTGTTTTGATTTCGTTAGTCCTTTTCTTAAACGAGTACATTTTTGCTCTTAGTGCCACATAGCCTAATATCAAATCGCCATTCATCTCATCTTTAAATTTCCCCATCACTTTTTTATTCACGGTTGAATGGCACGGATGCTCTTTGGGGAAGTCTGACGTGTCAAAATACGCCATCATATTTTGTTCAAGATCCTTATAGAAATCCGCGGTTCTAATCTTGTAAACTAAAGAGTCAGTGTCCATGTACATTAGCTTTATGTTTTCCGGTCCGTACGTGGGTATCATAACATTATAGTGGTGATGATACATGTGTTTCTTAGAAATATCGAGTATACTCATGCCGATGTATATTGGCTTATCAAAAATTATTTTTTTCTTTGATAAATGAACCGCAGCCAAGTTTTCATTAAAAATAGTTCGGTCTAAGAATTCCGGTTTGGCGATTAGTTTGTCTAATTGCCTATGATCGGTTACTAACTTCATATTCATTCTTTTCCGAATAGATTCCATGGTCTTGCCAAATATGGAATTGTTGAATAATTTGTATACGTCTCTTTCAAATGCTGTAGTTGCTCGCGCTCTGAGATTTGTATTGTGTTGAATGTATGGTGCTAGCCATTTTGACTGACGAAACTTAATAGCTCTGTGAATATTTACTAACTTCAAACCGTTTTCCAGTGCTTTCTTTAATGCGGTATAATGAAGAACATAGTTTTTTCTATTTCCTAAATGGGTTACGAGTTTTTTCTGCTTATTTATTTTCATTGTTTCGGACAAAAACGGTAAATCGTTGTGTTTATCATGAAGCTCCATTGGATAATTTACGTCTACCTCAAGTATATAGCCCACTTCATCGTCTTCATTCATCTTTGAAACGTCGAGGTCGTTTGGATTCATTACCCATTCAAAATTATCAGTCGGAAGTGGCATTGTCATGGCATAACCATACAGGTTAACGCAATCTTGGTAATTGATAAACACAGGTTCATCTCCCGGATTATAGTTGTCAGTAGCCTCATTGTTTGCTTCCGCATATCTATGTGACACCTGACAAATACCTCCGCGTATTCCTTTTTCGATCATTAAGACCATGTTGTAATCTGTTAGCAAATGGATTCTTTGCTTCGTGAACCGGAGCATGGCTTCCCACGACAATCCCGGAAGAGTGTAAAATTGAGCAGGATCCAGCTTATGACTCCCCATAGTGATAGTCCGAAAGTTTTCAAACACGTCTGCCAACAGCAAGACATCCGTTTTTAAATAGATGTCGCTGTATTCTCCAAGTGTACGGCAACCAAACTCATTCCAAACATCACTCGCATGTTTATAATCTTCAGTAGAGATTCCACACCCGTTCAATTTGCTGTAGAATTCTTCAATGGGTGGCAAAGATGTCTCTTCTAGCTTGGCCCAACTTGACACATACTCATATGGAAAAACCCCTTTTCTTTTCAACAGTTCCATTTTGTTGCCTCCGAAATATTTTTCGGTTTCCTTCAAAATTGGAGCGTTTTTTACCAAAGCATCCAAACTTGCGGGCATGAATCGAAATGTATCGAGGAATCGCAAACTAATGTGTTTGTTTATGTGCTTTGTGAAGGAAATATACTTTTCCTCTGTGTTGGGAATAACGTCTATTCTTCTGTTGTCGTACCCAAGTTCGCGAACTATGAAATGGCTATCGTATCCAGAGAGGTTATGAAGAAGTACTGGTATAAATTTGGGGGTCTGGTAGCGTAAGTTACACGAATTATGAGCAGGGCCTCGGTATTTTCCAGATAGATGTGAGTGGTCTCTTACCTTTCCGTTGTGTTCTGTGTCAGAAAAAGGTTTATCGCACAAATAACATGAATTAGCCTCATTGAATGACTTAGCTTCATCCGTCGTTAACACTTCCATATCCTTCTTAGTTAAATATATGTCCGAAATAATTTCTGCAATATTTTTTAAATTTTGTACAAAATTTGCCGCAGCATCAACACCACGGTATATTATAAGATCTGTTGGGAGAGCAGACTGAATATCTTCAACTTCCTCTGACTTTTTGACATACAAGCAATAGCTCATGGGAATGTGATTATGACAGTGGCGTGTGTTTTTATTGTTCGGTGGGTCTTCTTTAGGTTCCAAGATTGCCTCAAAATCAGCATAAATGACATACGGAACTGGCAATGCTCGTTCTACTTTTTCAAACTCTATGTACGGTTTTTCCAAGGGGAGTTCCACGCGGGCAGGTTTATGTTCCCTGCAGTCTGCGATATGCTCCAAATACCTGCTTTCACCGTCATACCTCTCGTCGAAATGAGTGAAACATCGTTTACACATTTTTATATTATGCTCATGTCGTGTAATTTGAGAAGACACAAGGCGCTCAAAATTTTTTATGTATACATAGTGCTGCTTCTCCCCTTCTGTCAAAAGAAGTAAATCTCGATGGTCTTCCAATTCTTCCTTTACTATTTTCATAGGAAACACATTATTGTTTTTGTCCAACCCGAACACATTTATGGAAATATTGTTTTTTTGCTCAAAATATTTAATTTTTTCGTATTCCATCGGATATTTTACTGAGCTGAAGTCGTATCGGTGCTGGATGCGTGTATATTTCGAAACTCGGTTTGCATTACGTGTGATTAATTTTGCTAGTACAGCGTAGCGAAAGCATTGGTCATCTTCGTTTTCAACATTGGTGCAAGCTTTTTTTGAACTAATAACGGATGGCAGGGGGATGTACGTGCTACCTCGCAAAGGCTTATACTTGTTAATACGTAGTCTCAAACCATCCACTGCGTATAAGGCCCATCCGCTCTTTCTTAATTGTGACTCTTCCAATTCCTTAATAATAGTATTGATGGCGTTCGTCAATACTTCATCTATAGGGGTCTCCATACATAATACTTTATTTTTGGGTTTGAATGCGGTATCCAAAAGTTCTCCAAGCTGGTTTTTCATTGTACAATCAACGACAATGTTGAACTTGACTGAGTTGTGTTCTGCTACACAATCCTTGAGCTTTATCTTTATCGTCAGTTTTATATTATTTAAAAAACTTATTAAATCTTTATTTTCCTCACTTGTCACGAAAAAAGATTTTAACCGTCCTTCAAATGACGTCTCATACTCATATAGCCCATTAGATGCAGTTACTGAAGCCATCAAGTCCTTTTTTTTGGGCTCTCCTTTTCTTACCAATTTTGGGGGCGAGGGCCCCATGCAGGAATTTTCATGTGATGTTAAATTATCTTTATACTCACCACAATGTGTGCATATAGATGCTACGAATTCGTTAAACTCCTGGGAATCTCCAAACGATGTTCCACAGGACGTTTCGTGGACTAAAAGCGCCGCTTCTGCAGAATCCGCCCCACATTTAGAACACAGATAACTATTAACTACATTTTTCGATGGACTACAAAATGGTTCGTGGGTTAGTAAGCACTGTTGGGTAAAATTTTCTCCACATTTACTACATAAATAATCAGAGTTGTTGTCCTCTGGTATCTTGTTATTCTCTTTGCAAATAAGCTGGTGCCTTCTAAGATGGTCTATCCGAGAGAATGTTTTACTACAAAATGAGCAAGGATGATTTCCTGCAGAAGTGAGCTTGCAGGTAAGCTCATGTCGTCGACAATTATTGAAACGAGTAAATCGCTTATCGCATTTGCCACAAACGTGGGACATGTTTATTTTATTTTAATGAATAATAGTAAAATAACAAAATGATTCAAAATTTATATAAAGAAAAGTCAATGAACGAAACTAATATAACTATAAAAAACGAATTAGAGAAAAAACGATGAACGAAACAACACGAATTATAAAAAAACAATGAACGAAACAAAATGTAACTATATAACACGAATTATAGAAAAAACAATGGGCGACATAAAATGTAACTATATAACACTAATTATAGAAAAAACAATGAACGAAACTAATGTATCTATATAAAAAACGTAATAAAGAAAAAACACAGACCGAAACTAATTAAGTTAAATAACTTATAAATGAAAAAATATATAGAATGTATGACAGACTTAAGTAGCAAAAGTAGAGAAAACAAGTTCTTTTCAATGACACTGAGGTATGAAGAATGAGCTACCTCGTTGGGAGCGGGTCCTTATATAGACCGAGTTGACGCATGCGCAGTAGCCGAAAAAAAAGGGGAGGGGGAACTGCAAGAGTTGACGTGTCGTCAACAAGCAAGTGCATGTTCAAGAAAGGACACCAACTACCCCAACATGTAGTGACATGTATATTCATGATGTAACCTGTTTAGTCATGTTTATTCTTGTCGAAAACCGGGGTCAATTTGAATGGGGTCTTTGCCCGAGAGTTCGGATTTTCTTATAGAAAAAATTATTTTTTAGCCCTGAAAAGGGCTGCTATAATGGAATCCTCCTGAAAAGTAGATATTCACTTTTGTTATTATTTTTTTTTAGCCATGTAAAGTTGAAGCAGAAAAATGCTTAATCCACTCCTAAAAGATCAGACGTTAATCGTATATTTTTTAACATATTAAACCCTACTCGTTTTGGTCGTTCGAACACAACATCGGGTTTTCCCAAAAATTTGTCCATGGTTAATAACCATTGATAACCCCTAATATTACGAGGTGGCGTAGGCGGTCGGGGGTGTGAACCCCCAAATGCATATGGCGGCGGTGTAGGAATGAGATATCCATGCTCCCAAGACATAATTGTTAGAATAACTGGAATCAGTATGACCGATTGCAACAACAGGTCTCGACATGTTTTAACATGTATATGCATCCAAAAAACATTTCAAGGTCAAGGATGTCTTCAGATTGGAGAAAGCGCAAAATTACTATAGCTACAAACGTCATTTCCAAACCATAGTAGATATATAAAAAACAAGAATTCACAAATAACATCAAAGGACAGCATGCTCGGAATTGAAGATAAATATTTTTTCCCATATATTACTCCAATCGGACAACATACTCAATATGACGAGCTTTGAATTATATTTTTAAATACAATACTATTCAAGGCACCGAAGGACGGCATGCTCAAAAGTGTGGGTAGGCGATTTTTCCATCATAATACTCCAGTTTAAAATAATACTGAATACAATGATCATGCTAGGACATGATAAGGTAGGCTACACGAATGCAGGGTTCGACATGTTAGATCATGCAAATGCCTGTTCAAGGTCACGAAATCAGGCTTAAAAAAATGTTAATTATTATTAATCGATAGGAATAATCATTACTACCCCAGAATACACCATAATTGTTACTTGATATCTGAAAATGTATGACTTGAACGTTATATACCTAGATTTTAGCTACCTTCATTAACCATGTCATGATAGACGAGGGGTTAGCAAGCCAGACTCCAAAATGGAAGGTGGTGAGTTCGAATCCCGTCCGGTATGGTTTTTTTTTTCTTAAGTTGATTTAATATCAATAATAATTTGATTTCTAGACGCTAGTGGGCAAATTAAAAAAAAATTAGAGGGAGAGTGGAAACTTATTTAGGTGGGGAAGTACGATGGTGGGTGATTCAAAGGGGAGAGTGGAAACTTATTGGGGTGTAGAGAGAGAGAGTGGAAATTTATTGGGGTGTAGAGGGAAAGTGGAAACTTATTGGGGCTTAGAGGGAGAGCGGAAACTTATTGAGGTGGGGATGTACGATGTTGGGTGATTCAAAGGGGAGAGTGGAAACTTATTGGGGTGGGGATGTACGATGTTGGTTGATTCAAAGGGGAGAGTGGAAACTTATTGGGGTGGGGATGTACGATGTTGGGTGATTCAAAGGGGAGAGTGGACACTTATTGAGGTGGGGATGTACGATGTTGGATGATTCAAAGGGGAGAGTGGAAACTTATTGGGGTGGGGATGTACGATGTTGGGTGATTCAAAGAGGAGAGTGGACACTTATTGGGGTGGGGATGTACGATGCTGGGTGATTCAAAGGGGAGAGCGGAAACTTATCGAGGTGGGGAAGTACGATGGTGGGTGATTTAAAGGTTGTCACAGATCCACCACCACCTCCGAAACTCTGCTCCTGCTCAATTCTGCTCCACCACCACCACCACCACATCTGCTCCTCAATTCTGCTCCACCACCACCACCACCACCGAAACTCTGCTCCTCAATTCTGCTCCTCCACCACAACATCTGCTCCCCCCAGGGTGGTGCCAGAACCGGCCTTTATACACTACTTCCATTCACTCCAAATACTCTAGGGCTTCATTCTGAAACTCCTCCACGGGATCCCCAGAGAATGTAGGAGGGATCTTGTGCCCTTACTGTGCTTGCAACGATTGTAGCGGTGGCCTGAGCTTAATCACGGTGGAGAAGGTACGGATGTTTAAATCCGTACTCCCCGCATGGACAGGGAAGGGCCAGTCGGTCCCGCAGCAGAGTTGGGACTGCCTTCGTGGCTGTGGGAAGCTCGGGGTCTCCGTCGAGTCATGTCCAGTACCGTGCCCCACGTTGGGCGCCAAAATGATGTAGAAGGGAAGAATACTGAACCGGCCAGCAGAGCAGGCCACCCGAAAATATCCCGGAAGGCGCGGGGGGATGTTGAGGTGAATCCCTCGGCTTCAGCTGGATAGATGGACTGGTGTTGTTCTCCGCACTCTGCTTCTGCTTCTTTTCTTGAATATATGTCGAACCACAAGCGAGCCGGGCAGGGCACACTAGTTGGACCAATTGAATCAAAAAATACTAACTAGCTGCCCCTTAACCCAGGGCTGCTGAGGGAGCAGGAGCTGATGAAGGGTAGGGTCAGGGATCAGCTGATCCCAGGGGCCCTCTATCCACTCAGCACCCCCAGACAGAACCCGCGCTCACCAGGGGCCTAAAAAGGTTTGGGGAAAGTGGCGTGATGGTAGTGCCACCTAGTAAAGTAAATTTGCTCTACCATCACGGAAAAATCACGTTGGTTCTCGGCATGTGCGAGAATGTCATGGGAAGAGAGTTGATATCAACAATTATTATTGTTGTTAATGATTAATTAATATTATTATTATTAATGATTAATTCTGCAGTCCATGTCGTGGTCAGTCTTTTGATGAGTCTGTCTGTCAGTCTGGTTGACCCAACTAGGTTCGGATTAAATTTATGTTACTATAAAACTTTGGCCAATATGTAATTTCACAAGACTTGAAATACAATAAATTATATTCTTTAGAATACCTCGCCGAATTAGGTCGTTCATTTTGTTGTCCCTCCTTCTAGAAATATTCTTTTGTAACATCTTCGCCGTTCTGTCTTCTACTTTTGTAGAATTGGTCAATTTGGTAGTACTTGTTGGTATAATTAAATTTTATTTACTCTCAAACTCAAAATGAAATAAAGAACATATATGATCATTGAACCTAGTTCTATATGACCAAATACAAATCAAAAACATACGAAAATTAAAATGTCTTTTTATAACTAATACCCCTGATGGAAGTAACTGGAGGCATTTTCCGTATTGTAGAATGATCCAAATTAAAATAAATAAATGCGTTGGTTGATGTACAACATTTTACCTAACAAAATTCTCAGTGACAAATGATTTTCAATGTCCATAAATGACCTGAATACTTAACTTCACTATTTCAGCACTCAGATTACACTTAATCACAGGCAAAATAAATAGTATTTGAGATCCAGCTCAGTTTTCAAAACTAGGGTAGCTTCCCTCGTCGCTACTCAATGTGATGTAAACAGCTCCTAGGGACGCCAATATGGATGGACATGTTCTATTTTAAATTTTCATTTTGTGGAAATTTTAAAACTTTTTTCCTAGTTTTTTCTTCGAAATAATGTGCATCTATAACTTTTGGGTGTTACAGAATATAGATATTTTTTATCTATATTTATTATTTATTGTAATTTTATACCTGTCAGTTGTAGAGCAGCGTGGTACGGAAGATGGGCAACAACTAAACGTTCTTTTATTTAAAAATGTATTACCAAAATAGAAACATATATATTTTGCTTAATCTCCCATTTTCCTGGTAAATTTAGCAGCATAAGGTTACTGTATCAAACACCTAGTAAATTGGAAGCAACCATAATTTCAAAGGCCTCATAAGGATCTACTTGAAACTCAGACTGATAGCAATTCTGATGATAATTATATTTCCATTGCATGAATGAACATACTTTTATTAAAAAGTAAGATCTGAAAAAGAACAAAGGTTAAAATGTAGGATCTATAAATAAATTATATTTTGATAAAGAAATTCATTTATGAAGTACGAAGAACTGATTAAGTTTTCAACATTTTTTTAAACCGACTAGATAGTAGCTTATGCATTACAATGATTCCAAGAAGAACCGATAATACCTAAAAGATGACGATATACCCGAGAGGAGCCAAACAACTCAAGAAAAACCAATCATATTTGAGAAAAGAATTACCGACAATAAGCTAAGTACTTTTTATTTTTTATTTTTGGGTGGCCGACCTCCGGTGGAGGCCACAACAACCGTTCGCCTTATTGTCGGGGAAGAGAGCCTAACAGGTTTATTTATAGGTAAAAGTCTGTTGCTGCTGTCGGCTAGGAGCAAAACGTTGGCGGCGTTTCTTGGCGCGCTGAGAGAGGCCGGGTTGGTTAAATGTGGGGCTCTGGCTGGATGCAGTACGATGAGGCGCCGGGGGCAACCATCGGCGTACCTGCAGTCCTTCCCAGCGCAGGGTTAGAGTGCTTTCTTTTTTCTCTGCCAGGAAGTGACAAATCGGCTGAACACTGGGTAGCGGTGGTGAGCTGCTTTAAGTTGAGTCCCAGGTACGATCCGTTCCCGCGTATCATCCCCACCCAAGTACCTAACGCGGACATTCAAGGACCACATGGACTCCGCCGCACGAACAGTTCTAGTTGTTCTTCCTCTCAAAGAAGAAGAGCTTGTGGTTGATGTCTCCGTGACCTGATAGTATCTGGGATATCCAGGATTCAGGCATTTACCATGTAGAGACCAGACGTACACGGATTTCCGGGAAATATGCATAGGTCGTTTGGCCATCCGATGATTCTGACCCCCGCTGCTGCCATTTCTCCACAATCCATTCCTGGACAATGTCCTTGAAACGCCCTAGTCTGGACTGTCCGCGCATCTCTTCCTCCAAGGCTAGGAATAAGGGCTGATCTACATAAGTTCCAAAGGAAAAATGCGAAGACCAAACTTGCTCCAAAATCCCGCGTCGCCGCTTCATACCAAGCGGCGTATTTTGCCATAAACGGGCATTGATTCATAATTGGTATCTTATGTCCCTTACAAGAAATATGACTTGGCTGTTCATTAGTGACCATAGAATTCATATTTCTTGAATATTGATGAATGTTCTATCTGAAATGCCCCTCGACACTTCTACAATATTAATAATAGTGTTTTGTTCTTTTAAACATGGTAAAAAGTATCTATTTTCCGTCAGGAAAATAAAACAAATATTATTATAATAAATATCTATAAAAATAAATATTCTAAAGAATTGTAAAAAATATTAATATTTTCCATTGCAGATCTCCCATCCCTAGAAAAGGACACTTTAGAAGGAGATGATGAAGCGGTACCGATCGCGGTGAGTAGAGTAGAATAGCCGGTCCTACCCCCGCCACATCGGTGGCACCAGTGGCACCTTCACCCACTCCCTTGTGGCACCCCTGTGGTACCCGTCTGAGGCTCCCCTGAGGCTCCCACTGCGCAACACCGATTACCATGGCTCGTGCAGCTCAACCTATGATGTACTTCCCCAGCTCAAACTATGATGTACTTCCCCAGCTCAACATCTGTGCACCCTCACCTTCGGACCCACCAATTTTTTTTTCTACATAGTGTATGGAGAAAATATAGTCCATGAAAATACGTCACACCGACATGTTCAGACCTGCCCTCTACCAGGACATATGAGCATGCTGTCCCACCCTATGCGGCACCCGCCCCCACCTTTTTTATATTCTCAGAAATGACACATGAGAAGATGTATTCGTCCATCATGTAACTTTTAAATAATTGTGTTATTAGATGTACATCCCCAGCTCAACTTCGAGCACCCCCACCTTCGGACCCACCCAGTCCTCAGATTTGTTATTACATTTAAATATTAGTAAATTATAATTAGCACACTAGCACTACCAAGCGTCTAAAATTGAAATTACTATTTATTTAGTGCGGCTTCTTAATAAAAAAAAATAACTTGTACTTGCGGGGATCGAACTCGTCCACTTTGACTTGAGAGGCCGATACGCTAACCCCGCGACCATTGTGACATGGTTGGTACGTCGGTGATAATCTAGGTATATAAATCTCCGGGCGTGTTCTATTAGCAGAACCAAGGTTCAGCGGTTTCTAACCTTTTCGCTAATTTTTGATCGCCCCTCATCTCAAATTTTTTTCAAGTCAGTCATTATTATATTAATATCTTCTACACTAATTCATCACATTACCCTCGTATAATTTTCCGCGATCGTATAGCAATGTGGTTCCTCTGAGGTATGGAGTAAGTATAGCATAGTGGTTCCTCTGAGGTATGGAGTAAGTATAACAATGTACCTCCCCAGCTACATCCTATGCATAGACAAAGTATTGTCCTTTCCCCTCCCATTCCCCTCCCCTTTCCCAGAAAATTCCTTGAGGGCGCTCAACTGGGTTGAATGAGACCTAACCAGAGAGCCCCCACTAGACCAAATTTTTTCATCCTTCTTAACCCAAAGAAGTTTCCGCTCTCCCCAACACAACAACAGTCACTTCTTAGGAACATATCTTCTAATTTTTCATTTCTATCTAGTCTTACACACCACATCAATGGTGTTCTTTAAACCTTTTTTCTCTCAAGTTATAGTGCCCCTCCCAAAACTTTTACATCTCCCAGACCCCCTCATCACATTACAGAAGCCACTATGAGGTCAACCTATACTAGAGTTGTTCACTTTGAATCACATTCAATGTACCATCCCACATCAACTCTTCACCCAATGTACCTCCCCAGCTCAACACTATAAAGTCATCTCTCTCTTGAATCACTTCCCCAGCTCTCTCCAACCACCCCATACAAATAGTAACATATATTTCTGACCAGATATGCTCCACTCTCCAGTACTTTAGTAGACAAACGTATTGGAGACAGGGGGCAGATCTAACTTATGAACTGGTCGAGCGATGAAATTATGACATAAACGTTACCGATTACTGAACCCGAAGTCAGCCGTATTTAAGAATTCTTATCTACAGGAAGCATTTCCTGTTACATGGAATATGAATTCTCCAGTTTATTTAAATTAAGCTAGTACGTCCCAGACCAAAATGTAGAGGGCGCTACCTAATATATTTGATATACTAATTCATCACATTGTCCTCTCCTAATTTTCAGCTCTCTACTTCCCCACATCAATTGTATACACTTCCTCTAAAATCTAAATTTTTATTACAATCCTACTTCCCCACAATAATTATTATAAAATCATAATTCGTAAATCCTACTTCCCCAGATCAATTTTACTTCTCCTTCTAAACCTGAACAACCTCAATAGAAACCCTTACACTCCATCCAAAATATTTTTTCAAGACCGGCATACATTCACTTTTACTTCCTCATGCTAATTCTCCGTCAACCCTAAGAACAGCGTCAAAGTCAGTCCATCTCAATTTTCTCACTTATACTTCCCCACATAAATTAGATAATGTTTTACTCCAGCTTGTCTACACCCGAGCAATTTTCTTTAGATTTCATAATAGCCCATTACTTTTAGCCTTAGCACCATCCTTCTTTGCCCAACTCCTACAACCTCTCCCCTAGATCGTCTGACATTTTTTTCGGTCTATTCATACATTCTACGCCCATGAACCTTCCCCTATGAATCAGTCGTACTTACCTACCACAAATCACCTTCAATGTACATACCCACGCCAACACTTCCTTTAAAATCATAATTTCTCATTACAATCCTACTTACACACATCAATCATTCTAAAATCATAATCTTTAATTATAGTTCGACTTCCTCAGACCAATTGTACTTCTTCCACTACTACAGATCCGCCTACACCTAGTTCTCGGGTCTTTCTCATATTTTATACTTAACAACATGAATTTTTTTCATTTTTTCTCGTTTTGTCCTAACCAATTTTCGACTCTCACCTCTAACCCTTCTACTCACACACTATTCTGCTTCCACTACTACAGACCCACCCACACCACTACCCTAAGGATTTTCTTTAGATTTCGTCATAGTCTAATCGGTACTCTTAACCTTTTCCTTAGCACCATCCTTCTTCACACGTTTTCTTCGCCCAACTCCCACAATCTCTCTAGACATGATTCGTTTAACATTTTTTCATCATAACCGGGTTTACCCATACATACACCGGTATCATCCTACAGACCCATTCAACTTAGACTTTTTTATCCCTTAATTCTAGTCACCAATCTTTAGCATCATTACTCTACATAGCAATTTCTTAGTACACATTAAAAGGTTATTTTAGAATTAATACCAGGGCGGTATCCTCCTTTGACCCTACTCAATATAAACTATCAACCCAAAAACATAGTAAATATTCCCTCCCAGCTAAATTCTCGTTCCCTCTCCTGTATAGTATACTTTAAGCTCTACAGTGAACCATCCCGTCCCTAACACAATGTCTATCGCCTTATACATATTATTTTATTTATCATGGTAAGTCATATCACAAAACATTTTTCTACAACTAACATTCAACAGTACCCAAATTAAGATCAGCACACTACTTTGGATGTAGAACACATTCCCGTACATACGACATTTTCATCATACCCATTACGATACTTGAATCTACAACACACCTCTCCCTAGCTCTATAATACTCTTTAGGACTAGAGGTACCTTTCCAGGGGTCTCATGGAGACATTCTTCGATCAACATGTGGTATATTTAACTTAAATTATTTTACATGCTGCTTTTTGTATACCTTAATTTGACTTGGGCTGCTTTTCATCTCCAGCAATCGCTTGGGCTGCTTCTCACCAACATCTCTACATTCACCTCATACTGAAACATACTTTATGAGGGCTACATCTCTGTCAATCCTCGGTTTTAGTGGTCAAACACTTTTTTTTTCTCCTCCCACCAACAGTCTACAGTAATTGCTCTCATAGCCTTAGAGACCTCGCCCAATCCATACCAATTTACCGCTCTTCAATTCTACTTACCATACATTATACCGAGATAGGCTTCTACAAGTATAGACCACACCTCCGTCAACATTTGATTCAAACCACTTCTATCCCAATAAACCTTTCACTGAGACATACATACATACTAGCATACAACATCACCCAAGGGATTTTCTTCAGAATTCATCATAACCTAACCGGCACTTAGAGTTTTAGTGCGATGAGTATCAATGTGTTTGAAGTTTTGAACCGGTGGTTTCGTAGTAATAAGTTTGTAGACCTCTGTAATGTGTTGTTTGTATAAAAAAATTTAAATGATGTATGGTGGTAGGTTACGTTCTCGAATGATAAAAGTATGTAAAATATATATTTTATCCTAGCCTATACTATTCTAGCATTAGTTGGATGTTATAATGGTTCCTACTTTGGTCATCGGGATCTGTGCTACTTTATTATAAATGTAAAGATCTGATGCGTTTTGGGGCCTACAAGGCCTAGATTTTACCATTTAAAAAATATTTATCCAGCTAAGTGGGTAAATTGTTCAATGACTTCTTCGCATAGGATGGTTTTGTTGGTTAATTTTTAAAGGAATAAAAACAATTTTGTAGATGTGTGACTGGAGTGAATAATTACGTCAGGGTGTTATTATAAGAGTTTCTATTGTCGAAAAATGGGTGACCTACTAGGGATACTAATCGAAATATGCTACATGTCTAATAAAACACTGGATAATTTATGAAAAGTGGTATATTGAGTACAGCTGATGATAAAGTATGTAATTTAAAACAAAAGATGGAAGTAGGGTATTTCTGTCATCTTCTGAGCCTGTTAAATGACCCTATGCTGGTCTAGTAGTGCCACTAGGGTTAGGAAGGGTGAGGATTTAAAGGGATCCCGGGGGGGTCACCCTCGGACTCGTGGTTTTAAAGTCCAGTGGATTGTGTGTCAAATGATTGTGTGTCAAATGATTGTGTGTCAAATGATTGTCAAACAGATGTAATTTATATATTTATTTTGCTATCTCAAAAAATCGCTAGCGTCTGAGAGGTCATTCAACCGTGTATGTAAACAAACGTCATCCAACCATCAGTGAGTGTGTCTTACAGACATTATTCATTTTGCTATCTCAGTGAATCGAAAAAAAAAAAAAATCGCTAGCGTCTGACAGGTCATTCAACCTTATATGTAAACAGACGATGAGAGGTCATTCAACCTTCAGTGAGTCACCAATCTCGTCGACCTTGGTCCAGACCACACCAAGATTTGCATATCATAATATTCAGTGAGGTAGGAAGTCAATGAAAAAAAATATAGAAAAAAATAAAAAATTTATTTATAAAATTAATCCCAAAATTCATCTTCTATGTCAGCATGAGGGGCGGTGTAATATATCTCAGGGGGCTCGAAGTCGGGGTTTTCTCTATAACAGAAAAAAAAGAAGAATAAATACAAATTTAAAATTAAATTTATGTGAGTTAATGGATATATTAAAAATCATACTTGAAAATTATTTTCTCCTCTCCTCCTACCCTGCCCTCATATGTTAGGGTAAACCCGTACTCGGGCGACTCCCAGAATAGGTTGTCATCGATAACTTCATTATATTTTTCTGGGAGTCGCACCTCCCACAGGTCCCCCCTCACATGGAGGGCAACGGTTGTTTCCTTCCCCGACCCGCCGAATCGCTTAATGGGGAATGATTCACATAGAGGGAGTTCCGCCACCTCGTGGACGTAGGGGACGGGCACCCTTTGTAGGCGCCTCAAGAAGCCCTGATGGCGGCGGCACAACTGGAACAATAAACAGAAAAAATTAGTGAATTATTCTCAGCTCCCTCGATCATGCGGACAGATCTGAAAAAAAAAGTTAGACATAAAATTAAAAAAAAAAAAAAAAAAAAAAAAGAAAATAGTGCTTCTCTTGGTTCTTGATCATATAAATCAATTAAGCCTCCTCGCTACGTCAAAGCGGAAGCACATTTGAGGAAGTTGTGGGGTGGATAAGAGAGGTCGGATGAAAAGTGGACCACCGATGGCAGAGGAAATTTAGGGGTCAGAATGAACTTTACACATTTTCTTCATCATATGTATCTGCATATCATTTTTATACAATCTTAAAATTCTTCTAGTGATTCGGGGGTCAACTCAGTAGGTAATTCACAAGATGATAATTCTCGAGTTTGAGGGGGAAAAGTGAATTAGATTAAAAAATGACCATGTGCATGAGTAGATATGCCATCTTCAAGAATGTGTCGCTTGTCATCGAATGGATTTAGTGCCAATTTATTTTGATCGATGGTGTACAGTATATGCTTGTATGATCTTATACTTCTCATGGATGTAAACATTAATGTAGAATCAAATAGTGTCCTTTCATAATCTTCCAAAGAAATAAAATGTCTCAGTGAAGCACGTGACACACCTTTTGCCTTTTTTACAATTTTCTTAAAGGCAATGGAAAATGCATAAACCTTTGCTCGTAATGCAATAAACTTTTCTATAATTTCTCCATATACTTCATCCTTGAATTTTCCAATTACCTGCTTATTAATGAGTGAAAATAGCACATGGTCTGGAGGATAATTGGACGTATCGAAATGATCCAGCATTGAATGCATATCTGAGTAGAGGTCTTGTGTTATCACATGATAGATGAGAGAGTCAGTATCACAATACATCAATTTTAATCTTTCTTTTCCGTATCTAGGCAACATTAAATCATAATGAAATCTGTACATGAGTTCCTTGGACAAAGCGAGTACACACATACCCACATATATCGGCTTATTAAAGTATATTTTTGTCTTGGCCATTACAACCGCTGCTAGCTCCTCGTCGTAGATAATTCTCTCAAGAAAATTAGCTTTTACTATTAGTCTCATAATTTGTCTTGCAGTCTTGACTAGCTGTATATTCTGCCGATTTCGTACATTTTCCATCGTCTTCCCGAATATGGAGTTATTCATGAGTTTGAAGAAATCTTTTTCGAAATCATTTTGTGCATTTTGTCTAAGTTGAGTATTAAGATCTATATAGGACCGCAGCCAGGGTGATTGCTTGAAACTGATTGCTCTATGGATCTTTTCAATCTCGAGTCCATGCTGTAGAGCCTGTTTCAGAGCTACATAGTGTACCACATATCGTATTTAAATGAGGAATCAATTTTCTAACCTTGCCACCTGGGGGAGGAATCGTCTCGGCCAAAAATGGTAAATCGTCATGCATCTCGTGAAGTTTTGTCGCGTACTTCACGTCCACCTCAAATACATAGCATGTATCATCGTCTTCTCGTAAATTAAGAATGTCAACCTCTTCCGGCCTTTCCACCCATTGAAAATCGCCATATGGTAAATATTTGCTCATGGCATATCCATATAGATTGTTAGCATCAAGATAAGTGATGTATGATGATTCTTTTTGTGGATCATAATTTTTCATGTATTTATTGTTTGCTGTAGCATATCGATGTGATGCTTGACATATCCCCCCTCTTATACCTTTCTCGAAAAATATTATCATATCATAATCCTGTAATAGTGTTAGCTTAGTCTTTGTATATCGTAACATAGCATCAAAGGAGAGTCCTGGTGTCGTATAGTAGTGGGCCGCATCAACTCCATAGTTTTTCATAGTCATATTTCGAAATGATTCAAACGTATCCGATAAAATTAAAACATCTGATTTTAAATAGATATCACTATAACTACCCAACGTAGTACATTGAAATGTTTTCCAGACAGTCTGAGCATGTGCATAGTCTTCCTCATCAATATGTGATTGTGTTAACGAATTGAAAAATGCTTCCTTTGGTGGTAATTGAGTTTCATCCAGTTTCTTCATAGAATCTACATAATCATACGGAAACACACCTTTTCGGGTCATGAGAGACATATGCTCAGTCGGAAAGAAACGTGATGTTTCCAAAAATGCATCAGATGGTAAATTTCGAGCAAGCTGATCCAAGCTAGAGGCCATAAAACGAAAAGAATCAATAAACCTCATCCAAATGTTGCCAATCCTAACTGAAAATGATATAAACTTTTCCTGAGTGTGAGGTATAATTGTAACTCTCCCACATTTTGTATTACTCAGCTGTCTAATTATAAATTTCGAATCATAGTTTGTGAGATTGTGAAAAATAATTGGAATAAATTTAGGAATACAACATTTCAAATTACAACTATTGCATGCTGCACCTCTGTAATCCCCAGTGAGATGACAATGATCACGTACTTTCCAATTCGACTCTGTGAATTCATTATCACAGAGGTAACATGTAGTTGCTAAATCCCACTGGGTTTCTTGATCAGAATTCATATTAATAGCCACAGGGTTATCATTGTAGACAGCTGATATAGCTTTACTCAATTCGATGATGTGTTCTATAAAAACTCCGGCTGCATCAGGTCCTCTATACAAATACGGAGCTGTAGAGATAGGTGGAAGACCAGAAGAACTTTTCACATATGTACAAAACGACATTGGAATATGTTCTTGAACACAAGTAGTAAATGATGACTCAGATGATGGTCGACATCCAGCAATAGGTTCCAAGATGGATTCAAAATCTGCATAAATAACGTAGGGAACTCTGTGATGACGCTCAACATTTGTAAATGTCATTATCGGATCAGATGGTAATTCAACTCGTACAGTCTTCTGATCTTTACAATACATTTTATGCATCTCCAGCTTGTCAAATCCACCACTTCTTTCTTCAAAAGTTATGAAGCATCTTTTACAGATGTAAAATTTTCTAGTAGAAGATTTTCGTAATTGACGACCCACCAACCGCTTAAAGTTTTTTATGTAGACGTAGTGTTGTTTATTTTCATTGTCCAAAAGGAGGATGTCCCGGTGATCTGATTTTTCTTCTGGTGCAACTTTAAGAGGGTATATTTTCTCGTTTTCATCAACTCCAAAGACATTTATAGACATATTGTTGACTTTTTCAAATTTAGAAATATCCGTTAGAGCGACTGGAAACGAAACACATGAAAAATCATATAAACTGAATAAATCAGTATATTCCTGTGGTCGATAAGAATGCGATGTCACGAATTTTGCTAAGATTGAATATGCAAAACATTTCTCATCATTATTTTGTACATTTACACATGCTTTTTTATTTTCAAGACTAGCTGGTAATGGTATATATGTAGAAGCACGTAGTGGATCATATCTATTCACCCGTAGACGAATTCCGTCTACGGCCAATAGTTTCCATCCACTTCCTTTCAGTGCACTATTTTCCACCTCCGAGTGTATTTTTTCAAATGCATTGTCAAAGAATTTTTCAAGATTTGTTGCTCGAAAAACTGGTTTATTCATAGTCTTAAAGGCTCGATCTGTCCTTTCACCAAGAGCATTTTCAAATAAACATTCAACCATCAAATTAATTTTAATTGCAGATTTCATTTGTAGTATGTTGGATACTTTGTGTATTAATGTTGGTTTCACATCCAGTAAGAAACACGTCAAATCATTGCATTTGTTTGAGCGAATAAAATAGGATTCCAATCGACTAGCAAAGGCACTTTCATATTGTACAATATTATCAGAAGGCAGCAGAGCTAATAATGCGTCCTTAGATGGTTCCTTTGAGGATGAATATTCCCCATGACATACTGATTCATGTCGTTGTCCATGATAATCGTTTTCAAACCGTCCTCCACAAGATGAACATAAAAATATTTTTTTCCTTGGTGGTTCTACATCCAGTATTTCGTCGATATTTCTCTTACAGTTGAACTGATGAACATTGCGTTTTTTCCAAGATGGAAAAATGGTGTCACACTTTGTACACTTGAACATGTTGTAATAGTCCAAGGAGGAGTCTGCCTATATATAATCAAAAGAAAACAAAAACAATTGTGAGAAAAGATTGTGATCCCGCTCATGAAAACAGGTTTTTAAAAAGACCAGAGAGGGGGGAACTAGGTGGGGGTAAGAAGATGATATGAAGTGCAAAAATGTAGAGAGACCAGTTGACGCAATGGAGTTGTATCTAGTAACAGAGTTTGCTCTCAACAAGTCCAAGACCAAGGTCATCAAGGTAGGACTTCTCAACCAGTCACCAGTAGTGGTATTTTGCCACAAGAAGGTATCAATTTATTTGGACACGGCAGATTGGACAGGACTCTCCACCAACATAGGATCTATTCAAAACTACATCAACCCCAAAGGAAGAAAAAGACCTCTCCAAGACTCACTTCGAATATGCAACATAGTATTCAAATTTGGACTCACTGGAAGAAACCGAAGTGTGAGTATATCAAATTCATACCCTTGGGTCACAATGTGTCTGAATAGCCCTTCTCCTTACATGTCGGTGTCGTCTCAGCCAGAAATCAAGCTCAATAAAAGTGAAGTGATATTTATGCTCAAGTCTTGTGAGAAAATAGACTATTCTTTAAAACTTTTACTATCAGTAATATCAAAATGCTTTGAATTTTTTTCATTACCAACATCAACTGAAGAGTCTATAGTGAATTTAAACACTGTAGACTGGAATGAAATGTATGCATTATTTATGAATAAATGATTATAATCATACTTGTTTATTTTCTTATTTCCTATTATTTTTACAACTTTTGAGGGTTTTAAAAAAAAAAAAGAAAAAAAATATGGTTGAATTTAAATTTATTATCAACATTATTTTACACAATAAGTACAATTTTTCTTCATCGGTGGTGGACCATCGATTTGATCATGAGATGTATTGAAGTGATGGTTGCATCGACGACACAATTGGAATCTTGGATCCTCACGCCACTCTTCAGGTAGGTTGTCCCATAAATATTCAATTGCATAGTCATAGAGATGAAGCAGTAATGCAGGTGGTAAAGTTTTGAAGATGTACTGGATCCATATTCCAGATATTAGTTTGAGAAAGTTTTTCCAAAGCTTGATCCATTCTAGCACTGACTAAACCAGTAACATCGGGGGCTGTGTCTTTTATGGTACATGTGTGGGCATACCGTCTGATCTATATCACATTTTAACTTGCAATATACACACATTGCAGTATTATTCAAATGTCTTACAAAGCCATGAAATGCCAACACTTTATTAGATTTACGAAAGGTTTTTTGGCGAACCTCTTCATTGTACAAATCTGTCTTGGATGGGTGTTTACTTATCCACTCCTCCAACTTGAAGGCTTGATTAAGTGAACAAGTATAAGAGGTTCCTCCATGAAAATGATAGGTAGTCTCATGTTGGGGTAACTTTTTCAAATTCGGACACCCATAGTCGAGCAGATCATAAACTGGCTTTTTAACAATATTTTCAAGAAATGTACATTTTTCTAGTCCTTTCGCCCAAATAAATTTACATGAAGCAGTTGAAGTACATAAGAGTTCTTCCAGACGTGAATATTCTGTATCTCCATAGCACCATGGAATATTGTGAATGTGTTTTTTAACCCATAGATTCACACGACTATCAGATTCATCAACATTTTGAGGAGGGAGAAAAAACCAGTGGAGTGACTGACTGTGAGTGAGAACTGTCAACTCCTTCACAATAAAGCCACCTTCCCCTTGAAAACCTTGAAAATCCACAATCGCGAACTGGTGTTCCATGTTTGAGGGTTAGAAATCTAATGATGATCCTCATCTTATACACACTCATTTTATAGCTTCCTTACAAGACCGCTAAGAGGATTCAATTCAATTAATTTATCGTGAATTAAAAGGCAGTAAGCTCGAGTGTGAGGGGGAAACGGTTGGGTTGCATGAAGATCTAGACGAATGTCGACCGTAGCTACCTTCAATGTGTCTTCCTGACGTGATACATCAAGAACTATCATGGGGGCGATTTCACCAAAGTCCTTTCTCGACAGTAGGGGTTCACTATGATCCTTAGCATAGTAGCTCATTTGAAATCTTTGGTACATATCATAGAGAACAGCATATCGACCCTTATTGAAATCAATGTTTAAATCATCGTATGGGAACATCTCACTATTCAAAAATAGTTTAACATTGGACAAGTTACAAGCGTCAAATTGACTGGTATCTTTTAACTTATTGTCGACCCTGTCTGTCTGAAAGGCTACGATTATATATCGGGGTTTTTCTAGAGCTGAACTAGTCTTGACACTCCATGTATTTTGTGTGTTTTCCGGTAAGGCAGGGTATTCCGACAACTCCCATGAGCGGAAAGGGATAGTCAGTGTCTGATCTCTGTCTAATATTCTCAATAGTCGCAGTCGCTGTTCATCAGATACTTTAATATGAGGGACTCTCCAATTTACCTTGTTTAGTGTAAGTTGTACCTTGTCTTCCAAAATCGAATTAGCGTCGCTCTTTGCACGGATAAGACACAGTTCATGCTTTGAATTGATTATCACTTTTTTGAAAGTTTCGAGAAAACCAATAAGAGTGCTGAGGGGGAGACATACATTAAAATGACCGTCTTTATCTATTGAAATAGCTCCATCTTTCTTCGGCATCATCCATCCTGAATTACCTAACCCACTCACTTGGTTAGGTGATAAAGAGACATACCCTTTTAGAGTACTCACAATTCCTGGATTTCGGACTTTATCAATTTCCACTCCATTCAATTCATAGCGAATTTCATCAAACATAAATGCAAAGGCATTATTTGACAATTTTGCACTCGATGTAGTCATTCTTTTATCAGCACCCTCCTTCTGAATAGAGCCTTCCAAATAAAGATAACTAGCACATGGTAATATATACAAATCTTGCTGGTGAATAGGGATTCGAATCTCATCAGAATTCTTTAAATTTGTAGAATTAAATGGGTTGTAAGTGTGGAACTGTAGCTGAGTGATACTATCATCAAACCGGACGTCCTCTGTAATATCTAAAATGTCATTCATTGTCGTTTCACTTTCAAGCCTAAACTTTTCAAAAATCGAATGTTGCCTGGTGTCAAGTGTCTCATGTACGGTCTCGTACTAATGGGTCTTGGATGTGGTCGGATACTTATATACCGAGGTCTAAAGTCAATCGCCATTCTTCTTTATATGTAGGTGTATCGTTATAGTTTAGTTTCTAAAGTTTATTGGATGACCGTCTTGGTCTACTATCCGTAATGTAATGTTGTCAACGGATTTTGTGCTAACTCCTAAATATACAATGGGGGATGGTGTTTCGACAATTTTATACCCTGCCTCGACAGTTGGATAGAATTCATACAATGTGTGAACCGGTTTTCCATTTCGATATGCACAGTAAACTATATTACATTCAATAGCAATTGTATTGACTTTAACCATGTTTACGATCCCTGGTGAGGTATGATAACCATCTCCGGGGTGTAAAGTACGCTTATCTTCATCCAAGCTGTCATCCCATCCCAATAAGGGTCCAATAGAATTTTTTCTATTAAAATATACAGTTTTTGTACACCGTAATTCTGATTTTAATGTATTATTATTAGCTCGGATTATAACATGATCGCCTTTTCTTCTAAACATCATCTGTTCTTGTAAATAATCCCCAAGTGCTTCCAACTCATATGTCCCCATCGGTATTTTAATTTTTTCATCACCAAAATAAAACATATCATTCTCACCATCAATAATGTTGGGAATAGAATTATATGTTGTAAAACCTAAAAGCCCAATCGAGTACTCTCCATTTGATAGGTCTATTGTAGGAAAAATGTCTGCACTTAATACGTTCTCAGTGCCCGTAAGGGTAAAGGTATAACTCATGACTGCATCTAAGACTAACACAAGTTTTCAATATAAAGGAACTGAATACATAAGTGTCCACAATATGGAGTGTTTCAATCCTGATACCGGTTTCGATTGTATTCAATTGAGCATCCTTTCAGGTATTTGAGTATTTCGAGTGGAGGTGGTAGATTACCATACGAGTCGAAATATTTTATTTTATTGTCACGCTTTACATAGCAGACCCAATGTGAGCCGGGTTCACTGACTCTATTAAGGTTCACAATGCCCGATTCATATTTTTTTGGTGTCCTCGGTAAGGTGTCCTTCATAAAGACACCTCTGAAATGACACAAGTTTTTAGCATATTTTTCAAGATCTACATTTGTAAGAGCTCTATTTGGAAGTCACATCTGATTTTTATATGGTCTCACGTATAATCCGTATCCGTTTCTGTATGGTCTTACGTAAAGTCCTTGACCTATTTTTTGTCCTTCAATTGTCCTATTATGTCTTTTCATCTCTTCCAATTTAGCCTTTGCATTTTGGACATCGCTTACAGTTTTTGCTATAGCTGACGCACCACCTGCTAAGCTACCGAGAGCAGATAATCCTGCAAATAGTGGTACGAGAAATGGTAATACCCCACCGGTTTTAGGCAAAGGGAGCATTCTCGGCGTTTTTGTTATTTTCCATTTTTGCAAATACCGTTTTGATTTTTTCAATGATAAAGCAGAAGCCCTATCAATAGGTAAATGACGACCTACTCGTGCAGCTTTTATAAGTTTACCAAAGGATCCTCGAAGTCCAGACCCCATTTTGACTTTAGCCTTCATGGTATTTGTTATAGTCCAAGCAGCTGCCTTCTCCCCCCACTTTGCGTCCTTAGATCTGACTCTCTCCCAAGCTTTATCTGCTAAGATTCTGTCTGCTGCGTGTCTCTGAGATAAATTATTAGTTTTTGAATAGGAAATATCGTGTTCACGACAGGCTTCGTCTAATGGATTAATACCCGTATCACCTCGAGCTAAGCGATCTTGTAACTTGGTGCCGGGTCCACAATAATTATATCCTGGAATGTGTGCTTCAAATGGTAGCTTGTTGATTAGAGCGTTTACTACACTGCCTCCTATCTTTCGTTTCATACTGAAATGAAAGGATCATGCTCTCAATTTATATATACAGCGGTTTCACTAAAGGTATCATTTACCGAAATGCATTTGGAGCCTCAACCTTTACAACTGAAAGTTGTTGACCTTCTTCCTCACCAGGAAAAAGATGAAACCATAAGACTTTTACCACCAAACCCTCTAATCATTGTTTGTGGAGCTACAGGATCGGGGAAAACCAATTTGGTCATTAGCCTCCTTCTTGATGAAAATGGACTTTGTTTCGAAAATCTCTACATTTACTCTCGATCTTTATTACAGGCGAAATACACCTATTTAAAAAAGGTAATGGACACGGTTCCCGAAATAGGATATTACACTTTTGATTATTCCGAAAGTGTGATACAGCTGGAAGATGCAAAACATAATTCTGCTTTTATTTTTGATGATATTAGCCTCGATAACCATAATATAATAAGAAAGTATTTTAGTATGGGACGACACAAGTCTATATTCCCTATTTACATTGGGCAGACATATGCGCATATACCAAAGCACTTAATTAGAGACAATGCAAATTTTTTAATACTTTTCAGACAAAATTTGTTAAATTTAAAACATATTTATCAGGATCACGTTAGTTCGACAGATGTTACATTTGATATGTTTCAAAAGATGTGTGCACTATGTTGGGACAGTGACCCCTATGGGTTCTTTGTCCTTGATAAAACTCGAGAGGCAGACAAGGGGAGGTACCGACAGGGCTTTGACACCTTTATATTGATGTAAGTGTACTGCAGCAGCTCAGTTTAAAATGAAACGTTCAGTAGTACGAGATATTATCAAGACCTCTAAAGGTTTGAGAAAAAAGTTGAAATCTTTCAAGAAGGGGGCTCTAGAGACTCATGAGTCACTAGAGAAAACATTCGAACCAGTTACAAAACCACTGCTACAAATAACGGAAACTCTGAAACAAGCACCTACCAAATCGATAATCAAGACTTCACCATTCCCAAACATAGAGAAATCTGAAATATATCCGCAAGAAGAAAAAATCATCACACCAATCAGTGGAAAACCAAAAACTCAACTCTATACTCCTTCATTCCCTCCTTCACTCCCCCCCTCCAAGTCCCTTTTGAAGAAGAAGTCTTTGAAAGTTCATCACCTCCTATTACACCTGTAGAAGAAGCACAACTTTTGTCTCAGACTGCGCTAGGCAGAGATGCAGTAGAAAGAATGATTGAATCATCCAATATTGGTCCATTTTTGCGCCCATATATTAGAAAATTTCTTAGTGGAGATACAAAGGACTTTGACACTCGCTATGGACTTCGCTTTCTACCCAGTGGTGGGTTAACGTTAGGTGACGCTAGCGTTCGGGTGGATCACAATGATTTAGAAATTAAAGACAAATTTTATGAAGGTACACCTGGACTCTATGAACTTTTGTTTTTAAAAGAACCTATGACATACAAAAATGAGAATTTAGCCATATATAAGGAACTACTGACGGTTACAAATGCTCATAAAAGACATTTCAGTGAAGCTAAAAGTTTGAGTGGTAATAATATCCCAATGAACTCTGTACGAGGTTAAGCTTGCTCTATGCTAGCGAAGCAGCAGGAGGTGGACCTCATTCGAATGAAATCGCGTCAATATTGGAAGAATTGAGAGAAGCAAATATTATATATTAATCATGAGCTCTAGTGAAGATGAGGAGGAATCAGAAAATTCAGAGGAATATTTGGTAGATCTTCGTTGTAAGGTGTGTTTCGATGCCATTGTAGATACGGTCATATTACCATGTGGTCATTTTACCTGTATGGACTGTTCTGTTTTTTGTATTTTTTGTCCATATTGTAGAAGTTCAAAAATTGGTGTGTATAGAGTCTATTTCACCTGAGGGGTTTCAGTTCTAAAATGACCATTGACAAGTTCGGACGGCATGTTGGTAAGCGGTATTACCGCAATCAGCAAAAATTATACAATACAGTTCAAGCTTTAAAAGGAGAGGACCGATTCAGACAGGTTGAAGCTGGAGGAGTTCTCGATGTCAACCATAGGCGATTAATCAATTTAGGAGAAGGGTTGGAGGGATCAGATGCTGCTTCCAGAAATTATGTCGATTCTCGAATTTCACATTTTTCTCAGTCAGGAAGCAAAATTGACTTTAATGCTAAAAGGCTAATACATGTAGAGGATCCATCGGACCCCTCTGATGCAGCTACGAAAGGATATATGGACAGATCGGCAAGGTTCTACACTGATCTCAAAAATTGGCCTGGAGCATATATCAATGGGAGTAAGAAAAGACTAGTAAATGTCAGCCCTCCCATAGATTCTAATGATGTAGTCACACTGAATTATCTTCAAAGAGAATTGGCTTACTTGGTCAAGAAAATTGATAATTCTGGATATGTAACTCTTCAGCATCTTCAACGAGAACTGTCGAAATATATGCTAAAAAAGCAGAACCATGATGCTTAAATTAAAGTGAGACAATTGATTTAGTATTAGTCTGATAGAGTTTGTCATGGGGAATATACTTTCAAAACCTTACACACCAAGAGAAGTTGTCGTTAGAGAACTCCATAAACCAGCTCGTGTTAATTATCCTCGACGTAAAGTGCTTTTAAAAGGAGTGGACGATTTGTGGGAGGCAGATTTAGTCGAGATGGTGCCATATTGGCGAGTCAATAAAGGCTTTAAATATTTATTGACCGTAATCGATGGCTTCTCGAAATATGCCTGGGCAATACCATTGAAGCGAAAGACAGGACCAGAAGTTACAAAAGCGCTAGAGACTATATTTCTCGAGAGTAAACGTATACCTCAATTATTGCTTACAGATGAAGGACGTGAATTCTACAATACTAACTTCCAGACTCTTATGAAAAAAAATAATATTCACCACTATTCTACATACTCTGGAAAGAAGGCTTCGATTGCTGAACGATTCAATAGAACATTAAAAGGACATATGTGGAAAATGTTCACCTTGAATGGAAATCATAAATATGTCGACTTGCTACCTGCTCTGCTATCAAGATATAATAATACAAAGCACCGTACAATACAAGCCACTCCGTCTGAGGTTGTCGCTAATAAGAAGCTTCAAAATGAGCTAATTGCCACTGTTTATTCAGTCCTGGCTACCACTACTAAACCTAAATTCAAGGAGGGGGATTATGTCCGCATATCAAAATTACGCAATGCATTTGCCAAAGGCTATCTTGCTCAATTCTCACCTGAGATCTTCAAAGTTGTCAAGGTGCAATTTACAAACCCCATCACATACCTTTTACAAGATGCGAATAATCAAGACATATTTGGCGCATTTTATAAAGAAGAATTACAGATTGTAAAGGATACTGGTGTTTATCTCATTGAAAAAGTTCTTCGACGAAAAGGGAATCGTATATATGTGAAGTGGTTCGGACTGTCAGAAAAGAGTTGGGTCAATTTATCTCAATTAGTGTGAATATAAAAAAATAAAATATTTTCAAATTATTTTATTTTATTATTTTTTTCCCCTTCCCTTAAGGTGTTTATAAATCAATATCAATACGTTTTTAATCAGATTTTTATTATTTCAAAATATCGGTATTACATTGAATACTCTACATTGTAAATTCTATTAGAAATTCGTGGCGAGACCCTCTACCTCTGTAAATCATTCTTAGCTTGCCTACAAAAAATAAAAAATAAATAAATGAGATGCTTAATAATTTAAAAAAAATTATCTAAGCCAAAATTACGGCTTAAGCTTTTTTTTATTACCAGCTGCTAATACCATGTCTTCGTCAGTAAATAACTTGGTGTATCTCATCGGTAAAAATACACCTTTCAATTCATTATCCCACCTCCGAGCGTTTTGATCATCGTTTGCAATAACTGCTACTACATATCCGCCAAAAGTGGTTTCTACTCTTTTCATTGTCATGATTTTATATTTTTCTCCTAATGCCAATTCACTTATTGAGACCACTCCACCCAATGTTTTCGCATTTAATTTCTTTACAAGAGATGAAATCTACAAGATGATGAAAAATTTGTGCCATCATGAAATTATTATCGAATTTTTTTAGAGTATAAAAATTTCTAAGAGAATTTTAGAATATACCTTGGAAGCGCTAGAAGCAGTGGACGAATTCATGGCTGATATGAGGTTTGAAGATCTCAGACGAAAGACTGATACCAATTCGGGGATCTCAGAGGGTTTATATACTCGGATTTGACATTTCAAATTCATACAAGTTTCTTTTAGAAAGTAGGTTGGCACAAATTTGTGTTTGAGGGGGGGTGAGATTTCATCATTTTTGGTTGTGTAAATAAAGTCAACACTTGATTACAAATTATATATTTTTCAAAAATACATTAGATTACACTGAGAATTCAAATAAATGCTCCTTATTGATTCTTCGGCCTTTGTAAGCCAATTTCAAATTACCTGTAAAAAAAAAAAAAAAATTTTTAGTTTTTCTTAAAAAGTGACTTTTTTTTAAATTATTATTTTTTTTAAAAGTAACCTGAGGCTTGAAGTAGTTCTTCATCGGAAAACATTTCGGTATAGCGCTTCGGCAAAAAAATGCTTTTCAAGCTGTCGCTGGGCTCGTCGACATCTCCTTCAATGAAAGTCGCGATTATACTGGGTCCATAAATTGTATTTATTCTTTTCATTGCAAGAATCGAATATTTCTCATCTATTATTAATTCATTTATTGGTATGAATTCCGCCTTAGATGCATTTAGTTTTTGTACTAACGCGTTCAAGTCACTCTCCTGAGTTTCTGTGTCCATGTTTGGCTAGATAATGAGAGGACCCCGCTAGATTCCCTTCTTTTATAATATCGAGGAACGCTTCGAAGTTAGAAAATTCGAAATACTAGTCAAAAAAAGATATCATACATAAAGGAAAAAGTGAATTATGCAAAAGAGAACACATCCCCTCAGACTGGTATGCAAATTAGTCTCCAAGTGATTATGCAAATCTTGGCTCCGACTTCTCATCGGACACTTCCAGGTGAAGGATAAACCAGTTCTGACTTTCGATTTCATCACTCGAACTGAAAGTTCATTGACTGTCCTTTGTTTACAATTCTCAGCGTTTCATATAACGCTCGCGTTTTTCGAAAAAATTTCACTGAGATACCAAAATGATAAGTTTTCACATAGACACTGAAGGTTGAATGAGGTGGTGGTATAATCTCGTCGTCTGTATACATATACGGTTGAATGACCTCTCAGACGCTAGCGATTTGTTGAGATAGCAAAAGAAATATATAAATGATAGGTTTACATCTGTTTGACAATCATTTGACGCACAATCCACTGGACTTTAAAACCACGAGTCCGAGGGTGACCCCCCCGGGATCCCTTTAAATCCTGACCCTTCCTAACACTAGTGGCACTACTAGACCAGCATAGGGTCATTTAACAGGCTCAGAACATGACAGAAATACCCTACTGATGGATTTTGTGTAAAACACTTTAAAACTTGAGAAATGCCGGCTCCACAGTCTCATGAGCACACAAATACTGTGTCTAAGTTACATTCTGTGAAACTTGAAGTTTAAAGATGTTAAGCCAAGGATTGATAGGAATGATATTTAGGTATCCTCATTGTACATCATCCAAGGATTGGATTTGTTTTCAGTTTATTCATGATAATACTGTGAATACACATCCTATAAGGTTGAGCTTCGAATGGATATGGTCCGGTCTTCTTGAAAGTTCCGGTAAGAAATTCATATATTGGGGGAATGTTGATGGTTATGAAAATGTAGTTTGTTAGATGTATGAAGACATATTAATATACTCTTATAAGACTTCCAGCATGAAATCAGGTCCGAGTGTACCAAGCATTGGGGAGTTTGTGTAGGACTGCTTCAGAGGCGGTAAGGTACATACATGAATTTAATGTATTAAATACACAAGGAAAAACTAATACTACACAGACTGTTTTGAAGCTTCTTGTGACATCGAATTGGGGTCAAATAACTCTGTGAACTCTGAAAAACACCGGGGATTTATGATTATGAATCTAATCTTGTAAAATATATGTTAGTAATTCTGTTGAAAATGGATATATATGATTTATGTTAAGATAGTACAAGTCTTCGGAGAACTATGATGGGGGGAGCAGTACACATTACAAAAATTTCGGAGAGGTTGTGGTGCTGGGAGTTGAGTGAAGTGTGAAGCAGGGGTTTTAGGGTATGGATGGTTCTAAAGAAAAGAATAGATCATAGGTGTTACGTATGAAGATGATAAATGGAAGATGTTGGAATTATGGTGTAATGTAAACAAGCCCGTTGCCAAGGCAACGGATTTAGAAGCAACGATATATTTTTTTTAAAACCAATTTAGAAAAGGACAAAGAAAATAAAGAAGAAAGAAACTTAAGGATGAAGAAAATAAAATAGAAAATCAACAGGAAGAAAGTAAGAATACCTTTAAAAGGAAGAAAAGATGGCTGTAGGCCTAACCTTACAGTTATCAACTAACATTTTGAACATCAATTACCAGATCCACCGACTTTAAAATGAAACCAAATTTTCAGAAGGGACTATTTTAACACCCAGGAACAAAATGAAACAGCTAAAAGAAGAAGGAATGAAGAAAATTTCAGGAAATTATAAGCAAAATTAAGAAAAGGTCAATAATTAAAAAACGAGTCGGTAGAAGGTTGTGAAAATTTTTAGGAAAAGACAGTTAATTATTAAGAAGAATTTGAAAAAGGAAAAGAAGAGAAAAACTACCCACATCAGATGGAAAAGCCAGCGCAAAATTTCAAAAAGGAAGCAAGTTCCAAAAATGATCCAATTATAGAGGACGGATCCAATCCAAAGCAGTATAAATGATCTGAAGGTGTATATCACAAAATTTACATACTATTTTCGAGAAATGAAGAAGCCAAAATTAAAAAGAAAAGTTACAGAAAATTAAGATGACAATTTAGAAGAAAGAAGAAATGGAAGAAAGGAGAGAAAACACCAAAAAATTTTAATATTTAGAAGTAAAACAACAGACAACAGGAAAAAGAAACTCGAATTTGCCACCCATAATTCTGTGCGGAGGCAGATAAGCAGTCTATGTTGGGTTATGGTAGAGGTGGAACCTATGAGAGGCTAGTCTCTATATTTTTTGACAATTTCAGTGAAAAGAGTGAGTTAACAAGTTAAAGTGAGTACTAAGTGAATAGTGAAGGGTAGAGAGGATGCGGGAAGAACGTGGACCTCATAATGTATGTTAAAGGAGTAGAATTTGTAAATATATTTCAAGGTGACGTCACGAGGTAGGATTCATTTTATTTTTTGTATACATTTCAATGGCCAATTTTCAAGTTCGAAGTTTTTTTTTATTAAAATAGTTTTCATTGTAAATATGTTTTAATTTTTTTTTTGATTCCCCATATGCTCTCTCAATGAAATTCAAATTTCAAAACTCATAGGCCTTGCGGACCCCAATAATACCTTTGGAGGTGGGTACCAATTATTCAGGACAAAATAGTTATAATTAATATTTTATTTAGAATCATACCGGGAAATAATTTTGATTTTTATTGGTACCGGTAACGTAAATTCCAAGAATGAAAAGAGTTATTTATGACATAGTTTTTTCCTTGGGAGCCTCACTCCATTAATCAATTTATAATTCATTTTTTTTATCTATTCAATTTAATATAACTATAGTCACCCATTTAAAAATAACTAGCAATGGGTATTGTATACAAGAGTATTAGAAAATGCAAAGGGCACATGAGGGTGTGAGGTCGGTCTGAATTACTCGGCTGTGCTGTACGTGTTTAATTGACAGAATCCATAGGTACTGAAGTAGTAGGGAGGGTTCAATAATGATTGTGGTCTGTGATATATATGAAAATGTGAAATGTAAAACCTAATGAAACATTTGCAATGGTATTGTTGCAGACTAGGGCGATGTCAAAGGATGGTAGGGAATAAGCTAATTAATTAAATAAATGAGTATAGGCTGACAAGGTTTTTAGTATATATAATGTTGTATGTGTGTAATAGGTTGTAGAGGAAAGTTCAATTACGACTATTGAGCTTAGCCAGCGCCCCCCACTATGGTCCCTACGCCACGGCTAGCTCGCTCGCTAACCCCACTACTCCCGGTCCAGCGACCAGTCGTTCACCACAGCCTGACTGAGACGCATCTTACTACCCCAGTCAGCATTTCGTCCAACGCAGCCTGGCCTGAATACATCTCACATATGAAGACTTCCCCGTGAGGACCCCCTCCGATCTTGTCTATCATCACGGACCACCAAGGAGCGACACAGCCGAATCGACCAGAACATTCTGTTTACAGTGATCAAGTAACATTCATTTCAATTTAGTTATTGTGTTCCAATATAGAATTCTTATTTTCACTATTTCCGCATTTATTCCTCACATATTTTACTCCCCTATCATTCTGGGTTCTTCATGGTTATCGGGCCTTTGCTCACAACGTTAAGTGTCCGACCCTGACCCAAACATTTATGGTGCCCCGGGTGAGGAATATTGTGGAAATCTCTCTTCATCACTTTTATTCAGTGTCTTATCTTTTTTTTTCATTTATTCATTCATTATGAATTTTTATATAATATTTCAGTCAATGTTGTATTTCATAGGAGCTCGACCTATGGCAGCCAAATAATCCCTCGCTTTAATCCTACGTTAGACAACATACTTTGTAATAATAAGTGCAAGTATATTACAAACACTTGTCCGACCACAGTAATCCTCTATAAGGATTAGGTCTCCTAGTTTCTAATCACTTATGCTCATAACATATGTACACATTTATATTATATACATATATTGTAACGCTATTTTATATCGCTACTTGAAATTCTAATTTAAATTTACGAATAATAATTATATGCAATAATGATTATTAGATGACCTGGTTTTATATAATTTTTTATAAATAAAAAATAAGACTTTAAGAATAATTTGTTACAATTTTTTATATTTAAAATTCATAAAGACATGTTTTTATGGGTTAGTAACACAAAATTTTTACATACATAGAGATTTTTTTGCACAACATTTAACTAAACCTGCGGGACATCTCTCTTTTCTTCTATTGTGCCTGTGGGTGAAATGATGTTTCCAACGTGGTAAGTTGAGTATGGGTTGTCGAAATTGCGGCCACGTCTTCTCCTCTCTTCTGGATTCCAAGTGTTTTAGCTAATGATCGTCGTGTTCTCCATTTCTTTTGTGGTTGGAGTTCTCCGGGATACCTCCCCTCAGTACCTTTCTTCCTTCTTACCACAGCTTTTAAGAAATCACTGACATTTTCTACTATTCACTACACTCACTTTCACTGAACCATCTCTCTCCGCACAGTTTTCTCATACATCTACCACGAGGGGACAGCTCACTTCTCTCTCGTTTTGGATTCCGCTCTCTCATTGGCCACAATTTTTACAGCCTTTAAACTACTAAACATCTGGGTTTTTTTATAACACTTTCATATTCCCGTATACAATCCTAATTGCTTACATTTATTGTTAACTAATTATTAGCTTATCATTTAATTTTATTACATAATTGAAATGCATGAATTGATCTATTTTGATACTATATCGACCCTGGTACAAATCAATTTGATAACCCCTAGTAACCTTCCTTAGGTCTAATAAAATGATTGTATTTAAGTATCTTATTTTCCATTTCTTAAATATTACATGTAATGGACAATATGGAACATTACAATATATTTTATAAACATGTTATAACATATGCATAATCATATTAACATATTATAACATATGCATAATCATATTAACATATTATATATTATATACATATGCATAACCATTGACATTTTCTTGATTGTGTGTCCTGAACGGATCATTATTTTCCAAATTATATTTTCTATTGTTTACTCACCAGATTGATAGTCACATAATGGCGGAATCTTCCCATCAGAGCGCCAGCTCCGCAGCATTAAGCGCAACATTGCCGGCATCATGGTTGTGGCTAAGGCAGCCACCCCTGACGACGACTCTTATGCCGATCTGGAGGCACGCCTACACAGCGCTTGTGAGTATTGGCACGAATTTCAGGCAACCTGGAAGGAGCTCGATAGTGTGCATTTCAATCTCGATCCGAAAACTTCGTTCCCAGATGAAAAATGGCTGACTATCCACGATACTGTGAGGGATGAGATTCTTGTGGCTGATACCTCTCTTCGGAAGCTTAGACTGAAACGCGAAGCCGCATCCGTCACTTCAGCCTCTTCGGCTGCCGTTCCCACCCTATTGTCAGCACCCAACGAATATCAGGGATGTGGGTTACCACGCATAGCGGTGCCTAAATGGAACGGGGACTTATTCAAATGGGTAGAATTTCGGGACAAATTTCTCTCACTAGTAGGAAACAGTCCACGCATCCCTCCAGTCGACAAGATGCATTATCTTAAAGACGCTCTGGTAGGAGAACCCGCATCGCTCCTGTCTGGTCTGTCCTTCGACGGTTCTTCATATGCCCTGGCTTGGGAGTCATTAATGAAGGTTTATGACAACCCCCGAGTATTGGCCTCTCGACACATTCAGACGGTCCTAAATTTCCGTAATCGCTCATCCAACTCTGAGTACGCCAAGCTGAACGCATATCTCTCTCAGGTCGGTGAGAGCGTCGAATCATTTCGCGCTCTAAGGCTCCAAAACCCAGGTGACGCCTTGCTGTCTGTCCTGGCATTGCGAGCACTCGATCCGGCCACCCGCAAGCAGTTTGAGCTTGCCCATAAAGGGACAGAGTTCCCATCTGCCGACGAAATAGTCAACTTTGTGAGGCAACGCATGATGGCTTGTAAGCTATCCCTGGAACTTTTCGATGAACGCTCCGATACCTCCGATCGAGCAATGGATCCGCGACTCAAACCTCCCAATAAGAGTTCGCCTAAGTACTCTACTGGCGTATCTATGCTCGCCCAATCTGGAGATTCATCTCAATACTGGTCAAGGAAGAGCCCTACACGTCACAGTAGTTCCCCAACAGCCAGTCCGAGGAGGAGCCCGGTTCGCCACCGTGGCTCACCTAGGTCAAATAGATTTGGACGCACCTCTCCCTCGGCTACGAATAACAGCCACCCAAATCCGAGTTTCACTCCATGCCCCTACTGCAAAGGCAGCCATTCACTAGTGAAATGTTTCACCTTCAGTGAGCTGCCGGCCCAGACTCGTTTCGACTTCGCCAAGGCATGGACTGGATGCCTTAACTGCCTGGGAAGAGGGCACCGGGCCGCGACCTGCCCGTCAAAATGGAATTGTAAGTACTGCAATTCAAGGCATCACAGTTTACTTCATACAGGGAAGAAGACTGATGAAGCCCGCTCCAACGATAACAATGGTGAACCCCATTCATCATTCGTAGGCCATGCTCGGGAAGATACCATCCCGGCGCCTACCGACAAGCGACATCAACCCGAATCGCATGTCATTATGGGCACCGCTCAGGCCCTATTCGACGGACTTCACACCTCCGTCCCCGCTCGTGTGTTATTGGACTCAGGGAGCCAGTATACATTTATAACTACCGACCTCGCCAGTAAAATTGGCGGTAGTTTAAAACCCTTTGACGGCCGTATAGCGGGTCTTGGCGGCAACTTAGTGCCCAATGTCAAAGGTTGGTTAACGTGCCGCATGCACTCTACTATTACTGATGCGTGCTTCAAGGTGCGCGCTCTTGTAGTCCATGAGATTACATCCGACACTCCGAAGCGAAAGGTTTCACCGACCGTCGCCGTTCAGCTATCGCGTTACGGCTTAGCTGACCCCTCATTCGCCGATCCTGGCCTCGTCGATGTTTTGGTTGGACTTGACTTATATCCACGACTCATCATAGGAGCTCCTGTCAAGTCGGAGGTTGACGAGCTTTATCTCATGCCCACTGTTTTTGGTAATGTGGTCATGGGAACCACTTCCTTTATCAATCAGTCGCGCAGCATCTCCCTTTTGGCCCTGGATGAAACTGCTATCTTAAGCCAGTTGAAGGTCTTCTGGGAAATTGAGGAACCACGACCCGCAGATCTTCGCAACCCCCATGACGTCTTGTGTGAAGAGTCGTTTGCGAAAACTCATTCGCGCACTCCGGAGGGTAGATATGTAGTGAGGTTGCCCCTGAAACCTACTGGCGTGCTCCCTGACGTAAACCGAGACATAGCTCTCCGGAGATTCTTCGCCTTGGAACGGAAATTCACTCGTGACCCCGTCCTCAAGGAGAAGTACTTGACCTTTATGGAAGACTATACACGTCTAGGCCACATGGCTCCCACGACCATTGTTGCACCCTACGTGATCCCTCATCACGGGGTATGGCAAGTTAAGCCGCACGAAACTAAGCTTCGTGTTGTGTTTGACGCATCTTGCTCGGCTGGCGGCCCCAGCTTGAACGATGTTCTTATCACTGGACCTAAACTGCAGACGGACTTGTGCGACAAACTCATCCACTTTCGTCTCTTCGTCGTAGCCTTCACGACGGATCTAGTGAAGATGTACCGCCAGATCATGGTACATCCCGAAGACCGTCACCTACAGCATATTTTCTGGCGTAACGATCCTTCCAAGCCTGTAGTTGAGCATGAACTGCGCACCGTCACTTATGGCATCACGTCTAGCGGTTATCAAGCGATCAAGACTGTTGCCCAGCTTGTTAGTGATGAAGGCTACGCCTTTCCCCTAGCTGCAGAGCGGATTCCGAAGGCCATGTACGTCGACGACTTTGCTTCAGGAGCAAATACGCTCGAAGAGGCCCATGCTCTTAAGGAACAGCTCATTGGCCTATTTAATCTAGGCGGGTTTCAACTAAGCAAATGGGCATCTAATGCCCCCGAATTGCTACCTCCTTCACAGGATCCTATTGAAGCTCAAGCCTTGCCTCAGGAAGGCAATTCCATCATCAAGATTCTTGGTCTCATGTGGTACCCCCAACGAGATGTTTTCTCTTTCACAGTCCAGGAACCTGTCTCTCATGCAACCAAGGGTCGTTCTCTCAACCGTTGCACGAATTTTCGACCCACTCGGATTTTTAGCTCCCGTAATACTTAGCGCCAAAACCTTGCTACAAGAAGCTTGGCGCCACGAAATCTCTTGTGACGATCCCTTGCCTTCACCTCTTCGCGAAAAATGGTCTCAACTTACCAACGAGTGGCCTACTCTTAAGATGATTACCATTCCCCGCTATATACAGGTCCATCAAGCAACTATCCAGCTGATAGGTTTTAGCGATGCTTCCTCCCGTGGATACGCTGCTGCTGTTTACGCACGCACTCAGTCACCTAGTGGCGGAGTGCACGTCAATCTGCTCAAAGCGAAGACAAAGGTCGCCCCCACCAAGTTTCTAACGATACCCCAATTGGAACTCTGCGGAGCGCTCTTGCTTGCGAGAGTCGTGTCATCTATCACAATAGAGACGCATCATGAAGCTCTATATTTCACAGACTCTTCGGTGGTGCTTGCATGGTTGCGCCAACCTATTCATCAACTCAAGGTGTTTGAGGCGAACAGAGTCTCTGCTATTCTAAGGGCTTCCGATGTCAGGCAGTGGAAGTTTGTTCGCTCGGAGGATAATCCCTCCGACATAGCATCCCGTGGATGCCTTCCATCCGAACTCAAGGATCACAACCTCTGGTGGCGTGGACCCCTCTGGCTCATGGACAACACGGAACCATTTGGCGAAGGCTATTCTGGACTCCTCTCGCCGTCACCAGATCAAGCCTTACTGGCTACTGCCATCCCAACGTCCAAGAAAGTTCACCATATTCATGACGACTCTTGGATGAGTCATTTTTCCTCCCTACCACGATTGATCAGAACAATCGCTCGGATATTGCGACTCGCTCATCGCGCGCAACACCTACAGGAAGCCACCCAAGGACCCATCACTAGCGATGAATGCTCTAAGGCACTATCCGCATGCGTACAAATCGCTCAACACTGTGCTTTGCCTCCAGCGCTCTATGGTGATGAAACCCCTAAGGCTTACCAGCAAGTCCATCCCTTTTTGGATGCGCCTGGGTTAATTAGGGTGGGCGGCAGGCTGCGACACTCTTCGCTCACCTACGACCACAAGCACCCTATGCTTCTACCTCGAGATCACCATCTCACTCGTCTTATTATAGACGACCTGCACAAGAAGCACTTTCATGCTGGCCCAACTCTAATGCTGTCTCTTTTGCGCCAGAGATTTTGGGTTCCCAGCGCACTTAAGGTGATTAAGAGCCGGATATATCTCTGCACCCATTGCAGACGTCTCCGTGCCAGGCCGTCTATCCCCCTAATGGGTGATCTTCCAGTTGAACGTTTCCATCAGTTTCGCGCATTTTCACAGGTTGGAGTCGATTATGCCGGACCATTTGCCCTCCGAGAATCTCCAAGACGCAAGGCACCGATAGGCAAGGCATATCTCTGCATTTTCGTTTGCTTCGCAACGAAGGCTATCCATTTGGAGCTAGTTTCCTCGCTAGGGACAGATGCGTTCTTGGCCACCCTAGACCGCTTTGTCGCTCGACGTGGACTCCCGCAGTGCATTCATTCGGACAATGCCACCAACTTTGTCGGCGCATCTAGATATCTCAAGGATCTCTACGCGTTTTTGAGCCGTCACACTGATTTATGGACTGATCACCTCTCCTCCAAGAGTGTTGTTTGGAAATTCATACCACCTCGCTCTACACACTTCAGCGGTTTGTGGGAGGCCGGCGTTAAGTCCATCAAAAATCTTTTGGTGACTTCTGTCGGTAAGCACCCCCTCACCTTTGAAGAATTGAATACCATCTTGGTACGCATTGAAGGGCTGCTCAACTCGAGACCCTTATGCCCTCTCAGAGAAGATCCGGAGAGTTTCGACACACTGACACCTGGCCACTTTCTGATCGGTGCACCACTGACTTCTATCCCATCTGTTCCATCTTCAGATGAATTCACCAGTCACCTCGATCGTTGGCACTTAGTACAACGGCAAATATCTTATGTGTGGTCCCGATGGAACAGGGACTATTTGCATCTCCTACAGCAGCGTGTCAGATGAACCCGAAACCATCCTAATCTCAGCATCGGTGATCTCGTTCTGATGATCGAGAGTCGCACACCTGCAGGTACTTGGCCGACCGGGCGTATCTGCGACGTTTTCCCCGGAGACGATTGAGCTTAGCCAGCGCCCCCCACTATGGTCCCTACGCCACGGCTAGCTCGCTCGCTATCCCCACTACTCCCGGTCCAGCGACCAGTCGTTCACCACAGCCTGACTGAGACGCATCTTACTACCCCAGTCAGCATTTCGTCCAACGCAGCCTGGCCTGAATACATCTCACATATGAAGACTTCCCTGTGAGGACCCCCTCCGATCTTGTCTATCATCATGGACCACCAAGGAGCGACACAGCCGAATCGACCAGAACATTCTGTTTACAGTGATCAAGTAACATTCATTTCAATTTAGTTATTGTGTTCCAATATAGAATTCTTATTTTCACTATTTCCGCATTTATTCCTCACATATTTTACTCCCCTATCATTCTGGGTTCTTCATGGTTATCGGGCCTTTGCTCACAACGTTAAGTGTCCGACCCTGACCCAAACAAGTATGAAGTCCTAGATGAGATGTCCGTAATACAGTAGATGAGGTCGGTGGTAGGAAGTTGGTGATGAAGTATGAATTAAAGCTATCGATGTAACTGAAATGTATTCTAGTATCATTTGGATGGTTCCTACTTTAGGTTTTAGTCGAAAAATATAGTGAGGCTAAAGTAACATTGGAAATGCAAATCTAAATATCGACGAGAACTGTGGATGTTGTCATTGCCGGATTAGGTATGGGAAAATATTTAAATACATATAAAACAGGGTGTAAATGAAGACCTGGGGTGCTAGGATCATAGGATCTGAAGTAGGAATATCGGTGAGGTTGTATAAGTTGGTTGAAGAAATGTGTAAATCACGAGGTTTTTTGGTACATGCTAAAGAATAGGCTAAGAGTGCCGGTTAGGTTATGATGAATTCTGAAGAAAATCCCTTGGGTGATGTTGTATGCTAGTATGTATGTATGTCTCAGTGAAAGGTTTATTGGGATAGAAGTGGTTTGAATCAAATGTTGACGGAGGTGTGGTCTATACTTGTAGAAGCCTATCTCGGTATAATGTATGGTAAGTAGAATTGAAGAGCGGTAAATTGGTATGGATTGGGCGAGGAGGAGAAAAAAAAAGTGTTTGACCACTAAAACCGAGGATTGACAGAGATGTAGCCCTCATAAAGTATGTTTCAGTATGAGGTGAATGTAGAGATGTTGGTGAGAAGCAGCCCAAGCGATTGCTGGAGATGAAAAGCAGCCCAAGTCAAATTAAGGTATACAAAAAGCAGCATGTAAAATAATTTAAGTTAAATATACCACATGTTGATCGAAGAATGTCTCCATGAGACCCCTGGAAAGGTACCTCTAGTCCTAAAGAGTATTATAGAGCTAGGGAGAGGTGTGTTGTAGATTCAAGTATCGTAATGGGTATGATGAAAATGTCGTATGTACGGGAATGTGTTCTACATCCAAAGTAGTGTGCTGATCTTAATTTGGGTACTGTTGAATGTTAGTTGTAGAAAAATGTTTTGTGATATAACACATGATAAACATGTGTATTAACATGATAAATAAAATAATATGTATAAGGCGATAGACATTGTGTTAGGGTCGGGATGGTTCACTGTAGAGCTTAAGGTATACTATACAGGAGAGGGAACGAGAATTTAGCTGGGAGGGAATATTTACTATGTTTTTGGGTTGATAGTTTATATTGAGTAGGGTCAAAGGAGGATACCGCCCTGGTATTAATTTTAAAATAACCTTTTAATGTGTACTAAGAAATTGCTATGTAGAGTAATGATGCTAAAGATTGGTGACTAGAATTAAAGGATACAAAAGTCTAAGTTGAATGGGTCTGTAGGATGATACCGGTGTATGTATGGGTAAACCCGGTTATGATGAAAAAATGTTAAACGAATCATGTCTAGAGAGATTGTGGGAGTTGGGCGAAGAAAACGTGTGAAGAAGGATGGTGCTAAGGAAAAGGTTAAGAGTACCGATTAGACTATGACGAAATCTAAAGAAAATCCTTAGGGTAGTGGTGTGGGTGGGTCTGTAGTAGTGGAAGCAGAATAGTGTGTGAGTAGAAGGGTTAGAGGTGAGAGTCGAAAATTGGTTAGGACAAAACGAGAAAAAATGAAAAAAATGCATGTTGTTAAGTATAAAATATGAGAAAGACCCGAGAACTAGGTGTAGGCGGATCTGTAGTAGTGGAAGAAGTACAATTGGTCTGAGGAAGTCGAACTATAATTAAAGATTATGATTTTAGAATGATTGATGTGTGTAAGTAGGATTGTAATGAGAAATTATGATTTTAAAGGAAGTGTTGGCGTGGGTATGTACATTGAAGGTGATTTGTGGTGGGTAAGTACGACTGATTCATAGGGGAAGGTTCATGGGCGTAGAATGTATGAATAGACCGAAAAAAATGTCAGACGATCTAGGGGAGAGGTTGTAGGAGTTGGGCAAAGAAGGATGGTGCTAAGGCTAAAAGTAATGGGCTATTATGAAATCTAAAGAAAATTGCTCGGGTGTAGACAAGCTGGAGTAAAACATTATCTAATTTATGTGGGGAAGTATAAGTGAGAAAATTGAGATGGACTGACTTTGACGCTGTTCTTAGGGTTGACGGAGAATTAGCATGAGGAAGTAAAAGTGAATGTATGCCGGTCTTGAAAAAATATTTTGGATGGAGTGTAAGGGTTTCTATTGAGGTTGTTCAGGTTTAGAATGCTAGGTTTTTATGTCTTTTATTGACTTGATGCCTTTCACAATAAATTTAAAATAATGAATAAAATTTTGAATAAAAAAAAAATTTAAGTTAATTAAATTTATAATTTCAAAAATAAAATAATCTACCATATGGTTGAGTGAAGCTGTTAAAAAAATGAAAAACATATGTTATAAATAACTCTGTAAAATTTTCAAACTACGTTACTCGCACCAATCCAAAAATCCAAAAGTCTCCCGGTGTGATTCTGAAAATTAAGATTATTAAATATTATGTCCCGATAACGATTGGCGCTTATCTCAAAGGTGTTGATTCGCAATGCCTATGAGTTTTGAAATTTGAATTTCATTGAGAGAGATATGGGGAGTTAAGAGAAAATTAAAACATATTTACAAACAATATAACTTTAATAAAACTATTATGAATTTTGAAATTAAAAATGGCCATCTTAGAAATTATATGTACAAAAAAATGGATCCTACCTTGGTGACGTCACCTGGAACATAAAATTCTAATTAATTCTATTTTACAAAAGAAATCGGAGTCCAGGCTCTCTCCACCTCATCTCAACTCTTCATTAGTCACTTCCCACTCACTTCCACCATTCCACTCACTACTTTGTCACTTTTTTTTTACACAGAAACAGGGACCAGTCCTTCACAGATTTTGCCTCTATCAGAACCCAGCGTAGACTGACTAAACTGCCTCCGCACGGAATTATGGGTAGCAAATTCGAGTTTCTTTTTTCTGTTGTCTCTTGTTTTACTTCTAAATATTAATATTTTTTGGTGTTTTCTCTCCTTTCTTCCGTTTCTTCTCTTTTAAAATGTGATAATAAACTTGTTTGCTACCACATTTCCTGTAGAAATTTGATCTCTTTTGTTTATTTAAATTTTGATTTCTACAGTAGTTTGCCGAAAATTGCCCTAAAAAAATATTATCAATAATTTAAGACGTGCAATTTTTAAGAAAGTACACGTATACAACGAAAAAAATTCAATTAAACAAACTTTACACTTGGATTCACAAAGAGATACCAATTTTTAATAATTTTAAATAATATTAATTTCTAATCCAAAGGTTTTTTAAATGATACTACTGGGACAACAGGGAAGATGAATAGAATAGAATTTGAAGAGGACAAATAATTGGGTTATTATCTATATTTACATATTTAAATTTAAAAAAAACTTATTTGAACAAACAAAACAAAAATTTACAATGGCACAAAAACATTAAATTAATACTTAAAAAACTATTTCTTTTTTTTTATTTGGGCATATTGAAAAATATATATTATTAATTGTACCTTCTCGACGCCTCTACCACAAAAACCAGACCCCGTCAACTCTTCACTTTAATTCCACCCCAGTCAACTTTCATCTAATTGTTCAACTTCATTTTTATTTAAAAAAACATATCAAAACACATGCACCGTTTTTAGAGCTAGCTCACGACTCCATTACATTTTACACTATTTCACAGCTGTTTTTTATATGTTTTCTTGTTTTGTTTTCTTAAACACCTTGATATATATCTAATATATATATGATATTAGATTATAATAAAAAAAAATTACCTCTTTTCATTAAAAAAATGTTCCGTAGTGTACATCACATTTGCCTTTTCCTTCTTTTTAAAAAAAAATGTTTGTTCACAAAATTTTTTTTTTTTTTTTTTTTTTATATAAGTTCTTTCAGATTTAATTTCTTCCAATACACAGGTTGATTAGCTTCTTCCTCGAATCCACATGATAAGCTTCCTCCTTCAATACACAGATGGATTAACGTCTTCCTCCAATTCACATGATGGGCTCCTCCTCGAACGCACATGTTGGCTGGCTCCTTGATGTCTTCAACTCATTGATCAACGATGTATCGAAGTCTCTCTCTCACTTACACTCACTGATTTATTTTTTATATGCCCATTTCGACGCTCTTTTTATACATATATGCCCATTTTTTATTTTTTTTTTTATTACTATTTACAATTATTAAACTTATATATATACGTACTTAATTTCTAATAAACAAAAACAAATCTTAATCTAAAAATTTACAATTAATCCTTAACCTAAAGAAAATGTTAACTTAAATTTATAAAAATTTGAACTAATTGAACATAAAAAAAATATAATACTAAATTTTTACATATTTACAGGATCAGTCATAGTCATGAAATCAAGTTTGGAAATAATCAAGTTGGAAATAGATTTAAGAAATTGCCAATTAATTTTACTTTCCGCCTTTACCATCAATATAACATTTGTATGTATTCAAAATAATTATATAATTAATTATATATTATATATAAAAAAAAATTTACTTGAAATAAAAATTAAATAAATCCTTCGGTTTTACTTCATCACACTTCCAAAATATATCATAGCAATGAAAATTAGGCCTCACGCCGGGTAATAAGGAATACAAATTTAATTTATTTAATATATATAGTACTTGTCTTTTGAGGTATTAAATTCTTTGAGACGTCCTTCTTACTTCCTAACTAAAAAAAAAATGTATCTCACATATATTTTTACTTCAACTTCCTTCTCTACTAATAACTCCCTAATAATAATAACTTCATCGTTGACGTAGCAAAAATACGGTTCCTCCTATCTCAGGTAGGCAACCAACACTACATCATAAATCTCCTATATATATATCGCTAGTTCTTTCTAGTCGACACAAAAAAAATCATCTCTCGCAGATCAAAAAAAAATATAAATCTCCAATTAATCACTAGCTCTTACTAGGATTAAAAAAAATAATTTCTCCCAAAACAAATCTATATAATCCCGACGTCTAAAAGAATGTCATCAGCAATTAATTCAAAACTTCTCTAATTAATATTACCCTTTGTTTGTTCCTATTCCTAAAGTTATATAATGTGCTCCTACAACTCTTCTCATTCTCATCTACTCTCTCTATTAAACAAATTTACGTAGAAAAAACATGTTACTCAAATAATAAATGAACTTGCCTAAATAATAGAATTTATAATAACAAAAATTTACTAACCTATGCATACATACAATTTATATAATATATTATTCTTCCACGGCTTCTATACAGTTTCGTTCGTCTTTCTAATTTATAATATTATTATGATTTAGTCACGTCCGGTATCCTAGCTGAACAGTTCCGAAACAGAAAATCTGTCCCCTTGACTCGGCCTCAGGAAGTTCGTCATGTCTCCAAAGAGATCTAGGCATCTCTCAGCCTGCTGATTTTATCTTTCTAACATTTGTAATAAAAAATATAATAAAAAAAAATCTATATTCTTTCATATTATGTCCGTTCAAAATCAGCTGTATATATATATGTTTTAATTTTCAATAAAATCGTTATTAACAAGTAAGTCTCAAATAAATAATTTGTATATGTTAAATTTGGATGACTAATCCCTAAATATAATCTTAGATTAATTTTTATATTGATCCTTATATCTAATCTAATCCTAAAAAAAAAATGTAAATCCTAATTAATTTAAATCCTAATTAATTTAAACGCAGAACTATACCAAAATTCATCCATACTCTTCATATACCAAAATTCTCTCATTCAAAAAATAAATTTATCATTCATACTATTATATTAGTCCAATGTCACTTCGTCATATTTTAAATTGATCCTAATTCTGTCATGTTAGTCTGTCAGTCACTTCCTCAAACTCATCCGAGTTGCAAAAAAAATAGGTTCACTATAAAAAGTGGCTAATGCAATTATATTGCAAAGCCCAAATTTAATTTTATCTTTTTCCGGATGCCCCGGCGAATTATGTCTTTAAAAATCCCCTCCCCCTTTTCTAAATATTTGTTGAGTGTTAATTTTGTCCTTAATACCTGTTTGAATGCTTTTACTCTCTTTTTAAAATTGTTCTTATAACTTTTATTAGCCTCCTTTCTATTTCCAGTTTGTCTGTAAGTTTTAACTATATTTTCTTTAAAATTAAAATTTGTCTTTTGTTTGTTGTCCTCAGTCTGTTCGTTTGTTTTGTCTAATAACATCAAAATGTTCCTTTCACTCTGTCCATCCACATCAATATTAATCCTATTTTCTTGAATTTCACTTAATTCTAATTTTTCTACATTTTGACTCTCTTCCTCCACATCTTTCTCTAAAATTTGGGTCTGTTCCTCCCCACTGTTATTCTCTGTTCCTTCTACCTCATCAACTTGTGACTGACTGTCAATAATAAGAACCTCTTTTTCTACTTCAGAATTCCCTTCATCCAACTTGTTAATTTTTTGAATAAAGTGCTTTTCTAAGTTTTCTCCTGCTTTATTTATCCTACTTTCAACTCTTTCATTTTCTATTTGAATTTTCTCTAATTGGTTCATCAAATTGTCCACCTTTTTATTTAATTTAACTTCTAAATTTTTAATGTCGCCTCTTAAATTTGTCTCTAATTTTCCTAATTTGTCCCCCATTTCCCTTTTTAAATTTGTCTCTAAATTTCCTAATTTATTACATTGCTCTTCCATTTTTTGATTCATATCCCCCCTTAAATTTCTACCCTGTTCTTCTATTTTTTGATTGATATTTCCAATATCCCCAGTTAACTTTGTTACAAAATTTCCTAATTTATTACTTTGCTCTTCCATTTTTTGATTCATATCCCCCCTTAAATCTCTACCCTGTTCTTCTATTTTTTGATTGATATTTCCAATATCCCCAGTTAACTTTGTTAACACAACACGGAGCCATTCCATATCAGGAGCAGCAATGCCCTCTTTTTCTTTATCTTTATTTACCCCCTCCCCTTGCGACTCCTCACCTTTACCCTGCATGGACTCCATTGCGGCTGGAGTCTCCCTTTCTCTATCTTCCGATAACTCCATATCGGATCTTTCCTCCGAACTTGACCCTTCCTCTCTACTTTCCTCCTCTAATCTTCTCGCTTGTCCTCTGGTAATTGGCATTTTCTTACTTTACTAAATATATAATTACTAAACAAAAACAATGTTATATAAAATAGTAACCTTCTTTTGAAGTTGGCAAAAAAAAATATTATTTCTCAAAATTAAATGTAACCCTTATTTGTCTCTATTCTATCCTTTTCATCTTTTTCAACCTGTTTCCCTACTTTAATTAATATAAAAAAAAATTCTCCCATCAAGGTTTTGCCAAAATATGATGGGGCTTTGTGGCGAAAATCGTCCACACAAGGGATATGCCAAAAATGTGATAATAAACTTGTTTGCTACCACATTTCCTGTAGAAATTTGATCTCTTTTGTTTATTTAAATTTTGATTTCTACAGTAGTTTGCCGAAAATTGCCCTAAAAAAATATTATCAATAATTTAAGACGTGCAATTTTTAAGAAAGTACACGTATACAACGAAAAAAATTCAATTAAACAAACTTTACACTTGGATTCACAAAGAGATACCAATTTTTAATAATTTTAAATAATATTAATTTCTAATCCAAAGGTTTTTTAAATGATACTACTGGGACAACAGGGAAGATGAATAGAATAGAATTTGAAGAGGACAAATAATTGGGTTATTATCTATATTTACATATTTAAATTTAAAAAAAACTTATTTGAACAAACAAAACAAAAATTTACAATGGCACAAAAACATTAAATTAATACTTAAAAAACTATTTCTTTTTTTTTATTTGGGCATATTGAAAAATATATATTATTAATTGTACCTTCTCGACGCCTCTACCACAAAAACCAGACCCCGTCAACTCTTCACTTTAATTCCACCCCAGTCAACTTTCATCTAATTGTTCAACTTCATTTTTATTTAAAAAAACATATCAAAACACATGCACCGTTTTTAGAGCTAGCTCACGACTCCATTACATTTTACACTATTTCACAGCTGTTTTTTATATGTTTTCTTGTTTTGTTTTCTTAAACACCTTGATATATATCTAATATATATATGATATTAGATTATAATAAAAAAAAATTACCTCTTTTCATTAAAAAAATGTTCCGTAGTGTATTGTCATCTTAATTTTCTGTAACTTTTCTTTTTAATTTTGCCTCCTTCATCTCTCGAAAATAGTGTTTAAAGTTTGTGGTATACACTTTCGGATCACTTGTATTATTTCAGATGGGATCCGGCCTAGTTGATTCGATGTATTTTAGAACTGACCGTTTCTTCAAAATTTACTACTGGCTTTTCTTTCTGATGTGGGCAGTTTTTCTCTTCTTTTTCTTCTTTAATCTTTTCTTAATAATTAACTGTCTTTTCCTAAAAATTTTCACATCCTTCTACCGACTCGTTTTTTAATTATTGACCTTTTCTTAATTTTGCTTATAATTTTCTGAAATTTTCTTCATTCTTCTTCTTTTAGCTGTTTCATTTTGTTCCTGGGTGTTAAAATAGTCCCTTCTGAAAATTTGGTTTCATTTTGAAGTCGGTGGATCTGGTAATTGATGTTGAAAATGTAGGTTGATAACTGTAAGGTTAGGCCTTCAGCCACCTTTTCTTCCTTTTAAAGTTATTCTTACTTTCTTCCTGTTGATTTCTTTTAAAGTTGTTTTTCATCCTTAGGTTTCTTTCTTCTTTATTTTCTTTGTCCTTTTCTAAATTGGTTTATTATAAATGTATCGTTGCTTATAAATCCGTTGCCTTGGCAACGGGCTTGTTTATATTACATTGCCTTCTTCCACTTTTTAGAGCAAAAATTGTGTCTCTGGAAACACGGTTTTTGTTCGACAGGTCCCTTCTTCATGAGTCTGCTCTTAGTCCTTTTCCGTTTGGTCGTCGTGAACCGGCACTTTCGGGTATCTCTATCACTCACAAACCCCAAAAAAAATTCATCTCGCACTTGTCACTTCATTTTTCACCATTCACCGTCATTCAAAAAAAAAATTTTTACATTCGCAAAAAAAAATATCCTTACAACTAATTATACTGTGCTCAGTCCTTTACAATTCGGACGAGCGGTAGACAACTCAAATTGTCTTTTAATTTTCATATATAAAAAAAAATATTGAACATATTATTATCTAAATGCAAACTTTACTGTAATTAATATCCTTTGGACATATGTCCCAAAACAAACCAAATTTATATTTAATTATAATATTGCCGCTTCACCACTTAATATCTTTTCTTACTTTCCATCTCTCTTTCTATCTTAATCTCAAAAAAAAATTTATATTCTACTTCAAATCATAAATAAAAAAAATAATAATTGGGTTGCTTTTCTAAATTCAGTTCCTCATTCCTCATCATCATTTTCTAAATATTTCTTCACATATCTTTGGTTCAATTTAAATTCAACTTCCTATGTCAACTTCTCAAGTTACAAAATTCCCCCCTACAAAGTATAAATATTCCTTATCCCATTATTTCGACGTTACCTAGGCCTTCGCCCATTCCCTAACTCCTCCTATAGCTCAAAAAAAAAAACTTCAACTTCTTAATCTCAAAAAAAAAATCCCTATTAACTTCTTATATCATCGTAGATATTCTCATATATCGTCGCAGAAAATGTGAATCCTCCCTTCCTTGGGTAGGCTATCTCACAAAAAAATATAAATATCTAGCTATCTATTCTCTAATAGCTCTAACTTCCAAATAACTTCCTCAATATCTAAGTTTTCAGTAACGACTTGTAAGTCTCAAAGAAAAAATTATCCCCATGTATTCTTATTATTTTATTATTAATTATATTACATCCCCTTTTCTTAAACAAAACATATCTAAATGAAACTATTTATAAAATTCTTAATTCTTCCTGCGAATAATCCTATCCCTTCACTCTCTTTACCCAAAAAAAAAACTAAAAAAATACTTGCCAGCAAATCTACTAATCTTCCATTTCCTACGGTCTTACATATATGTATAATAAAGATAAATGTACTGATGTAAGAAACCAACTTATGGGTCAATGCCAATGCGTAAATAATAGTGGTATATGTAAAAAAAAAAGCTGCACAAATCCGCTTATGGGAAAATGCAAAATATAGTAGTGGTATGTGTGTTAGAAAAGACTGCACAAATCCGCTTATGGAAAAATGCAAAATAATGGTGGTATGTGTGTTAGAACTGGACTGCACAAATCCGCTTATGGGAAAATGCAAATTAATAATAGTGGTATATATGTTAGAAAATACTTCACAAATCCACTTATGGGAAAATGCAAAAAATATGGTGGTATGTATGTTAGAAAGGCTGCATAAATCCGCTTATGGGAAAATGCATATACAATAAAGGTATGTGTGTTAATAGGCTGCACACATAAAAATATATATATACTGTCTTCCCCCCTTTTTCGCGATCATTCACTCACAACTTCTTTCATACCAGCATACATTCTTCTAATCCTAAATTAACATTTCTACACTATATACAAATAAAATCAAAAAAAAAAAAATGCAAAATAATACAAAATCCCCTCCTGTGTATTGTGTAAGTTGAGTAATGTAAAATGATTTCGTTTCTTAATGTTGTGTTGTCCGTACGATGTAACATAAATGTATCAAATAAATCATAAATCCCCGTAATAATGTATGTTTTATGTGTATTAGCTTTGTCTAAATGTTTCTGAGATGGCTAGGTTCGATTCCCATAGGATCAGCTAAAAATCCTTCTCTGGCCCCCAGTTGGACCGTTCCTTCCAGATACTGACCCCCAATGCCAAAAAGAGGAGGCAATCTGCACTCCCTCTCTCCGACACCAAGCGACAGCTCCGTCGGGAACCAGTCCTGTGACTCGACATACAGGAAGCGCGTCAAGCTTCGGAGAGACCGGGCTAGTTCCCTGTCTACTGTTTTTCAGGCTGAGCAAAGTGCAGACGCCAAATACTGCAAGAGAACAAACTGTCTCCGCTTGCTTATTGGCAGGGGATCAATTAGTCTCCGCTTGCTTATTTACTACAAAAAGAAAACGTCTAATATACTTCATTTATTCCTACTTCTTTCATTCTCGGTTACTAAATAAACTAAATAACTAAACTCACCAAAAAAAATTTTTAATGAGAAAAAAAAAAAACTTATCTAAATTAACTATGAATCCTTTGGATGAATCCGGTTTAAATTCCCTTAACTGGGTTGTCTACTTCATGCTCCAGTTCGATCTTCCTATCGATCCAACCGGATCGATTCAACACTACTGAACGAACTAACGTTCATCACAACAACAATCTAATTCAACATAAATAAACAAACAAAATATAATATTTCCTAAACTTATATTAACCTCTTATAATTTCATATGACAACAATGGTATGTTCACTTCACAATAACTTCCATCTATAAAATATGTATATTCATTCATTCTTCATTTCATTTATTCTAAATTTCATTCATCCATAGTTTTGTCAGTGTCTGTCTATAGTTTTATTCAGTTTGTCTGTCTGTTATTGTCTACAACTCATTCGAGTTTCAACAATGGTTACTTACTTTAAGTTCGGCTGATACAATTATCATTGCAGAGCCTTAGAGGAGCCCCTGCTTTTTTCTTAATGCCGCGCCTTATAATGTCTTCAAATATCTTCCCCCCCCCCCCCCCCCCCCCCACTAAATAAAATTTTGCGTAGTCTGTCTGTCAGTACTGCGTCATTTTTTTCATTTCCCCTTATTTTAAAAGTTATCTGTTCGGTTTGTCTGTATTTTGCCCTAAACATTTTTTCGAACCCGTCAGCTGTCCTATATAATATTTCTGTCAAGTCCACTCTCCATCCATACAGCAAAACATCCACACTCTTATATTTTCTTACTTCTGCATTAATATGCTCTAAATGATTATTCATTGTGATTTCTCCTTTGGAAAGAATTTTTCTGACCAATATTTTCTTACCTTGAAACTTATTTTTCACTACTAAATCTATACCTTTATTTTCTAAACTATTTCTATAACTAACTTCCGAAACTATTTTGACTTCCTCTACTAAAATTTCTAAGTCTGTTCCTTTTTCTATATCTACAGTTTGAACCTTTCCCATTCTTTTACTGATTTCTTCCTTTAATTTTGACATGTCCCCTTCTATTTGACTAATTCTTTCTGAATTGGTTTCTATTTTGCTCCCTAATTCTACAACTCCCTTGAATCCTTCCTCCTGGATCCCCTCTACATGGCTAATCCGTTCAGAAATTGCAGCTGTTTGGACGCTATTGTTCTCCCTAATTCCTGACAACCTTAACTCGAAATTTTGACAGCGTTCCTCCCATTCCTCTTCCGCGGTATCTATTTTACCGATTATTTAACCTTCTTCATCCGACCTTCTATTTCTTCTTTTAAATTGTTTAAATCTTTAAACTTTGTGCTACTTGATCAACTTTGTCTTTTAACTCTTGATTTTTTATTTCTAAACTCCCTATTTGATCCTTCAAGCTGTCCACCTGCTTATCTAATCTCACCTCTAAATCTTGAATGTCCCCTCTCAAATTAGTCATATCCCCTCGTAAATTTGTCTCTAAATTTGTCATGTTTGTTTTCTGTTCGTCAATCTTACTACTTAAATTTGTCTCTAAATTTGTCATGTTTGTTTCCTGTTCGTCAATCTTACTACTTAAATTTGTCTCTACCCCACTTAAGTTTGTCTCTATGTTTCTTAATTTGTCCCCCATTTCCCTTTTTAAATTTGTCTCTAAATTTCCTAATTTTGTGTTCATGTCTGTTTTTTGTTCGTCCATCTTGCTACTTAAATTTGCTAATTGCTGGGTCATTAATTCCATGAATCTATCCATCTTGTCTGGTTTCTCTTCTATTTTCTCTTTCATCTCTATCTCTTTTTCCTCCTCAACAGTCGCAACTATGTCTTTATCTACCCCCTCCATTTCTCCCTCAAAACTATCTGTATCAACTCGCGAATCATCCGATCCTACCGTGCTATTTTGTTCGGCCTCTACTTCCAACATTCTCTTACTCTCGCCTCTCGTGGTTGGCATTTTTAATAATTGAATATAACTCAAAAAAAATTAATAAAAAAAATATTGCAGCAGCAAAAAAAAATGAGGTTCAATATTATTATTTATATGTAATAAGAATTCATATAATATATTCCCCACTCTCCCAACGAAACTCATATCTCCCCATGGCCTTATTCTTCCTGATTTTAAATAAATGTATCTTTTAGGCATATTTACTCTTTATTAAAAAAAAATGTTTCGGTGACTCTATGCGAGTTATTTATTGGTCAAAGAATGCAAAAATAAAAAAAACAAGAAATTATCCTCACAAGGAGATGCCATAATGCTAGGTTTTTTATGTCTTTTATTGACTTGATGCCTTTCACAATAAATTTTAAAAAATGAATAAAATTTTGAATAAAAAAAAAATTTAAGTTAATTAAATTTATAATTTCAAAAATAAAATAATCTACCATATGGTTGAGTGAAGCTGTTAAAAAAATGAAAAACATATGTTATAAATAACTCTGTAAAATTTTCAAACTACGTTACTTGCACCAATCCAAAAATCCAAAAGTCTCCCGGTGTGATTCTGAAAATTAAGATTATTAAATATTATGTCCCGATAACGATTGGCGCTTACCTCAAAGGTGTTGATTCGCAAGGCCTATGAGTTTTGAAATTTGAATTTCATTGAGAGAGATATGGGGAGTTAAGAGAAAATTAAAACATATTTACAAACAATATAACTTTAATAAAACTATTATGAATTTTGAAATTAAAAATGGCCATCTTAGAAATTATATGTACAAAAAAATGGATCCTACCTTGGTGACGTCACCTGGAACATAAAATTCTAATTAATTCTATTTTACAAAAGAAATCGGAGTCCAGGCTCTCTCCACCTCATCTCAACTCTTCATTAGTCACTTCCCACTCACTTCCACCATTCCACTCACTACTTTGTCACTTTTTTTTTACACAGAAACAGGGACCAGTCCTTCACAGGTTTTGCCTCTATCAGAACCCAGCGTAGACTGACTAAACTGCCTCCGCACGGAATTATGGGTAGCAAATTCGAGTTTCTTTTTTCTGTTGTCTCTTGTTTTACTTCTAAATATTAATATTTTTTGGTGTTTTCTCTCCTTTCTTCCGTTTCTTCTCTTTTCTAAATTGTCATCTTAATTTTCTGTAACTTTTCTTTTTAATTTTGCCTCCTTCATCTCTCGAAAATAGTGTTTAAAGTTTGTGGTATACACTTTCGGATCACTTGTATTATTTCAGATGGGATCCGGCCTAGTTGATTCGATGTATTTTAGAACTGACCGTTTCTTCAAAATTTACTACTGGCTTTTCTTTCTGATGTGGGCAGTTTTTCTCTTCTTTTTCTTCTTTAATCTTTTCTTAATAATTAACTGTCTTTTCCTAAAAATTTTCACAACCTTCTACCGACTCGTTTTTTAATTATTGACCTTTTCTTAATTTTGCTTATAATTTTCTGAAATTTTCTTCATTCTTCTTCTTTTAGCTGTTTCATTTTGTTCCTGGGTGTTAAAATAGTCCCTTCTGAAAATTTGGTTTCATTTTGAAGTCGGTGGATCTGGTAATTGATGTTGAAAATGTTGGTTGATAACTGTAAGGTTAGGCCTTCAGCCACCTTTTCTTCCTTTTAAAGTTATTCTTACTTTCTTCCTGTTGATTTCTTTTAAAGTTGTTCTTCATCCTTAGGTTTCTTTCTTCTTTATTTTCTTTGTCCTTTTCTAAATTGGTTTATTATAAATGTATCGTTGCTTATAAATCCGTTGCCTTGGCAACGGGCTTGTTTATATTACAAGAAGGAGAAGCAGAATCTGGGGAAGTAGGATTTACGAATTATGATTTTATAATAATTATTGTGGGGAAGTAGGATTGTAATAAAAATTTAGATTTTAGAGGAAGTGTATACAATTGATGTGGGGAAGTAGAGAGCTGAAAATTAGGAGAGGACAATGTGATGAATTAGTATATCAAATATATTAGGTAGCGCCCTCTACATTTTGGTCTGGGACGTACTAGCTTAATTTAAATAAACTGGAGAATTCATATTCCATGTAACAGGAAATGCTTCCTGTAGATAAGAATTCTTAAATACGGCTGACTTCGGGTTCAGTAATCGGTAACGTTTATGTCATAATTTCATCGCTCGACCAGTTCATAAGTTAGATCTGCCCCCTGTCTCCATACGTTTGTCTACTAAAGTACTGGAGTGTGGAGCATACCTGGTCAGAAATATATGTTACTATTTGTATGGGGTGGTTGGAGAGAGCTGGGGAAGTGATTCAAGAGAGAGATGACTTTATAGTGTTGAGCTGGGGAGGTACATTGGGTGAAGAGTTGATGTGGGATGGTACATTGAATGTGATTCAAAGTGAACAACTCTAGTATAGGTTGACCTCATAGTGGCTTCTGTAATGTGATGAGGGGGTCTGGGAGATGTAAAAGTTTTGGGAGGGGCACTATAACTTGAGAGAAAAAAGGTTTAAAGAACACCATTGATGTGGTGTGTAAGACTAGATAGAAATGAAAAATTAGAAGATATGTTCCTAAGAAGTGACTGTTGTTGTGTTGGGGAGAGCGGAAACTTCTTTGGGTTAAGAAGGATGAAAAAATTTGGTCTAGTGGGGGCTCTCTGGTTAGGTCTCATTCAACCCAGTTGAGCGCCCTCAAGGAATTTTCTGGGAAAGGGGAGGGGAATGGGAGGGGAAAGGACAATACTTTGTCTATGCATAGGATGTAGCTGGGGAGGTACATTGTTATACTTACTCCATACCTCAGAGGAACCACTATGCTATACTTACTCCATACCTCAGAGGAACCACATTGCTATACGATCGCGGAAAATTATACGAGGGTAATGTGATGAATTAGTGTAGAAGATATTAATATAATAATGACTGACTTGAAAAAAATTTGAGATGAGGGGCGATCAAAAATTAGCGAAAAGGTTAGAAACCGCTGAACCTTGGTTCTGCTAATAGAACACGCCCGGAGATTTATATACCTAGATTATCACCGACGTACCAACCATGTCACAATGGTCGCGGGGTTAGCGTATCGGCCTCTCAAGTCAAAGTGGACGAGTTCGATCCCCGCAAGTACAAGTTATTTTTTTTTATTAAGAAGCCGCACTAAATAAATAGTAATTTCAATTTTAGACGCTTGGTAGTGCTAGTGTGCTAATTATAATTTACTAATATTTAAATGTAATAACAAATCTGAGGACTGGGTGGGTCCGAAGGTGGGGGTGCTCGAAGTTGAGCTGGGGATGTACATCTAATAACACAATTATTTAAAAGTTACATGATGGACGAATACATCTTCTCATGTGTCATTTCTGAGAATATAAAAAAGGTGGGGGCGGGTGCCGCATAGGGTGGGACAGCATGCTCATATGTCCTGGTAGAGGGCAGGTCTGAACATGTCGGTGTGACGTATTTTCATGGACTATATTTTCTCCATACACTATGTAGAAAAAAAAATTGGTGGGTCCGAAGGTGAGGGTGCACAGATGTTGAGCTGGGGAAGTACATCATAGTTTGAGCTGGGGAAGTACATCATAGGTTGAGCTGCACGAGCCATGGTAATCGGTGTTGCGCAGTGGGAGCCTCAGGGGAGCCTCAGACGGGTACCACAGGGGTGCCACAAGGGAGTGGGTGAAGGTGCCACTGGTGCCACCGATGTGGCGGGGGTAGGACCGGCTATTCTACTCTACTGCGGTGGATGGCCGCAGTTGAGGAGCGACCAAAGACCCCGGAGGAGGGCATTTCTAAAGGGGTTATATCGCAAAATGTGTGTAATTATTTAGGTATAAATAATGTAATTTAGTAATAGTATCAGCAATAAAATTGTTCGAATCTTGTAAATATTTAAAATTAGTCTGTACATTATCGAAGTTATCTCTTTTATCTCTTAAAACCCCCATTTCATGAAATATTAGAAGATCTTTCACAGACTAGTTCAATTTCTCTACATGTTAGTTTCTTTGAAAACGGTTGATCAGTCTGGAAAGGAGGTCCCAATGTTGTTTTTTACATCAACATGGGGTACGATATATCGGATTCCAAAAGATACATCTTTTTTTTGGTGTTGGGAGAGAAACGATACACGTCACCCACCCAATAAATGGGTCAAAAATTCGCATAATTTTTGATTATTCTCCACAGACGAATGCTTTACATCCACCGCTCTCAAAGAATATCTGTATGAGAACCGAGCCCTAGGGACAGCCCCTAGTGACGTCCACTGTAAAGCTAGCATAGAGTTGACTCTTGGTCGTAGACCGATCGCTCAGGAAGGTGGAAACTAGTTCACATTCCCAGGCAGCCCCACGACCCGCAGTAAGGTGAGGATGGGAGGCCACCAGGCGCAGGTCGACACGATGTCAAAGAAGACATAGAGAGCGTGTTTCCCACGGTCATTCTCAACATCCGCCCTCGGCATCATCAATTCGTCTCCGGCGACCTAGTAATGAAGTTTACATATATGGATTTCACATAGATATTGGAACGCCCCCCAAATAAATCGATAATCGTTCGGATATGTTATATTGATTGAGCGGTCATTCACGGGGTGCGGTAGCTTCTGGTCACCCTCGTGGACCCTGAACCAAAGTAGTACACTTGCGACTTGCCTCCCCGAGAGAGAACACAGGTTGTATATTACATTTGTGTACGCCAAAAAGCGGGGGTTCTAAACCTGTGGCCCCAGTACAGTATCTCGGCCACAAATGAGAATAACCAGAGTGCCTAGTAAGGCGTGAGGCTTGGTGGAGGCAGAGTTGTAGGCTGTACATGAAACAGCCTGGTCGGAGCTGGGAGCTGTGCCTAAAGACTCGGATACATGAGGATTACTATGAGAATTCTCATTGCGATGTGCAGAAGAGCTAACTGAAACAAAGGAAACTGACTTAGAATGATCGTAATTGGCAAACTTCGTCTTGGAATTATCAGGATGCAAGGTGGTATGGTGTAGATTACTGTGATAGGATTTACAAGTCGATTTGGAAGGGCAGCTACTCCTCGAATGTCTGCCAAGGCAGTTGAAGCATCTATTTGTTTCTCTTAAAAATTGATACTTATCTTTAGTAGAGGTTTCTAAAAAATTAGGACAATGACATAATAAATGATTATCTTTACATTTAGGACACGAAATAGTTTTATTTTGAACGGAAGAATAAGGTTTCATCGAATTTTCAGAACGAGCGTAAACTAACATTACACGCGATTTAGTATACGAACTAAGTCTAGGAGAGGAAGGAGACTTGATGACATCAGACAATTCACCGGTACGAACTTGTTGTGTTACAAATTCCATTAACTGACTATAAGTTGGAATTTCTTCGGAAGCAAATTTATTTTCAAAACCTCGTCTAGTGAAGGGATCTAAATTTTTTTAAGTTAATGAAAACAACAGAAAGTCCGCTAAATCATCGATATTTAAAGCCTTAATGGCATTAAGTGAAGTTTGATGAACATTTAAGAAATGTTTTAAATTACTTAATGCTGAGGATGTTGCACCTTTAAAGGTCAAAATATTATTTAAATAAGTACTAGCTAGACGTCGCTTATTCTGAAATCTATTTTGTAATGCGTTATAAGCAATGGCATAATTTTCGGAAGCTAATTCAAAACCTGATATTACGGTCATAGCTTCACCAGATAAAGCCGATTTCAAATATTGAAACTTCTTTATTTCATCTAAAGATATGTTATTATGCACTAATGAATTATAAATGGAATTTAATTCCATCCAATTTTCAATTTTTCCATCAAAAATAGAAATTGGGATCTGAGGTAACATATGGTTATTGACAACAGAATTAGTGGATACTGGGTTAGAGGATGAGGGTACAGTTTTATTAATTTTTCCATAGACAGACTTAATCGCAATTATTAAGTCATCAAAGGCGATTTGACGTTTAATGGTGTCGATTTTATCTTTTGAAGACAAATGTACATTAAGTTGATTCAGTGAATTTTGAATTTCATCGAAATTTTGCTCAATATCTGGGATCATATTAAAACATGAATGGGATTCAACCAAATCATCTAGGACTTTTATCTTAGTCCAGATATTGTCAAGTCTGGCAAATTGCAACTCACGTTTGGAAATCAATTCCAAAGCTTTAAGTTCAATATCTGATGTTCCCATCTTCGATTGAATAGTTTTCGGCATGATAAAAAAACCAAAAATAGAAAATAACTAGACAAAATAATTAAATTAAAAGAAATATTATTTATTGAACAAAATAAGTAGCAAAATAAAATACTTATTGTCTTGATGATACAAAAGGGATTACGTTAAGTCTATGTTGAGACGTAACATAGCCTGGGCACAATTAATCAAATTTATGGATGCTGAATTATAATTTTTTTTCGGAGTCGACCAAAAGAAGTTCTTAATCCGGTCCGGAATGAACCAAATGTTCTTGTGTACGCCAAAAAGTGGGGGTTCTAAACCTGTGGCCCCACAAATGGCCAGTGACAAGATTGGGGGAGGCGAATCTATGGCAAAACATAAATTCAACTTCCGGCAATATAAAGTGGACTGTATAATTAAGGAATCTTAGAGAACTTACCAAATGGGTGAAATGAGAAGAAAGTCTCACGCAGGTCAGGGTGCTCTCCGAACTGAAAGAGAATGCAATGGCCAGAGAATTCCCCAAACAATCGAAAAAGCCCCTTACCTGATCTGCATGGTCTCGAAGGTGGGTGCAAGTTCTCATATGGTGGCAAAATATATTAGGAAACTATTAAAACACTGGGAACTGTAAGACAAAACACTGGAAGCTAATAGAACCGTCTGGTTCGGGGTCCGGAAGCATAAGAGAGAGAAAGTGGGGGCGAAATAGATAAGCCCTATCTAGCGGTCAAGTGGCCAAACTAGTGAAATTGGTTTCGCCAAAATCCCACAAGTGACGCCACCAAAACTTAACTTAATTGGCGGCAACAACATTCTATAAGTGAATTAAATTATTGAGATTTATTATATTATATATATTTAGAGGGATTTGTCTGTTATAGATATTCATCCAGTCAAGTTTTCTTTTCTTTTATTAGTAGAAGTTTATTTTTGATTATTTTTCTGGAAGATTAAATTACCTCGTTTTTCATTTTATGTAGTTATTTTATTTTCTCTCTCTCCCCCATTTCCCCAGCAGAAGTGACGACACCACAGGATTTTGATTTATCCGTCGAAAATATAGGTTTCAGAGAATTTTTGTCTAGTTGTTGGGATAACTGGAATTTCCATTCTCAAGTTGTAATTGCTGTTCTTCCAATTTTCCAAGGCTGGAAACACCAGGAACAACATTACAACCTGCTCCTCAAGCCACAGAACTGACAGAGGCGTGTACCTGGGCCCGAATTCCTTCAAAGATAAGAGCCTCCAATAACTTACCGAAGGCGGGGAGTAGGCTGATTGGTCTGTGGCTCCCTGTCAGTGAAAGATCTCTATCACCATACTTAACACACGTACACACTAGTGCTCGTTTCCAACTCCTAGGGAAGTGGCGCCACCTAAGAAGTTAAACAGATGTACGAGATCTGACCTGATGGTCGGGAAAGCTTTATTGATTATAGCGGCGTCTACGAGATCACTCCCAAGGACGCCGCCACTCCTTTGTCTTCCAATGCAGGTGTGTTCTCCGTATCCGGTAGGGTACGGACAGCGCTCCTGATGCCCCGTCGGCTGGGTGAATCCTCCACCTATCCTGCCAGCCTCCTCCAGGGGCATGGCATACTGGCCGCCATAATGGAGGCCACCTGTGGCAATCGGCCTGACGCTAAGGAATTTCCCATAGATTTGGCTGACTCTTCTTCCTGACACGATTAACTGTTATCTCTTGGCGAGGGTAAGGTCCTCACTCCACCATAGTACCTTCTCAATCCGGTTGACCTTTTTGGGGATGACCTCATCGGCAGCTCGAAGTAATGTACTACTGAATATGCCGACTTCATCTTCAATCTGGTCAACCGGGTCAGAACTCTTGAGACCTTCCCATTGATCGTCAGAGGAATAGGTGGCAACAGCGGTCACAAAAGAGCCAGAACTATGACATTGCCTACTGAGAGGGCGTCCAAAACTTGATCCAGGTGGGGTATTGGGTTCAGAACCTCCTGGAGCGGTCCTCCCCCGACCAGGCCGAGGGCACATCGAATCCGACAAGGCGCGCGTTTCTTCTTTTGTGCGTCTCCGCCTTGAGGCCCGTCTCTTGGAGCTTTGGGTTCGTCGCAAGTGTCCCGAGCTCATCGGCAGAACGATCCCCCCTCTCCTGGCGGGTTTGCTGAACTTTATGTTGATCACGAGCTCCCGCGGGGTCATTGAGTCCAGTGTGTCCTCTACCTTTCGGGTCTCCCCTCCTTCAGCTCGACTAGAACACGAAGACTTTCGGCATCTGTAATAACATAGCAAAAAGGTCCTGACAACAACTGACTTTATTTTCAAGATCTTTTGCTAACACATGTTAATTATAATGTATTTAATACAATTTAGAAAAACATATTATTTTAATATTAACTAATTTACAACATTTACTACATCGATGCGGGAGGCCGGAGAAATGTACCTGAGGGAGGCCTTCCCGGCGGACAACCCGGACGAGGATACTCCTGCACAAGCAGCGGTAAGTTTAGCATCCCGCCTTTTGCCGAACACAGAAGACGCACCTAATTGGGACAGCATAGACCTCGACTTGGCGATCGGGAGGCAGAAGAATGGCGGAGCCCCTGAGGGAGACCTCATTGACGCCGCCATGATCAAAAAAGCGCTCCCGATCATCGGGCGGGACCTTTTGTATCTATACAACACCTGCATTAGGTTGGCCCCCTTAGGGCTTGGAAACGAGCCATTGTGTGCACGTTTGCCAAGCCTGGGGATAGGGACCCAACCCGGGCGGGGAGTTTCAGACCAATCAGCCTATTGCCTATTTTTGGTGAGGTGGTGGAGGCCCTCGTCCTCCTTAGCATACGGGACCGGGTATATGCCTCGGTGTCCCATCGACAGTTTGGCTGTTCCAGGGGTTGTTCCACGGAGGATGCACTGCGGACGCTGAGGGCGGATGTGGAGGAGCGTAGAGCCAAATATGCTCTCTGTGTCTTCTTCGACATAGCTGTGGCGTTCGATTGCGTCTGGTGGCCGACCATACTGACGAGGCTACAAGCAATGGGAACGCCGAGGAATATCTTCGAGCTTTCTGAGTTATAAATCAGCGACCATAAGCAGCCTGTGGAACATACTCTTCGATGGACTGCTCCGTGAACTCGATGATCGAGGATTTAAGGCTATTGCCTATGTCGACGACCTAGTGGTCACGGTGCACGCTGATAGCCGTGCCGCTCTAACCCGACAAGCCCAAAGAGCCGTAGATTGTATAGGCGACTGGTGCACCGGCAACAAGCTCTCTCTCTCACCAAGCAAGACTCAGACCATACTTGAGAGAGGGAGAGTGGACGCACGTCATCCCCTTTAGGTCAGGATCCAGGGGATGCGTATTGAGAGCCCCGAAGCCTTAATGGTGTGTGGTTGGGTCGGGACTTGAATGTGACTCCGCACGCCGTTGGCATTAAGGATAGGACAAATGCCACATTCAATGCTCTGGGCTGCTTAGCCAGGGCTAACTGGGGCCTTGGCTACCCCGTGTGTAGAACAATCTACACGGGGGTATTCGAGGCCGTAGCAAAATATGCGGCGGCTGGGTGGTGGCGTAGCCCCACCAAACAGCAACGCAGGATAGTAGGGGAGGAAAGTTACTTCTGGCGCAATGGCTAAAGAGTAAGATGGCGGCCGTCTTCCACTCCTCTCCCACCACCACCACCCTCCCCCCCCCTCCCCAATTCCGAATCACCCACCATTGTACATCCCCAGCTCAACCCTCCTACACCCCAAATTTTTTCATCTCAATTTTTGTCCTTTGATTCACTACCAATCTACTTCCCCATCTCAATGAAGTTTCTGCTCTCCCTCTCTACCCCACCCCTCTTTCATTTTATTTTTCTAATTAGCCCACTAGCGCTTCCAAGCGTCTAGAATTGCAATTAATTTTTAATGAAGTAGCTAGGGTCAACTTCTTCAGAAAAAAAAAAACTTGACTTAGGGGGAGTCGAAGCCGCCTTCTTTGCCTTGAGAGGCTGACTTGCTATCCATTCGATCATTGTGACATGGTCGGACAAGGCGGTGATGTACTAGGTATATAAACTTACAGCCGTGTATTATCACACTAGTATCACCAAGGTTCAGCGGTTTGTAGCCTTTTTCACTAGAGCACATTTTTGACCGCCCCTCATCGAAAAATTACAGTCCTACACCCTCATATGAGTTTCCGCCCCTCCACTTCAAAGTCATTCATTATTATATTAATACCTCCTCGGTCTTTAACCATCTTTATACTAGTTCATCACATTACCCTCTCCTAATTTTCTGCTCTCTTCTCCCCCACATCAACTGTATACACTTTTCCTTAGCATCATCCTGCTTCACACTTTTCTTCGCCCAACTCCTACAATCTCTCTAGATTATGGTTGGTTTAACATTTTTTCAACTTAAGCCGGTTTACCCATACATACGCCTACACCCATTAACCTCTCCCCGCTCATCAGTAATCTTCAGGTCTTTTCACATTTATTTCAGGAGTCTCAATATCTTAGGCTAACATGCGGTATATAACTGACATTTACGTTAATTTGCTTTGTAGACTGCTTCTCGTCTCCAACTTTCTTAGGATGTTTCTCACCAGGATCTTTACATCAGGTATTTAAAAGGGGTTTGTATTTGTTTTGGTTCGCTTCATTGACTAATCAATAAACCGGTAAGCCTCTTCACCAGCGCCAAGGTAGAAATACTTCGAAGAGGTGGGAGGGGATAGGGAAGGGATAAAGGCTCGAGTCAGGACTGCTCTTCAATTCCAAGGTATTTTTACTTTTCTCCATTTTTCTACTTCCATACAGGTTTACGGGTTTTACACCACGCCAGTGACCAATTGGGTTTACGGGTTTTCTACAACCTCGCCAGTGACCAATTAGGTTTACAAGTTTCCAACCACGTTTGTGTCCATTCAAAAACCAAAAGACAGATCAGATCAGTCTAGACTAAGCCTCAAGAGGATTTTAAGAATAGGATAGGAATAGGAATGTTTTCCGATATTTAAGTCCCCTCGGAAAAAACGGGTAGCCAGGTTATACCTCCCAGCATTAAGTTTGAATTGACTAATGTCCATGAGCTAAGGTATGAATGCCATCAGATAAAACTACTCTTTTATCACCTTCCAACGACAACGCCTTCTTATTAATTCTAACACTGAACAACTCATGTTTTTTTGACTGAATCATTCTCATGTCTGTATATACTATTTTCCCCTCAAAAAGTGAATTCTCAAAATCTTGCAACGATATATTTTTTTCAACGGCTGCTTTTTTAATACCTTTAATACATTTTTTAATTTTTTTATTTATATCCATAGCATATATCTTCGGTTTAAGTCCTACGAATTTATTATTGATAACACCATTAGTCTCGTCTTTGAACTTGCCAAGCATTTTTTTATTTAAAACAGAATAGCACGGACGCTCTTTGGGGAAGTCTGACGAATCGAAATAATGCTCCATCGCTTTCATGTCTTTGTACCAGTCGAGTGTATTAATTAAATAAACTAAACTGTCCGTATCTGTGTACATAGATTGCAACACACCGTAGATTGCAACTATTACAGGCTGCTCCTCTATATTTTCCGGTCAAGTGGTCATGATCCTTAACTTTAGGATTAATCTCAGAGAAACTCCCTTCGCAAAGGTAACAAATTGATCGTTTTCCCACTTCATCTCCTCGGCTTTTGTTATAATGATGGGAGTATTTTTTTTATAAATTTCTGAAATTTTGTAAGCTAATGAATCGATATATTTGATAAAGTGAGCACCCGCGTCTTTACCTCTATAAATATATGGAGGTATATTCATAGGAATATCGGATACTACATGCACGCAAAAAGACATGGGTACATGTCGCTGATAAGGAACAGTCGCCTTTGATGTATCTTCGGGGAGAGGAGCCAACATGGTTTCGAAATCCGCGTATATTACAAAAGGGAGTCGGAGTTGTCGTCCAACATTTTTGAATGCCAAAATGGGATCCTTAGGGAGCTCTATCCTAACAGGACCGTTTTTATCGCAGTATATCTTATGCTCCCTCAGTTTTTCCTCCCCCGACTTACCGTACTGATTGTCAAAAAGCTGAAAGCATCGCTTACAAATTATAATTTTGTTTCGGTGTTTAGTGATTTGTGTGTGTACGAGACGCTAAAAATTTTCTCCCCTTCTGTCAAAAGAAGTAAATCACGATGGTCGGCCTTTTCCGTTTCAACAACTTTAATAGGGTACACATCATTGTTTTCGTCCAACCCGAACACATTTATGGAAATATTGTTGGATTTTGCAAATTTCTTAATTTCATTGAGCGGAGTCGGGAAAGAAATGTCTGAAAAGTCATACCCATGCTCCAAATTGTTATAGAACACGCTGTGGGTCTTTTTCTACAAATTTAGATACGATGGAATACATGAAACAGTGGTGGTCGTCAGTTTCGACATTTATACAAGCCTTCCGGGCTTCAATGTTCTTTGGTAGAGGAATGTAGGTACTTCCGCGAAGGGGCCGATATCTGTTTATTCGTAATCTCAATCCATCCAAGGCAGTAAGAAACCATCCGCTCTTCTTCATTTGCGCTTCTTCCATCTCCACAGTTAATCTCTTAAAAGATACATCTAAGTATTTGTCTATATCTGTATCCTTGAAGATAGGACGATTTTTAGTCTTGAAAGCTTTATCCGTTAGATCGCCTACGACATTTTCAAACAAGCACTCTACTAGGAAATTAACTTTTAAAGCCGAATGTATCTGAAGTTGTTCCAAGATTTTTTTCTTTAGACAATCGCGCACATCTTGCAAAAAGCATTCTAGGTCTACTTATCCCAAGATAACCGAATGTTTAAAGTACAGTTCACCTTCGCAGATCTCAACGATGTTGATACCTCAAAGACTCAATCAAGACTGAATAAAGTGATCACGCAGACTATTTATATAGGATCGAGGACCCGAATACACCTGAAGGGAGCCGATGATAGCCGAGCGTGTCCGATGATAGCCTAACCAAACGATCGTTGACACTTGTGATCGTGTGACAGACAAATTTATAATTTAACTATATAAAACACGTAAGCAAACAACGAATGAAACAAATTTGAAATATAACTATATAAACAATAAACGAAACAAATTGTAGAACACAATGAACGAAACGAATTAATTTACATAGTGATAGGTTTATTATTGATTGCAATTATTTATATAAATAAAGTTGACCAAATGGAGGATGTCATGATGAAAGGTAAATATTAGTTATGTTGATTAAATAGAAAATAATAAACAAAAAAAAAAACTTTGAACAAAAAAAAAATAATGTTTAATAAATTTTATAATTTAAAAAAAAATAATAATTAATCGTATAGTAGAAAGTAGACTCCCCCACCCCCTTGGGGGACTGCGCCACTGCGCACCATCGTTCCCCATGGCTTGCGCAGCTCAACCTATGATGTACTTCCCCAACTCAACCTCTGAGCACCCCCCCAGCTTCGGACCCAACAGACATAATTTTTTTCTACAAAGTGTATGGAGAAAATATAATCCATGACGTCACACCGACATGTTCAGACCTGTGTTATACCGAGCATGCTGCCCCACCCTATGCGGCATCCCCCCACACACCGACATGTCCAGACCTGAGGTATGGAGGTCGTATTGACACTGTGGTTCCTCTGGGGTATGTAGAAATTATGATAATACGTAGTACAGCTAGTAATGTATACTAGTATTGCTCAATCTATAACATACATATATAGTAACATTTGTGGTATCATACAATTTAATTTTTATTTCATTATAACATATATTTCTGTCCATGTTTTTCGGAAGTATTTAGTACCGATAGAAAGCTAATAAAATAAGCAATGCAAAAATCGAAACGAGACTTTTCTAGCCCTCCTAGATCCATAGGTGATATACGGCCGTGGCTTTAGACCTGGCGAAAAGCAGTTCATGCATGAGTGATTTGATTTGTTACCTTAAGTGATGAAAAAAACTTATGAACTGGTAGGGTATGTACCGCATCGTCCATTCCTGAGTGATGTGAGATTGAATGTTACGTCTCCCCTACCTGTCTAAGGGGGCTGAAACAATAAAGGAGTTTTTGTTTTCAGAATTATACATATAGACAGTTTATATGCGTCATTAGGACAATGACTCATGTCCTATTTATAACGGCTGTACTGTGATTGGACAAAAGAAGAAGGAATCTGATTGGTCGGAAGAAGAAGGATTTTGATTGGTTAGAGAGTTTGATAACTCTTGTGTATAACTACAGAGAACCAGTCATGGCGAAACCAGTGTCAGCACAACAACGCTTGGAGCAGTGGATGGAGAATCTTAAGACAGTTAGAAGAGACTTGTGTATAATCGAGAAGAAGAGACGAAAGGCTAAGAGAAAAGTGAGTGAATTGTGTTATTTAATTGAAAATCTAAAATTACATAATGAACGAAATTAGAAGATTGTACAACATCCCACAATATCATACATTTTCTGTTCTATTTCCAACTATACCCATTACCGACCCTAACGCTCACCTATGGGTGGCCTGTAATGCAGCAATAGAAGATTTATATGCGTTCTCGAACATGTACACACACCAGAGAAGTAGGGACGGATACATGCATTATATACAATGTCCCTGGTCAAACCCTGAGTGCACATGCGGACCGGACACATGTATTTGCTCTTACATATCAGGGAGGCTGGTGAAGATTGTGCGTTTATTAGAGAGGATATTTGACGAGGAAATCAGTATTCCTCGCAGAACCGAGCAATATGGACCTGAAGACACTTTACAGTCTTTACAGTCAGGCGAAGATTAGTCTCCTAGAAAATATCAACTGGAGAGCTGAAGAGCTAACAGATGGGATGATCGAGGAGTTTGAAGATAGTATCAATTGGGGAATTATATCCGAATTTGGACACCTGAGTGAAGATGCACTTCACAAGTATGTAGATAAGCTAGACTGGCATAAAGTGTGTGGATATCAAACACTTTCAGAAGAATTTATAATTAACCATAAGGAGTACATGGGCTGGGAACGTATTTCATTTAAGCAGAAATTAAGTGAAGACTTCATGCGGTTGTTTGCGGATAAACTCGACTGGAACCTGTTATGCAGATGTCAAACATTAAGTGAACAGTTCATTAGAGATCATTCCAACCTAGTGGACTGGGATGAGATTATTAAACATCAAGAACTTGGAATATATTTTATAGTGTAATTTAAAAATATGTTTGATTGGAACAATGTACTATGTAGTCAACCTTATACATTACAAGAATATGTATCATATTTAATGTGAAATAAAAAACATTTTCAAAGTATATTTATTTTATTATCCTCCCATGATCTTATATATAAGGTACATACATGCATAGGTATCAGTCATATATGAAACGTACAAGGAGTCAGACCAGTGGTGGTGGAATAATCGATTGGGCAGTCGATCATTTACCGTTTGAAGCCCATCTTCCAGGATATTCTTCTTGCGGTCCTGGCACACACTTACAAAACCGACTTAGGAGAGGGGATAGGGGTATAAACAAACTTGACGAAGCGTGTAGGAGGCACGACATATTTTACTCGAAGCACAAATATAGTAAGGAGAGATCAGTTGCAGACCAACAATTGGCGAACGAGGCTTGGGAACGTGTTAAAGCAAGTGATTCTAGTTTGGGTGAGAGAGCAGCAGTGTGGGCGGTAACAAACACAATGAAGGTTAAATCGAAATTGGGTGGGGGGTGTAATTTTAGGGGCGTGTTGAAGGTTTTACGAGGGGCGATTAAGAAAAAGAAGTGGGGGTTACATAAGAAGGTACATGAAGCTGTGTTAGCGGCACGAAAATATTTTAAAAATAAGAAAATCAAAATTCCTAGAGTCTTACCATTTCCAAAACGGGGTGGTGCTCTACCATTAATGCCCCTATTCGCAGCCTTAAGTGCACTAGGCTCACTTGCCTCAGGAGCTACAAACATTGTAAAGGCAATGAATGAAGCTAGACAGAAAAGAGAGCAATTAAAACAAGGAGACCAATTGAAAATTGGAGAGGGGGTGTACTTAAAACGTCACAAAAAAGGTTATGGGTTGTTCCTAGCTGCGTACCCTGGTAAACCTAGACAATACGACAGTGGGGCCATAAAAAAAAAACGCCGAAATTTATAAGTCAGTTACCAAACAGAGCGTTAACAAACACTGAACTACTGAAGGTAGGTCGTAAGCATATTAAACATTTTAGGGGAGTATACATGAGAGATAGACTACCGCATAGACCTAGACTAAATAAAAGCAGCATATTAAATTTAGATGAACAAGCTAACGAGGGGACGCATTGGGTTTGTGTATTCAAACGTGGTACGGATATATTTTATTTCGACAGTTTTGGGAATTTACAACCTCCATTAGAAGTTATAAAATATTATAAGGGATATAATATCATATACAACAGCGCTAGATATCAGTCGTTCAACAGCACTAATTGCGGACACTTGTGTCTACTTTTTTTGTACTATAACCAAACATTATGAGTTTCACAATGATTGTAGGTGACACATCTGAAATATCAGCGTCCTATTTCCCTCCAATCGTATTGGACCCTAAGAAGGCCTGGTATATCGGACTTTTATCATTGGATACATACAACTCTATTCCAAACATTGTTTAGGGGGTTAATAATGAAATAGTAATTATACCAAGTGATACAAAACCGACACCCAAAAAAACTATAACAGAATTAGTAACTATACCAACGGATGGAAAACCTCTTCCTAAAAAGGTGATTTACAAAGTTTTATAGAATTAATTGATGAAAAACACGATGTAAACACTGTCAGCTGTTTGTCAAAACAAACACCAATGCGATCGATACTATCTATCGTGCGTACGATATCGTAAACGATTGTCGTAAACGATAGTATCGATCACTTTCAAAAACCCACTTTTCTACTCGATATTTTCTGTTACAAAAGCTCGAAAATGGTCAGTTAATTTTATAAATCGCTTTTTCAGACCGTTTTCGATTCAGAACGAATATACGTAATAAAAAACATTTTTAATTCATGTAATTTAAGTGAAAAACAGTAATTTTGGCTAGTACGGAATGAAAAATTTTTCTATTATGTTTATTGGAATATATTAGGTATTTTTACTCTTACGTAAGATTTTCAATGACCCCCCCCCCCCCCCCCCTCCCCCCATGTAAGATTTCGTAAGATTCGGTCGACCCCCTCCCCCCCCCCTAATCCCCCTAGTCTTACGTAATTTAGGGACGCCACCTCAGGGTGAATCGGAGGTTCAGGCAACATTTACAATAAAACTCCCCCAAAAACCTATAACAGTTAAATTACCACAGGGTGCATATGAGGTTTCACAAATGAATGAAACATTGAAAGAAATATTAGAACATAAACATAGTGTAGGACAAATGCCTTATAAACCTATTATAGATATAACGAGTAACACGAGTACAAAATTATGCTCTATCAAAAGTAATTATGACATTGATTTTACACAAGCGCACAGTATAGGAACAATGTTGGGGTTCAGTTCATATATTAAGTCATCAGAGGGGCGACAATGGTCATCTGAAGAAGTACATATATCTCCCCCATTAGTCTTATACAATTGGAATGTAGTCTGGCTAAGGGGTCCTATAAAAACGGGAAACCAACACACAATACATTTCAGTTTATTCCTGACGTTCCACCGGGGTACAAGCTTAGTATTAATCCACGAAATATCATATACCACCCATTAAACACATTGTATATTGATGACATAACAGTTCGTTTAGTCGACCAAGACGAAAACCTAGTTGATTTTAGTGGTGAGAATATTTCTATTCGCCTTCATATTAAGAAATGGGCCTAATTATAAAAACAGGGGTAGGTATAGTTCAGGGTCGCATTAGGAAAACAGCAGCGCAACGGTTAACACATACAAACGCTCTCTTCTTACAATCGCTAGGCTTGATAGTTAAACAAGATGTTAGAGGTTGAAGGTGTATTTGAGACTGAAGAATCTATAACCAAATATGAACTACAATCACATCAGTCCTATTCAACACTAACATTCAACAATCTGGATGAAATCAAGATTGCAATAAACCAACAAAATGTATTAACATTACCATCCGAAAGTTCAATCTACATTGAGGGGAAGATGACTGGAAATACAGTACATTTTATAAACAACTGTTGGACATATCTATTTCAAGAAGCAAAGTATACATTAGCAGGAACAGTAATTGAACAAGTACGCAATGTTGGTATCACACCATGAATGAGGGGTCTGTTAACATATGATGTATCCTCTACAAATTCGCTATCTCACGCCGGCTGGAAAGCGTCATTGGGAAATGTAAATATTAATGCTGACGGTTATTTCAACGCGTTTCTGACCGGGAGAAATTACAAATTTATAAAATTATACAGAAAGGAGAGTTCATTAACGTTCCATTTCGTGTGTGGGAATTGTATGAAAAGCCCTCTATACCTGCTACTACAAACCAAAGTTGGACCGTGAAGACTAGTATTCAACTGGAAAAACCACGTTATGTTATTGTAGGCTTCCAAACTGACCGACGTAATAAGATAACGAAGAACATGTCCGAATTTGACCATTGTAACATTACGAATGTGCTTGTATTCCTAAATTCCGAGGTGTATCCAATGGAAAATATGAATATTGACTTCGATAGGGACCAATACGCACTGTTATTTAATCATTTTACGAAATTTAAACAAACGTATCATGGTGCACGTGATCAGTCTTTCATTTACTTCAAACAGTTCAAGTCGATCGCACCACTAATTGTCATCGATTGTTCAAAGCAGGACGAGACTATTAAAACGGGAAATGTCGATGTCCGTATAGAAATACAAAGCTCGAAGAACTTCCCATCAGAAACTGTTGCCTATGCTATAATCATTCACGATAAATTCATACAGTATAACCCACAAAATAATATTGTCAAGACGTCATGAAGCTAGAACGAATCGACCTAAGCAGATTCGAACATGGGAGTAAGTAGATCCCGCATAGCCCACTGTTTCCACATTCCTCAGTTCGTCTAATTATAACAGCTCCGTCAGGTAGCGGGAAAACAGACCTCCTACTAACACTTCTATTGCATAGAAATGGTTTGAGGTTTGAAAACATTTATCTACTAACGGCAAGATTAAATCAAGAAAAATACCAGATGTTAAGAAACGTTTTGAAGCTAGTACCAGAAATTAAACTTTTCATGTATACGAAAAGTGATGAAATACCACCACCACAGGAAATGAAACGTAATTCTATAACCATAGCAGATGATGTCATCAACCAGCCTCAAGAGCGTATACGAGACGTTTTTGCCTATGGACGTCACTACAACATAGATATAATCTATTTGGTGCAGTCTTGGAGTCGGTTACCGAAGCATTTGTTGAGGGACAATGCCAACTTATTTGTGTTATTCAAACAGGATGTGAAGAATTTGAAGAACTTTCACAGAGACATTATTGCAAGTGACATTAGTTTTAATGATTTTCAAAATTTATGTATGTACTGTTGGAGAAAGCCATATGGCTATATTGTAATCAATCTAGAAGCTCCATTTAATAACGGTCGTATCAAATGCGGCTTTGATGAACGTCTTGTAATATGATACAATAAAAGATTCATTATCTTGAAAAAAAAAAAAAGGTCTTATCATGTACCCCCCTCCCTATATACATATAATGTAAGTGCTAAAGGACTTTAATATACATCACAGCATGTACCTATTAACATCTATTTTCCTTTTAGCCCTAGTAGAGGCGGACCCATTGGTCTATCTAGCCCACTATGGTTATCTACCAGAAGGTAGTCTTATGTCAAATGACTCAATAACTGAGGGCATTATACGTTTTCAAGAGATGTACAATCTACAAATAGATGGAACATTTAATAATGAAACAGTAGAGTTCATGAAAGTACCTAGATGTGGGGTGAAAGATGTATTAGATTACAGTGTTACCCGAGAAAAGTGGACTAAACCAACACTTAGGTGGTATTTTATGAAAGCAACACCTGACATGATCAATATAACCAAACAAGCCTTTCAAATGTGGGAGGACCAGACAAACATTAGTTTTATTCAGAATGTCCTTCCGTTCCCGCCTGATATTCTCATCACACTACAAAAATTAACCCATATTTTCCGAATATCTAATATTCCATGACCATACAAGCTCGACGGTCGTGGTCATGTTTTAGCACATGCCTATTTCTCTTCACATACTAATACCCCCATAGAAATTCATCTAGATGCTGACGAAAAGTGGACATTACAACAATCAGATACTGGTACATATATGCTAGTAGCATATTATGCTACCTACCTTAGTTCATGAAATTGGTCATACGCTGGGAATTAGGCATTCTGACAAGCTTGATTCCGTTATGTTCCCGGCCTTCAATACACTTAATATTAACTTTAAAACGGACGATATAGAAGCCATACAATCATTATATGGTTTAAAAGACAATACAACAATTGATTATGAAGAACCAACCAAAATGACAACAGAGCTAATAGAACCTGCTGAGGAATACCAACAGCCTCCTGAATTGTGTTCGCTTAAAAGTAACCTATTATTCGCCGTTTTAGGAAATAGATTTTATATTTTTCATGGACTATGAACGTGGTCGTTTTCATGGGATGACATTTTACAAGTGGATCCTGAAACAAACATTCAAAAACCAGTATTGGTTACAGACGAATTACCCTTCCTCAGAAGGGGAGTTCGTAATATCACTACTATATGTATATTTAGTTGAACAAGTGTTAAAGCGGAAAGGAAACAAGTTGTATGTAAAATACCTTGGTTTTGAGAAGCCAGAATGGGTGTCTGTAAAAGATTTAATTGAATAAATACATTAATATAAATTGCTTGTTTTTTTATTTATTTTTCCTTGTGTTATCAATTATTTATCAGTATATGGTTGGATATTGTGGTGAGATCATATCGGATGTATTGGGGTAACCCTGAAGAGATAGAACCAGTGGCTGAATCATGCCATGTTGATTCATGTTAGTGGGATAATACGTTATCTCCCTTTTTTAAATGTGTCTGCTCAACTGCTATTGACTGGTTATTTTACTAAGCTGAGGTATATAAACAGGGCCATAAACTGAGGACACTTCACTCTATCTGCAGTGTCTGAACCTGAGCTAACACTCCCCTCGCTAGAACTCCACTCGCTTCTTCAGAACATAAACATGTAAGTACTATACTTGAATATTTAAAATTTATTAGATAATACTTTTTTCCTAAATACATACCTCTATAGTAATCACTAATACGGAACGGTAGCCCGCAAAATCCTCTGCTCCTCGCAGACAACTGAACACCTACATATCCTATAATCAGAATAATGTATTAATACCACACATTATATTGTACCACATAAGGATCATATATATTGTAACGGCTCTTTTCTTGACTTATAATTTTTTTTTTTTTTATATCTACTAAATAATTATGAAATGGTTAAAATCAATAAAAAGTCATACATGTAAGAAAAAAAATGTTACATTTTTATATTTTGATAGACTAGTTTATAAAATTTTCCTTAGTTATATTTTTTACTGGGTTAGTGACAAAAAACTTTTACACACATATAATATTTATTTTTTTTACACAACATTTAACTAAACCTGCGGGACATCTCTCTTTTCTTCTATTGTGCCTGTTGGTGAAATGTTGTTTCCAACGTGGTAAGTTGAGTATGGGTTGTCGACATTGCGGCCACGTCTTCTCCTCTCTTCTGGATTCTAAGTGTTTTAGCTAATAATCGTCGTTCTCCATTTCTTTTGTGGTTGGAGTTCTCCGGGATACTTCCCCTCAGTACCTTTCTTCCTTCTCACCACAGCTTTAAAAAAATCACTGACATTTTCTACTATTCACTACACTCACTTTTACTGAACCATCATCGAACAGTCCTCTCCACAGACACACCGTACATCTCGAGGGGACGAAAAATGGTATCCATTTTGGATAAACTCTTATTGCCCATTGGCTAAAATTATCACAGCCATACAATCTATTTTTTTTTACATTAAATTTTATTTTACTTACATTAGTAGAGGAACATTGTGCGTTGAGGAATGAGGAGGTCTTTTTGTACCCCCCTCGCCTGTGTGAGATCGCAAAACGCCTCCCACTCCTATTCTCCTCTTTGTCTATGGGTCGCTGTCTTTATCGTCATCTCTGTTCATGCACCTCCTTGTCTAGTTAATATATGATAATTGCTCGTACTACAGAAACTAAACTTTTTTGGATTTGATCTGATTTTGATGAGTAGCATATCATTGGAAAGGTCTTTTTATGACGAGTTCAGGGAAGTTTGATTTGAATAAAAAAGATGAATTGGTGAGATGTAAATGAAGGATAAAGATTTTCTTTCATTACTTGGTATGGAGGTAATAAAATTCATGATCCTCAAGGGAGAAATAGCAATGTGTTCCTCCTTGTCTTAATTGCTTACACTTCAAAAACGTAACTTTCATGGAACTGATCTGATTTTGGTAATTCACATATCACTGGAAAGGTCTTTTCAAGACGAACACAGTGATATGAAATTTGAATTAAACAAATGAAGTCTATGGTTTTTCATAGATAGGACTGTGGACAAAATAATTTACATTGAAAAAAAATGTATCTGTACGGAAAGTTCTCGAAATTGATACATCTCTATAATACACATGAAGTTAAATTTGACCACTTTAGTCAGCCCGCAGTGGTACGAGAAGTAAGGATTTCTAAGTGTGGCTAAACTCAGGCTTCCACAAAGCTAGCCCAGCTCCTCTGGGTTGAGGTATGGGTTGTGAACCAACCATCTTGAACTCAGTAGGTAGTACCTCCCCGTTGCTAAATTGAAAAAGAATGTTTTAAATTGAAATTAAAAACAAAAACAAATATCTTCTAGACTGTGAGAGGTTCATTGCAGGCGTAGAGTTTTTTACACTTCTTCTTCAACCTTCTTAGACTAAGTATCCCTAGATACATTAGAATATCTATATAAGGAACCGCCCTCCTCCAAATAGCCTCACATTACTTCAAGTGCAAATAGTTCTTGGAACCCTCAAGGCAAAGAAATAACCTATAGACCATCAACCAAGAAGAAAATAATAATAACGATTTCCAGTGAAGTGCTATCGGTTGATAGGCCAGCCGTAAAGACTGTCTATTAGAGTCTATTAAGAGACCGCCTCACGCTCTGACGAAGTACATTAAATGTTTTCAGAGATAAGATGAAACTAACGTTTGCTTACAAATGTGCAAATAATGAACCACATAAACATCCAAGTAGCAAATAAGGAGTTTGTCTGAGAGACCACCATCACTCTGATTGACCACCACCCCCTCCAGCAAGTAGGTATATATACCTTAGTCTACAATATTCTTTGGAGTCCACTTTTTCCATTCGAGTTGAACGTGCGACGATTCTTAGCCCAACAAACAAGGTTAGTGATCATGTCTTTATCTCTCTATCAGCCAAAATACTTTTGTGTAGAAGCAAGATATTACAATATTCTTATCAATGAAAACTATACAATATCTTGTTGTTCCTGTGCTATCGAAAAGTTTTCATTTCAACGAAGAAGTTCACGATTCGTGTATTTACACTCAACTGTAACAGAAAATGTGCCTGAATACAATATTTATAAATCTATAAAATGTTTTAATTGTGAGGAACAAATAAGTGAGATGCATGAAACGAATTTTTGGTTCTGTGACCAATGTTCTAAGAATTTGATGGAATATGAATATAGAGAAGCATTAAAAAAAGGGTTTCCTATTTAACACACGTTCAACTCGAATAGATCTATATATATATTTTGCTTTTTCCATTCATTCAGTTAAGTGAAATATAAAACTTTTTTAGGTTTTTTTTTTTTTTTTTTCAAGTATAGATGGAAGCAGCTAAACTTGAACTTAATCAGGAATCTATTGAGATCGTAAATCTCAAAACGCTCGAAGTGGGAGAGGTATATGAAATAACATCTGTCAGGAAAAGCAAGACTAACTTTGGAGATGCGATAATCGCTACAATAAAAAAAGGTCAATTGGTTACACGAGTATATTTACCAAAACGCTATTCTGATATACTTATAAAAAGTGAATGCTATGAATGCAACTATAAAGGTATTACTACAATTAAGTACCTATTACTAAAAAATAATCATCACTCAATGTAGGTATCTATTTGTTTTTAAATTTATTTTATTATTTTTTTTTTTATTTCACAGGTGGGTTAAAACTCAAATACAAAGGAAACGCATTCATCCTTGAATTTTTATAATTGGACTCCCCCAGGGTAATACGTTTCCAGTTATCCCTTCCAGTCAGCGCAGCATAACATTGAAAGGTGATTAATAGTTTATAGACGGTTAAGGTAGAGGGAGGGGAAGATGGATTCAAAATTATGTCACATTTGTGGAAAAGTATTCAAAAATCTTTATAATCTGAACAGGCACAACATAACAAGATGACGAATACATCAAATTATTCTATTGCACAGCAAAAATCAGAAAGTATTCAATTATTAAGAAACAACTTAAATAATGTTCTAGACTTTCAAACATATGAAAATATTAAATGTATAAAGAATATTACAACTTTTTTAAATAGTTTGGAAAACAATGTCTACGAAAAACTTCAAAAAAAAATTCAAGAATGGTTTACTATAAAAGTTCAGTTTATACTCGAATGTGAGCACGTAAAACTTTCTGAAGGTGACGAAATTGTAAAGAAAACACAATTTAAAACCCGATTAAAAGACTTGGATTCTTCATCCAATTTGCACAAGCTTATAACCAAATCATTTTCTCAGCTATTAAATGAGCATGACACAATGGAAATAAAAGGAGGCAGCGGTTGGAGTGTAAATAAAATCAACTTTCTATTATTAAAAATCTATAGATACATTCCATTAAAGGGAAATAGCTTTATTCCTTTGCCTAAAGTAATAGAAAATCGAAAAGCTGTAATTAACATTCATAATAACGATAATTACTGTTTTAAATATGCTATTTTAGGTTATCTAATGAAAACAAAAAATGCTCTTTACAATATAGAAATGTATAAAAAAGTTACTTCCCCCTTAAATTTCGATTGTATATCATTTCCAACACAGTTAAAAGATATAAAAACTTTTGAAAAAATTAATAAAGTTAGTTGTAACGTCTACGGCCTAGACAGAACTAATAAAGTCTACCCATTAAAAATTAGTCAAAAAGAGGAATTATGTCATTTCGATTTACTTTATTTAAAAACAGAAGAAACTTCTCATTATTGCTGGATTAAAAATTTCAAGAGATTGGTTAGATCCCAACTGACGAAAAACCATAATGGAAGCCCTTTTTTAATATGTAAACGTTGCTTTTCCTATTTTTACGCAACATCTAGGAAGTCAGCAGAAATGCTATATGCTGAACATAAACTTTTATGTTATAAGCACACAGAAACAAGAATAGATTTACCTAATGACGGTGAAACATTAAAATTCAAAAATTACAGGCATCTTCAGAAAGTTCCATTTGTTATTTACGCTGATTTTGAATGTATACTTGAGCCGATTGAATTTGAACCTCTAAGTAAAAAAATCAAAACCGAAATTCAAAGTAAACCTGTCCAAAAACATTCTGTCATAAGTTGTGGATTATATTTAAAATCTATTGTGAGTAGTCCCTTACTATCAAGTGAACCATTTATTTATACTGGGCCAGATGTAATGAGTAGATTTATTGAATACCTTACTAATTTAGTTAAAATCATCAAAACGTTTTATGATAAAAATGTAGCCATGGAACCGTTAAATGACTCTGATTTAGATAAAATTGAAAAAGTTAATATTTGCGAAGTCTGTGGGAAACCAATGGAGGCGGAAGAAAGAGTTTTAGATCACTGTCATTTTACAGGCAAAATGCGATTTATTTGTCATTCAAACTGTAATTTGTTATTAAGAAAACCAAAGTTCATACCGATTCTGCTACATAGTGGTTCTAAATATGATTTTCATATACTTTTGAAGGCTTTATCGAGTGATGGAGGTGAAATTGATGTGATACCCTCATCGGATGAAGTTTATATATCATTTTCAAAAACAATTAATGGGTTAGAATTACGTTTTTTGGATAGTTATATATTTATGTCTTACAGTTTAGGAAAATTAGCTTCATTTCTTAATACGACACCTGAAATAGATACATTTTTCCCTGAACCTGATGAGAATGCATTAGTTAAAAGAAAAGGCGTTTTCCCATATGACTATTTAAAAAATATTGAAGTTCTAAATGAAACAAGTCTCCCACCAAAAGAGAAATTCTATGACAGCTTAAATGAAAACTCTATTAGTCAGGAAGACTATCAACACGCTCTTAATGTTTGGGGGAAATTTAAAATTGTTAATTTACAAACATATTTGGAATTATATTTGAAAGTCGACGTTATCTTACTTTGCGAGGTATTCGAGAATTTTAGAAATGTTTGTCTAGAATATTATAGGCTTGATCCTGTCTGGTACTACTCAATACCTGGTTACAGTTGGGATGCTATGCTTATTTTCACGAAAGTAGAGCTTGAGTTGATATCAGATTACGAGAAACTTTTGTTAATTGAAGCAGGTATCCGTGGAGAGATCACGCAATGTATAACAAGATATTCAAAAGCTAATAATAAATACATGAGTGATTATAATCCAAACTTATCAGACAATTATTTGCTTTACCTAGACGCAAATAATCTGTATGGTTTTGCCATGTGTGAAATGCTTCCTTATAAAAATTTCGAGTGGGTTAATCCACAAACATTCAATATAGAAAATTTGAATACGGATTCCGAAATCGGGTACATATTGGAAGCTGATATTCGATATTCGCCCACCCTTCATGACTTACACAACTCATTACCCTTCTTATGCGAAAAGAAAAACCCACCAGACGGATCCAAATTTCCTAAACTTATGAATACTCTATCTGATAAAATTAGGTACATTGTTCATTATACAGTATTAAGACAAGCGTTAAACCATGGATTAGAAATTATAAAAATTCATAGAATATTAAAATTCACACAATCTAAATGGTTAGCACCTTATATAGTATTTAATACAGAAAAGCGGAAAAATGCGAAAAATGAATTCGAAAAAGTTCAATTTAAACTCTTGAATAATGCTATTTTTGGAAAAAGTATAGAAAACATTCGGAAAAGAAAAAAACGTAGAATAGTAACTACTGAAAAACAGCTATTAAAATATATCAGTAAAACAAATTTTGAGGAGTGTAATGTATTTAATGATAACTTCGGGATAGTTCATTTGAGACAGGAAAATATACTATTCAATAAACCAATTTACATAGGTTTTTCTATATTGGAGATTTCAAAAACAGTGCTTTATCGATTTCATTACGATATAATGTTAAATAAATACGGGCTCGACAGACTGAAACTACTTTATACAGACACGGACAGCTTGTTTTATTCAATCAAGACAAATGATGTTTATCAAGACATGGTTGGACTTCTTAATGAGTTGGACACTTCAGATTATAATTTATCTCATTTCTTACACTCTAATGAGAATAAACGAAGTTTAGGTAAATGGAAAGATGAGTTAATGGGTGACATACTGTTGGAATATGTTGGTTTAAAATCTAAAGTTTATTCTTTTAAAGCACAACAGCTTGTAAAAAAAGTTATAAAAGGTATAAAATACAGTTCAATTAAAAATCACATAACTTTTGATGATTTTTACAAAACCTTAATAGAATTTGAATGTAAATATACTAGTTTTAGAAACATTAGATCAAAAAAACACAATATTTTCACTATAGAAGAAAAGAAACTAGCACTTTCACATTATGATAATAAACGTCATATATTACCAGATAATATTAACACCTTAGCCTTTGGTCATTTTAGATTAAATGAAGAAGCAAAAAAATCTTGTTAATATTTTTATATATGTGTATTTTCTAACCAACTATTAATCACCTTTTATATGAGGGTTCAGAGACGTAAGTAGACCAACATCAATTATTTCTTTACTTATATTTCAATATATGAAGTACTGAATTTGGCTTACTTGCGCCTTGAACTCCCCAGTTCAAACTTTCTAGATTTACATTATTAAATGTAGAAATACTTTTAAATATAGTATATTTAGTGGACTTGGCTTTTATTTTTTTGAATTTTTATGATCATTATATACGATTTACTTTTATATTTTCATAAAAAGGTTATTTAAAATGTAGGAGTGAAAATATATATATATAGGTATATATATTTATATAGAAATTTTGTTTGCATGTTTTTACTATTCTTCTCTTATTTTATTGTTTAATATAATACTATTGTGCATAATTTTAAATATGGTACTTAGCTTTTACTTTTTTGAATCTTGAGTAGGCTTAGCTCACGCTCCAGTTCTACAGTATATTTAGTGGACTTGGCTTTTACTTTCTTGAATTTTTATGATCATTATATACGATTCACTTTTATATTTTCATAAAAAGATTATTTAAAATGTAGGGTTAAAAAAAAAAATATATATATATATAAATGTTGTTTGCATAATTTTACTATTCGTCTCATATATTATTGTTTAATATAATTAAATTACTATTACACCTAATTTTAAATATGGTAGATAGCTTTTACTTTTTTGAATTTTAAGTAGGCTTAGCTCTTAATTACTTTTTGTATTTTATTGTTGTATTTTTATCATAGCATATGACTAAAAAAAAAAAAACCTGATTCCCCCTCCTCTTTTTGTAAAGCTTAGCTGTAGCCTTCAGCTAGTCTAGTTTGAAACGAGCTTGTGTACACTTCTACGATGTGTTATAGATTAGTGACTGAGTTTTCTCTAAATAAGACTCATACAAAAAGTGTTAAAGTGGGACTTCTTGACAATATTCCATCAATTGCTCTATGTGCTCACAAAAATACTTGTATTTATATAGACATTACAGAATGGGGGATGATAACATCGAAAAAAGAGGTTATTCAAAGTTATTTTCAATCCAAAAAAAGAAGAAGATTAGAAGAAGATAGTTTCGAAACTTTTCATTTTAAAAACATTGCATTATCATTTATCAGCGGAGGGAGAAATCGTTCACTAACAATATTTAATAGCTATCCTTGGGTGGTTGATTCTGTTGAAACATCTGTACCAAATATGAAAATTATTTCTCCAGAAATTAAATTGACAAAGTCAGAGTCCTTATATTTTGTCAACAGTTTTGGGCATGTTAATGAATGTATGAAACTTTTGAATTGTATTAAAGAAAAATGTTGTCAATATTTTAATGAAAATGAAATTTGTGATTCATCTCTTACTAACCTAATAAACACTGTGGACTGGAACATTATGTATTCAGAGTTGATTAATAAAAAGTAACTTCATATTTGTAAACTTGAACATAAACTTTTGAATTGTGTTAAATGTCATAATTTGTTTGTTTTTTCTATGAAATGAAATTTATGATCCATTTGTAAAAAAATAAATATTGGAATATCATGTATTTTGAATTATTTAATAAATATTAACTTTAATCAGATTTTTTTTTCTCTCTTTTCCTCTTTACCAATGAGTTATCAAAATGTCAGAGTATGTAAAAACAAAAAAAAAATGTTTCTATGATTTTTGAGGGAGCAAAATAAGTTCAAAGATATATAAATTCAAAAACTTTTTATTGAGTAAACTTTTTTTTTTTCTACAATGTTTTAAGTTTAGAAGCACAATGTAAACAATGTTTTATCATGGGAGCTGGCGCGTCAATCTGGGTGCTCGTGTCTCCAGCACCTGAGTGGTTTGAACATCGGCGACATTGTTGAAAGTCAGGATCATTTCTCCAGTCTTCTGGGAGATCATCCCATCTGTAGTCGATTGCGAAATCATAAAAGTATAGAACAAGGGCTTTAGGTAAAGCTTGAAGTTGGTAAGGTTCCAAGTACCAAATATCAGTTAAGGAAAGAAGGTGCAGTGCCTGTTCCATGTTCACGTTGCAGCAGCTCACAATTAAATGGTTAATATACACTGACGACTCTCCAATTTATGTTGAAGATAGGGACATGATGTTAGTGGAATTGCAACCTTTAGATGACAGTGAACACATTGTATACAGTTCTGTCCTCCTCCTCTTATGAATCCATTATAAGCTAAACAATGGTAAGGGCTTGCTGTATCGTAAGTTAGAAGTCTTATATTGTTATTAAATCCACTTTAGATGGATTCAATTTTATCCAGTTGGCCAGTTTATGAACTTGATCATATGAACAAACATAGTTAGTACCTTTGTGATATTCACATTTGGTTTGGTCTGTTAGATTTTTTAAAGATGGACAGTTAAACTTATCCAAATCAAACACAGGTTTCTCGATGATACTTTCCAAAAATTTGCATTTTTCTAATCCTTTCACCCATATTAGATCGTATCGTGAAGTAGTTGATTGTAAAACATTGTTTAAATATGAGTAGTCAATTTCACCAAAATTCCAGTCGATCCCATGAAGATTTTTTTTCACCCATAGCATCTCACTCTGTCGGTTAGGTCTCTCTGGAGGAGGTTTGAAGAAAAAATGAAAGATTGTCGGATGATTAAGATCGAAAACACTAAGCTCCTTTACGATGAAACCCAGTTCCCCTTGAAACCCTTGGAAATCAACTACTGCTGCAGTATACATGTTAACAGGATCCTTGTCAACTCAAGACTGAAGTACTCTTTACAATGTTCGAACCAACCCACTCAATGGTGAATATTCCACAATCTTATCATGCAAAATAAGACAATAAGCAGAGGTGTTGGGAGGAAAATTATCATTTGTCTCGAAATCCAAGCGGATGTCCACTGTAGACGAGTTGATTGCTTCAATTTGCCGGCTACAATCAATGACTACCAATGGTGCGAGTTTTTCATAGTCTTTTTTCGATAAAAGGGGTTCATTTATTCGTTTACCATAATAACTTGATTGGAATCTAACATACATTTCATATGTTTATATACATTTCATATGTTATTATACAGCATATATGTTTTTCTTGAAATCTATTCGCAAATCTTCGTAAGGATAAATTTCAGAATTTAAAAATAATTTTACATTGTTTAACTCACAATGATTAAATTGACTAGCATAAGAATTTAGCTTATTTTTTGCATCTATTTGAAATCCTAAAATGATGAAGCGGGGTTTTTCTAACTGGGTTGTTGTTTTCACAACCCATGAATGTTTATTGGTGTTTGAAGGAAGGCTGGGGTATTCTAGAAGGTCCCATGATCTGAAAGGAATAAATAGTGATTTACCACTATTAACAATATTAAGTAATCTTAGTTTATATTCATCCGATACTTTCACATGCGGTACTCTCCAATATAACTTTGACAAGTTTATAGTAACGTTCTCATTTCCTTTTACACAATTAATATCTGTACGTGAACGAATAAGTACTATTTCCAAAACAGCACTGATTAATATTTTCTTAAAATCTTCTCCAATGCCCAGCAAACTGCTCAATGGAATGCTGACATTAAAGTAACCGTTTTTAGTTATTTGATTATTTGTTGAAATGTTGGTTACCTCAACATCCTTCCCACTTGCATCTTTATTAATATTTGTAGTGATATTCGGTGAAAACCATCCAGCGTTTTCCATCCCTTTAACTGTATTTGGACTAAAAGAAATATATCCTTTCATACTAGACGATATTCCAACATTTCGCACGCTATCAATTTTGGTTCCGTTTAGCAAAAATCTGATTTCTTCAAAGATGAATGAAGGTCCATTGTTGACAAATTCGGATGATGTAGGTGATGTCCCATCCTCTTTGGTTAGTCTCCCCTCTATATAGAGGTAGCTAAGGCCTGGTGATGTGTACACATCTTGTTGGTGAATTCTGATTCCTATTTCATCTGAATAGGTGATAGTATCAATTGACTTATACGGTTGATATGAATGGTATTCAAAATCAATGACGGATTCATCAAAGAGCACCTCTTCTGTAACATTTAAGATATTGTCCATTTTTTCAATTTAAGTCCCAACTCTTTTAAAAATCGAGCGTTTCCTGGTGTCAATCGCTTTAGATCTCTTCTTCTACTGATAGAACCCGCTCTCCGAGATGCATTATAAATACTTTTAAAGTCAATCCCCATTATTTTTCTTCAAATGAAGTTGTATTGTAATTGTTTCACCTCTGAAATTAACAAGATCGCCGTTTTGATCCACTATACGTATGGTGATGTTGTCAACTGTTTGAACGTTGACTGGTAAATAAATGATTGGAGAAGGTGTTTCTACGATTTTATAACCTGGTTCAACTGAAGGGAAAAAACTATAGATTACATGTTCAGATTTCCCGTTGGTATAAGAATGTGTGATCAGATTACAAACTATAGAAATAGAATTAATTTTATTTATGTTGACTACACTATCTGACGTATGGTAACCTTCTTGTGGTAGTAGCATTGTATTTTTTTTTTTTAATCGTAATAATGGTCCAATCGAGTTTGGCTTTTTGTTATCGTTAAAAAAGACAGGTTGAGTGCATCTTATTTCAGTTTTTAGAGTGTTATAATTTGCTCTGAGAACAATTGCATCAGGGTGTTTTATACGTTCTTCTAAATAATTGGCTATTGCATCTAGTTCATATGCTCCTGTGGGTAGCTCAACTTGCTTACTACCATAGTAAAATATATTATTTTCCCCTTCTACTATATTAGTTATAGCATTATAAGTATCAAAACTTAATAGCCCAAGAGTAAAATCCCCATCTAGATGGATAGGAGGGAAAAAATCTGATGAGAGAACATTTGTCTCCCCCGTTAGAGTAAAAGTTAAACTCATGACTGATGAGGAGATCTCTTGTTCATCTCCTTATATAAAAATTCAAGACATGCGTGACCACAATGTGGTGAATTCATATCTTGATGAGGGGTACGATTGTAAATGATGATACAGCCTTTAAGATATGTGATCAGTTCAGGCAATGGTCTTATGTTACCGATAGGGTCTAGATATTTGACACTCTTTAATTTTTTAATGTAACAAACCCAATGAGTCCCCGCATTCCTTACTGAATCCGTATTAACAATAGCACATTCATATGTTCTCGGTTTATCAGGTAAAGTATCACGCATAAAGACACCTCTAAAATTACGGATTTTCAAACTTTTAGCAGTACTTTCTAGTTCAATATTAGTTAGGGCTCTATTCGGTAATTGTAAAAGTCACTTGTATGTGTAGAGGCCATAACCTCTTTTGTATGGTTTTAAATATAGGCCTGTGCCTATTTTTTGAGCCTCAATGGCTAAGTTATGTCGCTTCATTTCCTCGAGTTGTTCACGAGCTTTTTTAGCTTCGTTCACAGCTTTTGCTATACTCGAAGCTCCTCCAGCTAAGCTACCAAGTGCTGACAATCCAGCAAATAGAGGAACTAAAAATGGTAATATACCACCAGTCTTGGGGAGTGGAAGCACTCTTGGCAATGAGGGTGGTGTGCCTCTTTTCTTGATAAAATGTTTTGCTTTTGCGAGTGCTTGTTTAGACGCTTTCATTATTGGTAAGGATGGGTTCACCTTTGCTGCCATTACTACATCGTGAAATGAATATACTTTCCCTCTTCTTCTTATTTTTCTTCTCCTACTGTTTCCTCCAAGCTTAGTATTCATCATCATAACTGACTAGCACGATTTGTCCAGTGTTATTTTTTTTTCTCACTTTTTCACCATAAATTTCGTTCGTAGACAATATTAGTAGCTCTCTCTCTCTCCTTTCATACTAAATCAACTTGTGTACATTGCAATGTATTTATATGTCGTTGGGGAAACTTTTTTTAGTATAGAACAAGATGCTACTTGAACAACAGCCTATTAAACTCGAGGTCTCTAATTTCCTTCATAAAATTGAAAATATCAGTGGGGAGAATCATCGTCGTCGTCGTCACGGTTCTTTACTACCAGAGAGCTTACGAGCTATCATATGTGGGCCATCAGGGTCTGGTAAAACAAACGTAGTTCTTTCCCTGCTACTCGACTCAAATGGACTTTATTTTGAAAACATTTACATTTACAGTAAATCATTGCTACAAAGTAAATACGTTTTTTTAGAAAAAGTAATGAAGAATGTACCAGAGATTGGTTATTTCACTTTCAATGAAACATATCATGTAGTTTCACCTCAAGACGCCAACACAAATTCCATTGTTATATTCGATGATATTTCTAATGAAATGTTAGTCTTATCTCTTATGCTTTTGGCTGAGGATGGTAGAAATACCGAAAGTACTCCCATGTATATATAGTTAGTGAAATTAGACAATATATTAAATAAACCAGTTTTATTTTATTTTTCAAGTCCACTTTCTAATGAAAGTCAAAACATTATTAGAGAATACTTTAGCATGGGGAGACACCGAAATCAAGATTGTATTTATGTGATTCAAACCTATGCGAGGGTCCCAAAACATTTGATTCGAGATAATACAAATTTTATTATTGTTTTTCAACAAGATGACTTGAACTTGAAACATATTTATGAAGACCATGTAGGATCCCTTGATTTAACTTTTTATAAATTCAAGGAAATGTGTTCACTTTGTTGGTTACATCCTTTTGGGTTTTTCGTCTTAGATAAAACACGTGAGAAGAACAATGGCCGATATCGTAAGGGTTTTGATGAGTTTATTCAGCTATAAAAAACTTTCATCAACCTACTTTCTTATCATTTAGCAATGGACCCTACTGTGATAAACAGTATAATTGAGACGAGTAAAGGGTTAAGAAAAAAATTTAAAGCTTTAAAACAAAATGTGTTAGAAACTAGGGAGCAGTTAGAAAAAACTTTTGAACCGATCACAAAACCTCTCAAAGATTTCACCGAACACATACGGAAAAGGAAAAGGGATATACCACCTGTTACTGTTGAAGAAAAACTATTTAAACCATCTACCGTAAGGATCCCTCAATCTTATACTCCGTCTTTTGCCGGAGCACCATCTATTTATAGTAGAAAAACATTGATTCCATCAACTTCAACCCCAAAACAGTCTTCCATCTCCAGGGATGCATCAGACTTTTCACAGGAAGAAGAAGAAGTGCAGGATCCAAAAGAGGAAAAAGAAGAATTGATTTTTACAAGTGAGCCATCGAAGACTCCACTTGATGAGCTTCAAACTTACGTTCAAACACCTGAAGGACAAAAAGAGTTGGATCAACGTTTTCAAAATTTCTATTTCGGTGAAAGGTTTCGAAAGTATTTAGATAAAATTATCAAAGGAGAAACTGAAGAATTCGACACTCGCTATGGTATTCGGTTTGGTGCAACTGGTGGTATGTTTATCGGTGATAGTGTCGTTACAGTAAATAATGATGATCTTAATATTCATGATAAATGGTATGAAGGTACCCCTGGTCTATATGAATTGTTATTTTTGAAAGATCCTAAACAGTATTCATCAGAAGATTTGAACAAATATAAAGATATTTTATTCGCTACAAATGCTCATAGACGGAGTTATAGTGCGTCAAAAGGGATTAATTTCAACAGTGGATCGAAGTACACAAAAATTATATCAAAGCTCTTCCCTCCTGGGACCAAATATAATATAAGACTGAGACCCAAAAAAATTGTTGGTAAAGGTTTTGGATGGGTAAAAGGAAGTGAAAGATTGCATGAATTTTGGGATGACCCAAATGAAATAGTTTCAAGGTTGAGAATTTTAATCGCATCCTCTGCAGCTGGTAATTCAGCTCATACGAATGAAATAGGGTCTATAATTGAAGAACTTAGAGAGGCAAATATTATACACTGATGGAAGAATCTAAACAAATATTCGATAATGAATCACGACAAAATATTATATGTAAAATATGCTTTGATGAAAATATTGATTGTGTGTTTTTACCATGTGGTCATTTGATAACATGCCTAAACTGCTCAGTCTATTGCATTCTATGTCCACTTTGTCGGACTCGATATCTCAGTGTTCGTAAAGTTTATTTTTCATAATAATCTTTCTACTTACTCTTCAGTTGCAAAATGACTGTTGATAAGTTTGGTTCTCATGTGATAAAAAAACATTTTCGAGAGCAGAGACAATTAAAAAAAGTAGTATCAACTCTACAAGGGGAAGAGCGATTTAAACATCTACTCGATGGAAAAACTATAGATGTTGCACGAAGGAGAATACAAAATTTAGAGTATCCAATTGCTTCAAATGATGCTGTTACAAAACAATATGTTGATTTGTTAGCTTTATATTATACAAATTTACAAAATTGGCCTGGTAAATATATAAACACTGCTGGAAAAAGACTTGTAAATGTTGGTGATCCTATTGACAAAAATGATGTAGTAAACAGAAATTACTTAGAAGCGACCACTCTTCAATTATTGAAAAAGTATGTATATGATGCACACCAGAGAAGAATTACACATGTGCAAGAACCTGCGGAACCAACGGATGTTGTTACTCTCGACTATCTCTTGAAACTTCTGGAAGAAAAATATGTCAGCAAGCAAGAATTCTATAAAAGAAGTGGTGGTAAATGAGCTTCACAAACCTAGTCGGGTACATTATCAACGGCGAAGAGTACTGACTAAAGGTATAGACGATCTCTGGCAAATTGACCTTGTGGAAATGCAACCTTATGCTCGTGTAAATAAGAGTTATAGATATTTATTAACAGTTATTGACACTTTTAGTAAATTTGCATGGGCCGAACCACTGAAATCTAAAAAAGCAGCTGATGTATCGGCTGCTCTGGAGAAGGTCTTTCAAGATAGTGATCGAATCCCAAAACATGTACAATCAGACAATGGAAAAGAATTTTATAATAACATTTTTGATAAATTAATGACATCATATGGTATAAAACATTATAGTACGTTCAGTTCTTTAAAATCTTCAATCGTGGAGCGTTTTAATAGAACATTAAAATCAAAGATGTGGAAGCAGTTTACACTTCTTGGAAATTTCAAATTCTACGATATTCTTCCTCAGCTCCTTTTCGAGTATAATAACAGCATTCATCGAATGACCGGAGCTAAACCGTCTGAAATAACACCTTCTACCGAAAAACAAGTCTACACTAAGTTGTTCAAAGAACAAAACTATAATAAAGTACCAAAATTTAAAGAAGGGGATTACGTGAGACTTTCGAAAAATAAGACAATGTTTTCTAAAGGTTACACTAAAAATTGGAGTGCTGAAATCTTCAAAGTTGTTCAAGTTCGAAATACGATTCCTACAACCTACATTATCCAAGATGATACTGGACAAATAATTCAAGGTGGTATCTACAGTGAAGAACTTCAAAAAGTGCGATACCCAGATGTTTACCTCATTGAAAGAATTATAAGAAGAAAAGGAAAGCGAATGTACGTTTCATGGCTTGGATTACCACATGTAAAAAGCTGGATAAATTCATCTGATGTTGTTTAATTTCAATAAATACGTTTTTTTATTTTTTAGTTTTTTTTATTTCACATTCCAGATTATATACCTACATTTTTTTTATATGTAAATTATTTTGTCCACAGTCCTATCTATGAAAAACCATAGACTTCATTTGTTTAATTCAAATTTCATATCACTGTGTTCGTCTTGAAAAGACCTTTCCAGTGATATGTGAATTACCAAAATCAGATCAGTTCCATGAAAGTTACGTTTTTGAAGTGTAAGCAATTAAGACAAGGAGGAACACATTGCTATTTCTCCCTTGAGGATCATGAATTTTATTACCTCCATACCAAGTAATGAAAGAAAATCTTTATCCTTCATTTACATCTCACCAATTCATCTTTTTTATTCAAATCAAACTTCCCTGAACTCGTCATAAAAAGACCTTTCCAATGATATGCTACTCATCAAAAACAGATCAAATCCAAAAAAGTTTAGTTTCTGTAGTACGAACAATTATCATATATTAACTAGACAACGAGGTGCATGAACAGAGATGACGATAAAGACAGAGACCCATAGACAAAGAGGAGAATAGGAGTGGGAGGCGTTTTGCGATCTCACACAGGCGAGGGGGGTACAAAAAGACCTCCTCATTCCTCAACGCACAATGTTCCTCTACTTACATTCTTAATTTCTAACATGTTTATACTTTAGAATTTCATTTCTATATAAAAATATCAATAGAATCGAATGACATTATTAAACTTAAAAAATACAACTCGATCATTGCAACAATCGATTTGATAGCCTTATATAACCTCTGAGATATCCGCGTAACAATATTATTTCGTTTATATTTTTTTTTATTTTATATTGTAGAGATCAATATGGATCGCTACAATATATAACCTTTAACGCCAACCCGGCTATATTATCAAATATTATAACAATTATATATTATGTTATAATTTCAGGAACTGTTCAAAGTGCAACCGGTCCGTCAACAATCTGAGATCTGTCAGAAGACACGAGAGAAACTGTGGTGTTACTCACCTATGCAGCTACTGCGAACGACCCTTCTCACGCCCCGACAGTAAACATCGTCATGAGGTCAAATGCTCTGAAACCTTTTTACAGCTGGCCTCTAGGATCTGTCCTTACTGCGCTACATCATTTCAAACATCTGCTGAGTGCACTCAACTTGTTACTATGTGTCACTCTTCGCCTGCTGGACGTTCAAAGGTGTGTAGTAAATGTGGAGTCAGTTTTGATAAAAGTAATAATTTGTTAAGACATGAGGAGATAGGCGGCGTTCTTTTTGTTGGATATTGTAAACACTGCAATACAGTGTTTACTTATCCCTTTAATTTACACGCACATAAAAGTGTGTGTGACGAGCCACCGGTAAAACGTATGAGGGGGGAACCAAATAAGCAAACATTATTGGCGTTACCACAGGGGCAAATACACATTAACCAATATGAGTCTGCTTTTCAGAACCGCCTTAGATCATATTTTATACGTTCAGATGAGAATCTTGACATGAATATATTTTTGGAGTCAATTAGGGATAAATTACACAATCTGATAAAAAGTGAATTCGACCGAACTGGTCCCTATGTTTTCAATATATTTGTAGATGCAGTAATGACTAACATACATAATGAAGAGCTAGATGCGGCGTTTAAAACGAAAAATTCAGTAGTTGTAGCTGAGACTGACATACATACATTACTAGATAAAGAATTTCAAAAAGTATTAAAAGAACTGTCTGAGACTCAGTTGAAGAAATCGGGCTGGACACTTCATACCGTTCAGGGGCTTAGGCTTCGCCTTAGTAAGTATAAACCGCTTCGCGGAAGTACGTTTATCCCGCTCCCTAAAAAGATTGAAGCCCGGAAAGCGTGCATTAATGTTAAAAACACCGATCAACGTTGTTTTCAGTATTCTGTACTGGCTAAACTTGTTGAACATAACCCACATCGCGTTAGTAACTATACAAATTTAGAACATCGCTACGACTTCTCTGACATTTCTTTCCCGACTCCGCTCAATGACATTAAAAAATTTGAAAAATCAAATAATATTTCCGTAAATGTTTTTGGTCTGGATGAGAAGTATGGAAATGTCTACCCTCCAAAAATAGCTGAAACTGAGAAACCTAATCATTTCGATCTGTTGCTCTTGGATAATGGTGTTAAGCAGCATTATGTTTACATTAAAAATTTCGAAAAACTTGTAGGGTCACAAATTAGTAAACATGAAAAAAAAATTATAATTTGTGAACGATGCTTTCAGCACTAAACCATTAGTAATCAGGGGGTTTATAGGATGGAGGTACATAAGCAATTATATGATAAGAAAGCCGCGGTTCGAGTTGAAATGCCTACAAAGAGACCGTTTGTTAAATTTGAACACGTTGAACGTGGTATCCGAACCGCATTTGTAATATACTATGATTTCGAATGCATTTTAGAACCAATCGACCATTGTAATCCAAATCCTGCTTCATCGTTCACTGTCCCATATCAAAAACATGAAGCTATGTCTTTCTGTTGTTATTTAAAGTTTCCTGACTCTCTCCTAAATGTCGCAAAACAGTATAATCTACCTTTAGAACCGTATCTATACCCTGGTCCTAACGCTCCAAAGAAATTCCTTCTTTATGTAAAATCGTTAGCTCTCAAAATTTCAAAAATATATAACTTAAAAACACCGATGCTCCATTTGTCTAGTGTCCAACAAGTGGCGTTTGATTCATGTACCGATTGTTACATGTGTAACAAACATTTTCTTGACACAGACATACGGGTGCGTGACCACTGTCATATTACCGGTGAATTTAGGGGGGCAGCACATCAGACCTGTAATTTGCGCTACCAGCCTCCAAATTTAGTAGAGTTCTCTCAATTTTCTGTGTCAACTCATGTAGAGCCAATTCACAGGATTTACTTAATTTTTTTTTGCAACTCGGATGAGTTTGAGGAAATGACTGACAGACTAACATGACAGAATTAGGATTAATTTAAAATATGACGAAGTGACATTGGACTAATATAATAGTATAGATGATAAATGTATTTTTTGAATGAGAGAATTTTGGTACATGAAGAGTATGGATGAATTTGGTATAGTTCTGCGCTGAATTTAATTAGGACTTTTTTTTTTAGGATTAGATTATATGTTAGGTTCAGTATAAAATTAATCTAGAATTATATTTAGGGATTAAATTTAATATATACAAATTATTTATTTGAGACTTACTTGGTAATAATGAATTAAATGCAAATTGAAACATATACAGACAGCTGATTTTGAATGAAACTGTATAGAAGCCTTGAAAGGATAATATATTTTATAAATTGTATGTATGCATAGGTTATTAAATTTTTGTTATTATAAATTCTATTATTTAGACAATTTTATTTATTACTTTGAGTAACATGTTTTTCTACGTAAATTTTTTTTTATAGGGAGAGTAGATGAGAATGGGAAGAGTTATAGGAGCACATTATATAACTTTAGGAATAGGAACTAACGAAGGGTAATATTAATTAGAGAAGTTTGAAATTAAATTGCTGATGACATTCTTTTAGACGTCGGGATTAGTAGGGTCAAATGGCCGAACTTGCGCCAGTTAAAGCCCCCTATGCTGATCTAGTAGTGCCACTACTGTTAGGAAGGACTTAAAGGGACCCGGGGGGGTCACCCTGGGACTCGTGGTTTTAAAGACCAGTGGTCTGGTGTGTCAATCTTGTTAGGACATTGATGTATATTAACAACATCTGTTATTATTATTATGTTGGATTTGTAAAATAACATATGTTATAAATATTAGTTCAGTTCTAAAATGTAAAATAAAAATGAAACATGATGTGCAATTTGTCGTTCTAATTTTATAACAATTGGCGAACGAGGAAAAGTTTAAAATGTTTGCCGGGAAATTGGAAACATTTAACAAAAATACTGACGATATTGAGGAGTATTTAGAAATCGTCGGAAACATTTTTGTTGGGAACGATGTTCGGAAAGAAAAAATGGTTCCAATTCTGCTGGGAAGCATTGGGAAAGAAACGTATTCGTGGCTCAGGACAGCATGTGAGCCTGTCAAACCTGCCAGTATGGACTACAGCACGTTGGTGAGGCTATTAATAAATCAGTTTCGTCCTAAAACTGTGGAAATTGCGGAGCGTTTCAGACTGTAAGCAGGATGTAGGTTAGTCCGTTAATACCTTTTATTACAGATTCAAAAGTAAATCACGTTACTGCAACTACGGGAACTATTTGGATGTGACTCTGAGGGACCTTCTGGTAATAGGGTTAAATTCGGTGCACATTCAGTCCAGGCTGTTGACCGAACCCGATTTAACCTTGCAGAAAGCTCTGGACATAGCCACGTCCTTAGAGTCCGCCCTGGAGGAAGCTTCGGTGTTGAAGAACAATAAGGTGAGTGGACTACATGCATTACGCACAGGTACTCTAGATAAGAAAGGTAGCGGATATAAGGACAACAAAGCTAATTTAGTTTGTTATTGTTGCGGAAAAAAGGGACATATCAAGACGGACTGTCCATATAAAAATAGTAAATGCAGTAAGTGTGGACGTAAGGGACATCTTCGCAAAGTTTGTAGAGCCAAAATTAGAGTGAATGAGGTACGTGAGGAGTCAAGTGACAGTGACCACAAGGATAATGAGGTGTGTTGTCAAGAGGTAAACCGTGGCCGGCTGAATAAGATATCGCAAAGCAAGCCTATGTTGTTGCCAGTTACCATCAAATTTCTTTAAATACGTAATTTTTTACTTTGTGATTCTTTTTACTACTATCAATATGAATTTTTAACCCACTTTATTCAATTATTATAGTTCGAAAAGTGGGTTAAAAATTCATATTGATAGTAGTAAAAAGAATCACAAAGTGAAAAATTACGTATTTAAAGAAATTTTAAGCTAAAATACTGTAAATACTGTAGTTTAACCTTAAAAATTTGAATTAAAATTCGCGTAGCGCGCATCATTGACCTAGTAAATTAAAACGGATACATTTAGCAATAATTTGATATTAGTTTCGTCAGTCAAGCCGAGATCATCAGGTGGTGAATCTAAACATACATAAACCAGCATCCATGATATCTTAAATTGTTAAAGTTTTTAGATTATTTATCTATTTTTATTATAAAATTATTTAGTTTTAATTAAAAAAATGTTTAAAATTGTTTTTTAATTTTTTATCAGGTATGGTTATTTTAATTTTTTTTTAACTTTTTTCAATTTAATATATTTATCTTTGTTGCCTTTATATTATATTAAGGACAGTTTCTTTTGTAGACTGCCTGATGATGAGGGAAACCTCGAAAGCCTAGCTACTTCTAAAAAAAATCTGTGAAAGGTCATACTACATTTTATTTGACAACCTGTGAAATAATCACTTCTCACTACATCGGCCATCTTCATATAAACCAGTATAGTCTATAATTTGCGTAGTAATAAACACTAGCGCTCCCAAGCGTCTAGAATGTAAATTAATATTTATTTAGTGCGGCTTCTTAATAAAAAAAATAAATTGTACTTACGGGGATCGAACCCGTCTACTTTGACTTGAGAGGCCGATACGCTAACCCCGCGACCATTGTGACATGGTTGGTCAATGAGGTGATAATCTCGGTATATAAATCTCCGGGCGTGTTCTATTAGCAGAACCAAGGTTCAGCGGTTTCTAGCCTTTTCGCTCATTTTCGATCGCCCCTCATCTCAAAATTTTTTCATGTCATCCTTACTATATTAATATCTTCTTTATACTGATTCATCACATTGTTCTCTCATAATTTTCCACGTATAGCAATGTGGTTCCACTGAGGTATGGAGGTCGTATAGCAATGCGGTTTCTCTGAGGTATGTGTTAAGAAATTAGTACGACAAAATAACACAACATATTTTCCTTTATTTTACATTTCTAAACTGAGACTGATTTTATAACACATGTATAATATACAAGTCCAACATAATAATAATAACAGATGTTTTAATAAACATCAATGTCCTAACAACTCTTGTTGACACAGAAAATAGAGAGAACTCTACTAAACAAGGAATTTGCCTTGGGAGCCTTTCTTGACATCGAGGAAGCTTTTGAAAATACATCGGTATCAACAATAACAAATTTTGTCCGAAAGCGTGGAAGCGACTACATCATATGCCGATGGATTGAGAACAGGCTGAAAGGCAAAATTATAAACACAACTTTGGGACTGAGCAGGTTGAGGGCAGTGCCAGCAGCCGGGTGTCCGCAGGGAAGGGTATTATCACCTATATTGTGGTGTTTGGTTGTCGACGAGCTCTTGCTGGAACTCAGCAACATTGGCTTATGTTAAAAAATTAGTACGACAACATTGCAAAACATATTTCACTTTATTTTACATTTCTAAAACTGAGACTGATTTAATAACATATGTATAATATACAAGTCCAACATAATAATAATAACAGATGTTTTAATAAACATCAATGTCCTAACAACTCTTCCCCAGCAGCGCTGATGACAGCCGGCCTATTTGTACTCCAGGCCTGACGTATGTCAGTCTGCTAGGCGGATGCCGGACTCTGGTGCTGCACCTGGTTGCTTGCGGCACCTCAGTCCGCTCCTCTCTGCAGGCTTCAGAACCCACGTCATCCTGAGCTGCTGGCAACCCCAGAGATCCAGTCCTTGAAGTGCTCGACTCCATCAACATCTCAGGAGGTCTGCTCAGAGAGTCAGCCCTGCCTCGATCCGACTGGAGCTGATCAGTGTGCCTCTTCCAAATGGCACCATCCACCTCCACTTCATAATGTCTTTGGCCCAACTTCATTTTTACAACTCCTCGTTTCCACTTGGCCGAGTCGTTGTATGACCGGACCAATACCGTGTCCCCTTCTTTGAATCCCGTTTCTTTCTTCACAGCTAGTCCCACGGCCTCTTGCTTCTTACCGACTTTAGACCTCACACTCTCCCGCATGGTATCCAGCCGAGTGCGAACCAGTCGCCCCATCAGCAACTCGCTAGGAGCCTGTCCGGTAGTACTGTGAGGGGTATCGCGATAGCTCAGTAAAAATATATCTATTTTCTTCTGCAACGCTCCTCCCTGGTTCCTCATGGCCCGTAGGCTTCGTTTGAGAGTCTGCATAAATCGCTCCACTTGTCCGTTCGTCGCCGAAAGATATGAAGCGGATTTGAGGTGCAAGATATTATTTCTCCTCATGAATTGTTCAAATTCGGCCCCTGCAAACTGTGACCCGTTGTCCGTGACAACTTGTTCAGGAACCTTGCAAAAAGAGACCTTAGTACACTTACCGTGGAGTCGGAGGTTGAGGAACTCATCTTGAAAACTTCTGGCCACTTTGAGTAGGCATCTATTACCACTAAGAATGATGTTCCCATAAACGGCCCAGAATAATCTATATGTAGCCGCTGCCACGGTCCCTGCGGCCACTCCCATGGATGAACTGTGACTTTATCCAGCTCTCTTTGATCCAGCTGGCACCCGTCGCATGTTTTCACAGCTTCTTCTTTTAACGATGGTTTTTCTTTCAGGCCAACAACCTTACCCAAAGAAACATCAAAAACCTTTGAAAATTTCTTGATACTTAAATAGTCCCTATAATCAATTGTGTTGCTTCATCAGCTTCTTGACCTCGCCTACACTCATCACACTCAAAGCCGCCCCGGTGTCCACCTCTATATCGACACGCTTCCCGTTGATGGTAACTGGCAACAACATAGGCTTGCTTTGCGATATCTTATTCAGCCGGCCACGGTTTACCTCTTGATAACACACCTCATTATCCGTGTGGTCACTGTCACTTGACTCCTCACGTACCTCATTCACTCTAATTTTGGCTCTACAAACTTTGCGAAGATGTCCCTTACGTCCACACTTACTGCATTTACTATTTTTATATGGACAGTCCGTCTTGATATGTCCCTTTTTTCCGCAACAATAACAAACTAAATTAGCTTTGTTGTCCTTATATCCGCTACCTTTCTTATCTAGAGTACCTGTGCGTAATGCATGTAGTCCACTCACCTTATTGTTCTTCAACACCGAAGCTTCCTCCAGGGCGGACTCTAAGGACGTGGCTATGTCCAGAGCTTTCTGCAAGGTTAAATCGGGTTCGGTCAACAGCCTGGACTGAATGTGCACCGAATTTAACCCTATTACCAGAAGGTCCCTCAGAGTCACATCCAAATAGTTCCCGTAGTTGCAGTAACGTGATTTACTTTTGAGTCTGTAATAAAAGGTATTAACGGACTAACCTACATCCTGCTTACAGTCTGAAACGCTCCGCAATTTCCACAGTTTTAGGACGAAACTGATTTATTAATAGCCTCACCAACGTGCTGTAGTCCATACTGGCAGGTTTGACAGGCTCACATGCTGTCCTGAGCCACGAATACGTTTCTTTCCCAATGCTTCCCAGCAGAATTGGAACCATTTTTTCTTTCCGAACATCGTTCCCAACAAAAATGTTTCCGACGATTTCTAAATACTCCTCAATATTGTAGCGATATCAAAAGTTGACATTCTCATTTCACATTATTTTTTTTTACCTGTCTCTTTTGTGGAGTTGCCACAAATTATATTTGTCGGAATGAGCGGGTTGGTGGGGCCTTCTTTCCGTGACTTTGTATATAGGGATCACCAGCTATCAAATAATTTTTCACTGAAAGTAAGACACAAAATGGTACTAACCAGACAGACGTGGATTATAAAAAATGCAAGTAGAAATTTCAATAATAATATACCTGCTTATAGTTTGTTTGTAATTTCGCCATATATAAGTAGAAAATGGACGATGAAAAATATGTATATTGTGTAAATATTGTTGTTTTGTGTCACTTGGTGACAAAACAGTTTCAAGAACCTTGTGAATTAGTGTTGTGCGAAAAATATAAATAGACAATAATAACAAGGATAACCCAGATGAAACCTACCTTGTTCCTTAGACATTTGGTCCCCAGTATATATTTCAAAAATGTTACCTTTTATTTTTTGTATGCTCAATTCCACCTGAGATGAATTTCTATCACCCAAAATTAATTGTGGATAATGAAAAAATAGAAAAGAGACGTATACAGTACTCCAGAAGAATATTCCATCAAAATATACAACATTGGCAGCGGAAATGCACCTCCATTATCATCCGCTAACGTCATTTGTTTTCGAACATTCTAGAACGTTCCAGATGGACAGATTTCAGATCGTCAGTTGCTTGTCAGGTCCTGAAGAGATACTTCTCTTCAAGACTTACAATTACTCAAAAAGTTTTGTCCAAACAAGTGTCCTCCCTTCTTATGAACGCAAGCTGGATCTGCGGACCACCTATGCAGTTCATATTATTAATCTAATTGAAATTCAATCATCCACCATTTGCATTATGAACCTTCAGCTATTTCTCCGGTAAAAGACTTCCATATTCATCTCACCAAATTCATCTTTTGAACATCCATTTTCCTGTATCTATGTTTTATGAATTCCAGTCCACCTCTACCATGATGTAAATATCCCGACAATAAAGCAGCAGTTGAAGCCATCATTCAACCCTAAAATGTCCTCGATCTTTCTGGCGGAATCGACTGGACATTTTTCCAAGGATTCGGGTGAAGTTGAACAATTTTTTTTTAGTCATTTATTTATTTCATAATCTCAGTGATTCAAAAATTTTTGCATTTGCCTGTAGATATATATATCTTCTATTGTTTGTTAAATTCATAATGTCGTCTATGTGGCCATTATCTTATGTTATATTATCATTCTCTTTTGGTAAAATACCTATATGTTAATTTATAATTGTATGTGTACATTTCAATGAGATCGCTCACTACAGAATTTAGGCTTACATTACTCTTCTAGTGTAAGAGTCGGGGAAATTAACCCTTAATTTAATAAAAACACTTGATAATTCTAAAGTTTTTTTGTTCAGCGCCTCACGCAAATCTCATTATATATATCTATATGATTTTTTTTGTTATATTTTTTTTTTTTGGTTTTCAATTTATAATATACATTTCCTTTAAAGTCGTGAGTAATTATTTACATTTCTGATTTTTCTTCAATTGTTTGATGAAAGGGCAGTTTTAATAGAGTGTAAACTTTGTTCAGGCTGATCATCCTATTATATACAACCAAATTAATACCACAAGCGGTTTGAAACATTGTGTTGTCAACGATCCGAAATCTTGGTGGGCCCACGAAAACCCTTTGGATTAGTATATCTCTTTCCACTCTTTGTACACCCGGGCATCACCCTGTGACATTGAGGGAAATCCTTTTTATTTGCAGCATTTGGTTGCCAGGTGAGACGGAGTTTCGAACCCGCACCCAAAGGCAATTGCAATATCGTCAGTATTTTTGTTAAATGTTTCCAATTTCCCGGCAAACATTTTAAACTTTTCCTCGTTCGCCAATTGTTATAAAATTAGAACGACAAATTGCACATCATGTTTCATTTTTATTTTACATTTTAGAACTGAACTAATATTTATAACATGTGTATATTTTACAAATCCAACATAATAATAATAACAGATGTTGTTAATATACATCAATGTCCTAACAAGATTGACACACCAGACCACTGGTCTTTAAAACCACGAGTCCCAGGGTGACCCCCCCGGGTCCTTTTAAGTCCTTCCTAACAGTAGTGGCACTACTAGATCAGCATAGGGGGCTTTAACTGGCGCAAGTCCGGCCATTTGACCCTACTAATCCCGACGTCTAAAAGAATGTCATCAGCAATTTAATTTCAAACTTCTCTAATTAATATTACCCTTCGTTTGTTCCTATTCCTAAAGTTATATAATGTGCTCCTATAACTCTTCCCATTCTCATCTACTCTCCCTATAAAAAAAAATTTACGTAGAAAAACATGTTACTCAAAGTAATAAATAAAATTGTCTAAATAATAGAATTTATAATAACAAAAATTTAATAACCTATGCATACATACAATTTATAAAATATATTATCTTTTCAAGGCTTCATTCAAAATCAGCTGTCTGTATATGTTTCAATTTGCATTTAATTCATTATTAACAAGTAAGTCTCAAATAAATAATTTGTATATATTAAATTTAATCCCTAAATATAATTCTAGATTAATTTTATACTGAACCTAACATATAATCTAATCCTAAAAAAAAAAGTCCTAATTAAATTCAGCGCAGAACTATACCAAATTCATCCATACTCTTCATGTACTAAAATTCTCTCATTCAAAAAATACATGTATCACCCATACTATTATATTAGTCCAATGTCACTTCGTCATATTTTAAATTAATCCTAATTCTGTCATGTTAGTCTGTCAGTCATTTCCTCAAACTCATCCGAGTTGCAAAAAAAAATTAAGTAAATCCTGTGAATTGGCTCTACATAAGTTGACACAGAAAATAGAGAGAACTCTACTAAACAAGGAATTTGCCTTGGGAGCCTTTCTTGACATCGAGGAAGCTTTTGAAAATACATCGGTATCAACAATAACAAATTTTGTCCGAAAGCGTGGAAGCGACTACATCATATGCCGATGGATTGAGAACAGGCTGAAAGGCAAAATTATAAACACAACTTTGGGACTGAGCAGGTTGAGGGCAGTGCCAGCAGCCGGGTGTCCGCAGGGAAGGGTATTATCACCTATATTGTGGTGTTTGGTTGTCGACGAGCTCTTGCTGGAACTCAGCAACATTGGCTTATGTTAAAAAATTAGTACGACAACATTGCAAAACATATTTCACTTTATTTTACATTTCTAAAACTGAGACTGATTTAATAACATATGTATAATATACAAACCCAGCATAATAATAATGACAGATATTTTAATAAACATCAATGTCCTAACAACTCTTTCCCGGCAGTCCTGATGACAGCCGGATTATTTGTACCCCAGGTCTGACGTATGTCAGTCTGCTAGGCGGATGCCGGATTCTGGTGCTCCACCTGGTAGCTTGTGGCGCCTCAGCCCTCCGGGCGTGTTCTATTAGCAGAACCAAGGTTCAGCGGTTTCTAGCCTTTTCGCTCATTTTCGATCGCCCCTCATCTCAAAATTTTTTCATGTCATCCTTACTATATTAATATCTTCTTTATACTGATTCATCACATTGTTCTCTCATAATTTTCCACGATTTTCGTATAGCAATGTGGTTCCACTGAAGTATGGAGGTCGTATAGCAATGCGGTTTCTCTGAGGTATGGAGTAAGTATAGCATAGTGGTTCCTCTGAGGTATGGAGTAAGTATAACAATGTACCTCCCCAGCTACATCCTATGCATAGACAAAGTACTGTAATATGCCCCCTTCCCAAAAAAAATCCTTGAGGGCGCTCAACTGGGTTGAAGGAGACCTAACCAGAGAGCCCCCACTTCCCCAAATATGTAAGTTTCCGCTCTCCCAACTCAAGGTCATTCACTCCTTATGAACAGATCCTTATTTCTTCTAATTTTTCATTTCTATCTAGTCTTACACACCACATCAATGATGTCCTTTAAACCTTTTTTTCTCAAGTTGGCGTAGCCAATCGCCCCATCCCAAAACATTTTCATCTCCCAGATCCTCATCACATTACAGCAGTCACTATGATGTCTTCCTTTACTAGAGTTGTTAACTTTGAATCACAATCAATGTACCACCCCACATCAACTCTTCACCCAATGTACCTCCCCAGCTCAACCTCTATAAGTCATCTCTCGCTTGAATCACTTCCCCAGCTCTCACCAACCACGCCAGTATTTTCTTACTTTGCCCACTAGAGCTCCCAAGCTTCTAGAATTTATAGATTGCTAGATGCGACTTAAGGAAAAAAATAACTTGCCCTAACGGGGATTGAACGCGGTCCCGGCACCTTTGGCATGGGAGACAAGCAGCTAACCACGAGACCTATCCTGTTGAAGCAGACGAAAATCTAGGTATACAAGTCAACAGATATCTCAAGAGGCATTGTAATCCGACTAAAGATTATTTTTCTGATCACTCATACCGACCCATCTCACACGATATTTTTTCATTACAATCCTACTTCCACACATCAATCATTCTAAAATCATAATCTTTAATTAAAGTTCGACTTCCTCAGACCAATTGTCCTTCTTCCACTACTACAGATCCGCCCACATCTAATCCTCAGGTCTATCTTCTAATTTTTTCAATCTAGTCTTACATATCACATTAATTTTATAATTTTTGTCCAAGTTGACGTACCCAATCGCCCCTCCCAAAGGTCTCCTCATGTCAACCCGTCCTCACCACCCACCTACCCGACTTTTTCCTAGCATCTACTACATCAAGTAGACATACACTACAATTGTAATTCATATCCAAAATTCTAACATACAATTACTTTTACTTTTAGTACCATACATACACAAAATCCCCGCTTCACACTTTTTCTTCGTCCAACTCCTACAGACCCATTCAACTTATACTTTTCCATTTGTTTCATCATAACCGGGTTTACCCATACATACACCGGTATCATCCTACAGACCCATTCAACTTGGACTTTTTTATCCCTTAATTCTAGTCACCAATCTTTAGCATCATCACTCTACATAGCAATTTCTTAGTACACATTAAAATGTTATTTTAGAATTAATGCCAGGGCGGTATCCTCCTTTGACCCTACTCAATATAAACTATCAACCCAAAAACACAGTAAATATTCCCTCACAGCTAAATTCTCGCTCCATCTCCTGTATAGTATACCTTAAGCTCTACTGTGAACCAACCCGACCCTAACACAATGTATATCGCCTTATACATATTGTATTTATCATGGTAAGTCATATCACAAAACATTTTTCTACAACTAACATTCAACAGTACCCAAATTAAGATCAGCACCACCTCTTTTTTCTTCAAGTACTTAAATACCAATTTGTCATTTAGATATTTTGAGGAATCATCACCCTACGTATTGCCAATATTAATTTAGCATCACTTTATTTTTGGACCAAGAACCTACAACCCAGAACTTGAATCACCACACTACTCTGGATGTAGAACACATTCCCGTACATACGACATTTTCATCATGCCCATTACGATACTTGAATCTATAATACTCTTTAGGACTTTTAGGACTAGAGGTACCTTTCCAGGGGTCTCATGGAGACATTCTTCGATCAACATGTGGTATATTTAACTTAAATTATTTTACATACTGCTTTTTGTATACCTTAATTTCACTTGAGCTGCTTTTCATCTCAAGCCATCGCTTGGTCTGCTTCTCGCCAACATCTCTACATTCACCTCATACTGAAACATACTTTATGAGGACTACATCTCTGTCAATCCTCGGTTTTAGTGGGCAAACACTTTTTTTTGTCCTCCCACCAACAGTATACAGTAATTGCTCTCCTAGCCTTATCAAATTTTGAGGCCTAGCACCATTCTGACAACGGCCAAATCCATCCCAATTTTTTGCTTTTCAATTCTACTTCCCATACATCATACCGAGTCAGGCTTCTACAAGTATAGACTACTCCCCCGTCAACATTTGATTGAAACCACTTCTATCCCAATAAACCTTTCACTCAGACATACATACGCACTTGCATACAACATCACACAAGGGATTTTCTTCAGAATTCATCATAACCTAACCGGCCCTCTTAGCCTATTCTTTAGCATGTCCCAAAAAAACCGTGATTCACACTTTTCTTCAACCAACTCCTTCAACCTTTCCGATATTCTTACTTCAGATCCTATGATCCTAGCACCCTAGGTCTTCATTTACGCCCATGTTGTATATATATTTAAATATTTTCCCATACCTAATCCGCAATGATAACATCCACAGTTCTCGTCGATATTTAGACTAGCATTTCCAATATTACTTTAGCCAAACTATATTTTACGACTAAAGCCTAGAACCCAGCATGAATTAAATCACACATACACCCCCTGCACAACACTACTCAGGATATATTCAGAACCCATTCCAGAACATATACACTTCTGAACACCAATAGAAATCTAACCTAGGACCCTATGATTCATCAAGATTTATATTTTTCAACACATTTTTGCAGTCTCCAATTTTAACATACCGAAAAAATTCATACACAATTGAGGTATACATACCTACATTTTCCAATACATCGGTAGCTTTAATTCATACTTCATCACCAACTTCCTACCGCCAATAGACCTCACCTACTGTATTACGGACATCTCATCTAGGACTTCATACTCTTTCCTCTACAACCCATTACACACATACAACATAATATATACTAAAAACCTTGTCAGATTATACTCATTTATTTAATTAATTAGCTTATTCCCTACCATCCTTTGACATCGCCCTACTCTGCATCAATACCATTGTAAATGTTTCATTAGGTTTTACATTTCACATTTTCATATATATCACAGACCACAATCATTATTGAACCCTCCCTACTACTTCACTACCTATGGATTCTTTCAATTAAACACGTACAGCACAGCCGAGTAATTCAGACCGACCTCACACCCTCATATGCCCTTTTGCATTTTCTAATACTCTTGTATACAATACCCATAATTCCAACAGCTTCCATTTATCATCTTCATACCTAACACCTATGATCTATTCTTTTGTTTAGCACCATCCATACCCTGAAACCCCTGCTTCACACTTCACTCAACTCCTAGCACCACGACCTCTCTGATATTTTTGTAATGTGTACTGCTCCCCCCATCATAGTTCTCCGAAGACTTGTACTATCTTAACATAAGTCATATATATCCATTTTCAACAGAATTACTAACATATATTTTACAAGATTAGATTCATAATCGTAAATCCCCGGTATTTTTCAGAGTTCTCAGAGTTATTTGACCCCAATTCGATGTCACAAGAAGCTTCAAAACAGTCTGTGTACTATTAGTTTTTCCTTGTGTATTTAATACAATAAATTCATGTATGTACCTTACCGCCTCTGAAGCAGTCCTACACAAACTCCTCAATACTTGGTACATTCGGACCTGATTTCATGCTGGAAGTCTTATAAGAGTATATTAATACGTCTTCATACATCTGACAAACTACATTTTCATAACCATCAACATTCCCCCAACATATGAATTTCTTACCAGAACTTTCAAGAAGACCGGACCATATCCATTCGAAGCTCAACCTTATAGGATGTGTATTCACAGTATTATCATGAATAAACTGAAAACAAATCCACTCCTTCGATGATGTACAACTCAATGGGGATACCTAAATACCATTCCTATCAATCCTTGGCTTAACATCTTTAAACTTCAAGTTTCACAGAATGGAGTGGGCACTCCATCCACACTGTGGAGCGGGCATTTCTCAAGTTTTAAAGTGTTTAACACAAAATCCATCTTTTGTTTTAAATTACATACTTTATCATCAGCTTTACCCAATATACCTCTTTTCATAAAGTATCCAGTGTTTTATTAGACATGTAGCATATTTCGATTAGTATCCTAGTAGGTCACCCATTTTTCGACAATAGAAACTCTTATAATAACACCCTGACGTAGGTATTCACTCCAGTCACACATCTGCAAAATTGTTTTATTCCTTTAAAAATTAACCAACAAAACCATCCTATGCGAAGAAGTCATTGAACAATTTACCCACTTAGCCGGATAATTATTTTTTAAATGATAAAATCTAGGCCTTGTAGGCCCCAAAACACATCAGACCTTTACATTTATAATAAAGTAGCACAGACCCCGATAACCAAAGTAGGAACCATTATAACATCCAACTAATGCTAGAATAGTATAGGCTAAGATAAAATATATATTTTACATACTTTACAAAACATCATTCGAGAACGTAACCTACCACCATACACCATTAAAATTTTTTTTTACACAAACAACACATTACAGAGGTATACAACCTTATTACTATGAACCACCGGTTCAAAACTTCAAACACATTGATACTCATCGCACTAAAACTATACATTTTTTTAGTACAATCCATATCATACCTTGACATAACCTTTGGCAACAACAATAGGTACTTCAAAACCCAGGTTTTGCGTTTTTCTTTAGGTCCTTTACATACACTTTACATTACGCATTTTTCATATACATCACAGACCCCATCATTATTGAACCCTATACCCATAAAATCATTCATTAAAACTACTTCACTACCTAACTACTTTTTTCATCTAAGCACGTACAGCACAGTAGGTTATAGGTAGGTAGGTTATAGTTCACATCGACCTTACTCATACAACACACATACTTACATACATTTCAATTTTAATTCATACCCTATAAAATTATAACCTTCAGCCCCTGTATTATTCTCAAACTGTGTCAAAAGAGCTACAAACCCACTGACTTTTTTGTTCACATGTGACACCTATAATAGTCTTATAGGCCTGCATCAAACACCATCCACACCTTACTCCGAACTCTATCACAAGTAGCTCCGTCCATCTCTTTGGCATGCGTCATATTTCGATTCGTATCCTTTTTTAAGTCATTTTTCATATATGTGACTTTTTATCGCCCACATACCTGTGAAATAATTCTTTAAACATAATTTAAGTATATCAACTAATATTCTTAATATATTTTACTTATTTCATACAATCATTTCCTTTATGTCACTTGGGATGCTGCTCACCAACATCAGAGCTTTACACCAGGAGTCCCCTCAGACCTGTATCATACTGAAAATATACTTTTTACTCCCTCAAATAATTTTTCTGGTTCTGATCAATCTTACCTACCATCAGCAATTGTCTGCTCTCTCAGGAACCTTATAATTTCTCACACCATCACACATCAATTACCCCACTTATTCCAATACTACATGTCGAAACCGAGAATATTTCTGGAGAGTCCTAACCCCAATAGGAGCCCTTGTACCGAACCTCCCATCCCTCCTTTCTAGAGGTCAGACACTTAAAATTTCTTTGACATCTACCCACTTTTTACCCCAAACCAACCTACATCCTAGTCCATCATGCATCATAACTCTAGCATAGACCACCTAATCCTTAACGCGAACTCCAGCATTTACTTTATGTCACTTCGGGTGCTTCTCACCACCCTCCACACAGATCACGCCTGAAGTGAGCCGCTTATAGTCGAACACACCCCGATGATAGACGAGTAAATATATGAAAATGTGAAATGTGAAACCTAATGAAACATTTACAATGGTATTGTTGCAGACTAGGGCGATGTCAAAGGATGGTAGGGAATAAGCTAATTAATTAAATAAATGAGTATAGGCTGACAAGGTTTTTAGTATATATTATGTTGTATGTGTGTAATAGGTTGTAGAGGAAAGAGTATGAAGTCCTAGATGAGATGTCCGTAATACAGTAGGTGAGGTCTATTGGTGGTAGGAAGTTGGTGATGAAGTATGAATTAAAGCTACCGATTTATTGGAAAATGTAGGTATGTATACCTCTGTATGAATTTTTTCAGTATGTTAAAATTGGAGACTGCAAAAATGTGTTGAAAAAAATAAATCCTGATGTATGGGTGTGTTGCATGTCTCCTGAAAAATATGATGCAGAAATTCTGACTCTTTCAATGTACAAGAACAATTCCGTACTTTTGTGAAGTGTTGTGTCTTAAAAATATATTGCATCTCTCGGAAGAACGTTATTGTAGGAAGTAAGCATAGCATGAATTGTAAAAAGTACATCGCAGCTAATCCTTGATACTGAAATGTATTCTAGCATCATTTGGATGGTTCCTACTTTTGGTTTACCTTCAGACCAATTTTTATACAGTAGTAAAAAAATTAAATATACTAGAATATTAAATTTCTCCCCGCTTTGGTAGTTATGAATATGGCTTTTGACAGTTACCTATTTGAGTGAACGTTGAATCATAGGGTCCTAGGTTAGAATTCTATTGGTGTTCAGATGTGTATATGTTCTGGAATGGGTTCTGAATATATCCGGAGTAGTGTTGTGCAGGGGGTGTATGTGTGATTTAATTCATGCTGGGTTCTAGGCTTTAGTCGTAAAATATAGTTTGGCGAAAGTAATATTGGAAATGCTAGTCTAAATATCGATGAGAACTGTGGATGTTATCATTGCGGATTAGGTACATTAGACTCTAGTATTATAGAGCTAGGGAGATGTGTGTTGTAGATTCAAGTATCGTAATGGGCATGATGAAAATGTCGTATGTACGGGAATGTGTTCTACATCCAGAGTAGTGTGGTGATTTAAGTTCTGGGTTGTAGGTTCTTGGTCCAAAAATAAAGTGATGCTAAATTAATATTGGCAATACGTAGGGTGATGATTCCTCAAAATATCTAAATGACAAATTGGTATTTAAGTACTTGAAGAAAAAAGAGGTGGTGCTGATCTTAATTTGGGTACTGTTGAATGTTAGTTGTAGAAAAATGTTTTGTGATATGACTTACCATGATAAATACAATATGTATAAGGCGATATACATTGTGTTAGGGTCGGGTTGGTTCACAGTAGAGCTTAAGGTATACTATACAGGAGATGGAGCGAGAATTTAGCTGTGAGGGAATATTTACTGTGTTTTTGGGTTGATAGTTTATATTGAGTAGGGTCAAAGGAGGATACCGCCCTGGCATTAATTCTAAAATAACATTTTAATGTGTTGAAATTGCTATGTAGAGTGATGATGCTAAAGATTGGTGACTAGAATTAAGGGATAAAAAAGTCCAAGTTGAATGGGTCTGTAGGATGATACCGGTGTATGTATTGGTAAACCCGGTTATGATGAAACAAATGGAAAAGTATAAGTTGAATGGGTCTGTAGGAGTTGGACGAAGAAAAAGTGTGAAGCGGGGATTTTGTGTATGTATGGTACTAAAAGTGACAGTAATTGTATGTTAGAATTTTGGATATGAATTACAATTGTAGTGTATGTCTACTTGATGTAGTAGATGCTGGGAAAAAGTCGGGTAGGTGGGTGGTGAGGACGGGTTGACATGAGGAGACCTTTGGGAGGGGCGATTGGGTACGTCAACTTGGACAAAAATTATAAAATTAATGTGATATGTAAGACTAGATTGAAAAAATTAGAAGATAGACCTGAGGATTAGATGTGGGCGGATCTGTAGTAGTGGAAGAAGGACAATTGGTCTGAGGAAGTCGAACTTTAATTAAAGATTATGATTTTAGAATGATTGATGTGTGGAAGTAGGATTGTAATGAAAAAATATCGTGTGAGATGGGTCGGTATGAGTGATCAGAAAAATAATCTTTAGTCGGATTACAATGCCTCTTGAGATATCTGTTGACTTATATATCTAGATTTTCGCCTGCTTCAACAGAATAGGTCTCGTGATTAGCTGCTTGTCTCCCATGCCAAAGGTGCCGGGACCGCTTTCAATCCCCGTTAGGGCAAGTTATTTTTTTCCTTAAGTCGCATCTAGCAATCTATAAATTCTAGAAGCTTGGGAGCTCTAGTGGGCAAAGTAAGAAAATACTGGCGTGGTTGGTGAGAGCTGGGGAAGTCCGACTTGAGAAAAAAAGGTTTAAAGGACATCATTGATGTGGTGTGTAAGACTAGATAGAAATGAAAAATTAGAAGAAATGAGGATCTGTTCATAAGGGGTGCATGACCTTGAATTGGGAGAGCGGAAACTTACATATTTGGGGAAGTGGGGGCTCTCTGGTTAGGTCTCCTTCAACCCCGTTGAGCGCCCTCAAGGATTTTTTTTGGGAAGGGGGCATATTACAGTACTTTGTCTATGCATAGGATGTAGCTGGGGAGGTACATTGTTATACTTACTCCATACCTCAGAGGAACCACTATGCTATACTTACTCCATACCTCAGAGAAACCGCATTGCTATACGGCCTCCATACCTCAGTGGAACCACATTGCTATACGATCGTGGAAAATTATGAGAGAACAATGTGATGAATCAGTATAAAGTAATATAGTAAGGATGACATGAAAACATTTTGAGATGAGGGGCGATCGAAAATGAGCGAAAAGGCTAGAAACCGCTGAACCTTGGTTCTGCTAATAGAACACGCCCGGAGATTTATATACCGAGATTATCACCTCATTGACCAACCATGTCACAATGGTCGCGGGGTTAGCGTATCGGCCTCTCAAGTCAAAGTAGACGGGTTCGATCCCCGTAAGTACAAGTTATTTTTTTTATTAAGAAGCCGCACTAAATAAATATTAATTTACATTCTAGACGCTTGGGAGCGCTAGTGTGCTAATTATAATTTACTTATATTTAAATTTAAAAAAATCAAAGGATTGTGTGAGTCCGAAGGTGCGGGTGCTCAGAGGTTGAGCTGGGGAAGTACCTCTTAGGAAAAGCATGTCTGGACATGTCGGTGTAACGTCATGAACTATATTTTTTCCATACACTTTGTAGAAAAAAAATGGGTGGGTCCGAAGGTGGGGATGCTCAGGGGTTGAGTTGGGGTAGTACATCGGAGGGAGCTGCGCGAGCCATGGGGAACGATGGTGCGTAGTGGAGCCTCAGACGGGTGCCACACTGGTGCCACATGTGGCTGCGCCAAGAACCCCATATATTCCCTACTCACAGACTATTTATATAAAATAGAGGAACTGATCACACCTGAAGGGAGCCGATGATAACCGAAACACAGTTCACTTTCACAGATCTCAGCGATGTTGACACCTCAAAGACTCAATGAAGTCTGAAAGAAACTGATCACGCAGACTATTTAGATAGGAATACATCTGAAGGGAGCCGATGATAGCCGAGCGTGCCCCCCGATGATAGCCTAACCAAACGATCGTTGACACTTGTGATCGTGTGACACACAAATTTAAAATTTAACTATATAAAACACGTAAGCAAACAACGAATGAAACAAATTTGAAATATAACTATATAAACAATAAACGAAACAAATTTAAGAACACAATGAACGAAACCAATTAATTTACATAGTGATAGGTTTATTATTGATTGCAATTATTTATATAAATTAAGTTGACCAAATGGAGGATGTCATGATGAAAGGTAAATATTAGTTATGTTGATTAAATTGGTAATAATAAACAAAAAACAAAACTTTGAATTTAAAAAAAATTATGTTTAATTAATTCTATAATTTCAAAAAATAAAATAATTCATCGTATGTTTGAGTGAAGCTCTTAAATAAAAATAAAAAAACATATTTTATAAATAACTCTGTAAATTTCTCAAGCTACTTTAATAGTACCAAGTTCAAAAAAAATCCAATTGTCTCGGGAATGTATTTCTGAAAATTAAGATTATTAAACATTATGTCCCGCTAATTGGTACTTCCCACAAAGGTGTTAATCCGTAGAGCCTATGAGATTTTAACCTTGAAATTCATTGAGAAAGATATGGGGAATCAAGAAAAAGATTAAGACATATTACAAATTAAACTTCTTTAATAAAAAAATTATTAAATAAAAAAAATAGAAAGTTTTGAAACAAAAATTATATATAATCCTACCTTCGTGACGTCACGCTTGAAATTTTTACAAACTTATAAATTCTTCAATTATAAAAAAAAATGGAGTGCAACTCCTCCATCACCTCGGCTCTTTCCTCGGTCACTTCACATAAAGATTTCACTGTCTACTCACTTCATATCACTTATATTTCACAAAAGCTGAGACATGTCCATCATAGGTTTAGCCTGGATGAAGGGCGACCATCGACTAACTTATTGCCATGCAAGGCATTCTGGGTAGCCCAATTCGAGTGTCTTTTGGCTTCCGTCCGTTGTTTTGTTCGTAAATATTAAAATTTTTTGACGTTCTCTTCCTTTTCTTCTTAATTATTATTTTAATTTTCTGTAGCCCTGTTTTTTAATTTTGACTCCTACATTTCTCAAAAATAGCATTCGAACTTGGTGATATACACTTTCGGATCAATATACGGCCTTGGATTGGATCCGTGCTCTATGAATGACGTTTTTGGAACAGGCTTCATTTTCAAAATTTTGAACTGGCTTTTCCATCTGATGTGGGCAGTTTTTCTCTTCTTTTCCTTTTTCAATCTCTTCTTAATAATTAACTGTTTCTTTCTAAAAATTTTCAAAACCTTCTACCGACCAGTTTTTTGACTATGGATCTTTTCTTATTTATGCTTATATTTTCTTCAATTCTTCTTCATTTTCTCTCCCTATAACTGTTTTATTTTCTTCCTGGGTGCTTAATTAATCTTTCCTGTAAATTTAGTTTAGTTTTGAAGGCGGTTGGTTTTGTGATTAATGTTTAAAATTTTCGTTGATAACTTTAAGGTTAGGCCTGAAGCTACCTTTCCTTCCTTTTATTGTGTTTTATTTCTTTTAAAGTTGTTCTTATTCTGCTGAGTTTCTATTTTCTTTTCTTCATCTTTAGGTCTCTTTCCTCTTTACTTTGATTTCATTTTTTCAAATTGGTTCAAAAAAAATTATAATGTTGCGTAGACGTTAGTTGCCATGGCAACGGTTTGTTCACATTACAATAGATAATAACAGAACTAAAGAGAAAACAAAAATATATATAACACTCAAAAATATAATTAAGAGACAATCAAATAATTGTACAAAGTACTTACTGTAGCAGCAAACTAGTACGTAGATCTCTTCAATAGCACTGAAGAATGGGCTCCCCCCAGAGAGAGCTGCTCGTTATATAGACCGACTCTGCCCATGCGCATTAATCGATAAAAAGAGGGAGGGGGGACTGCAGGTCTCGACATGTTTGATCATGCAGGTGCCTGTTCAGGGATCACCGAGAGAAATAACCCCCAAATATCTCGACATGTTTGAACATGTAAACAACAACTTAATCCCTACAGATACGAAGGTCATTTTCCAATACATAGTAGATATATAAAAAAAAATAATAATAAACAATAATTCACAAATAACACCAAAGGACAGCGTGGTCGGAATTGAAGATAATTATTTTTTCGCACATATTATTCCAATCGGACAACATACTCAATATGAATTATATTTTTAAATGCAATACTATTCAAAGCACCGAAGAACGGCATAGCGATATCGTTATAACTACTGTGATATCGTTATAACTACAGTAATATCGTTGTAAATATAGCGATATCGTTATAACTACAGCAATATCGTTATAAATATAGCGATATCGTTATAACTGCTGTGCTATCGTTATAAATATAGCGATATCGTTATAACTGCAGTAATATCGTTATAAATATAACGATATCGTTAAAACTACAGTAATATCGTTACAAATATAGCGATATTGCTATCGTTGTTTGCTTACGTGTTTTATATAGTTAAATTTTAAATTTGTGTGTCACACGATCACAAGTGTTAACGATCGTTTGGTTAGGCTATCAACGGGTACGCTTGGCTATCATCGGGCATGCTCGGCTATCATCGTGTACGCTCGGCTATCATCGGCTCCCTTCAGGTGTATTCGGGTCCTCGATCCTATATAAATAGTCTGTGTGATCACTTTATTCAGTCTTGATTGAGTCTTTGAAGTGTCAACATCGTTGAGATCTGCGAAGGTGAACTGTACTTTAAACATTCGGTTATCTTGGGATAAGTACTGATTTATCATGTATAAGTGCAATTATTGTAGTGATGAACTGTCCTTGAAAAGTGACTTTGACATGCATATGGCTTTAAATCATGGGGTTAAACCTAGTTTTATGTGTAAACATTGTAAGTCAAGTTTCACTAAATCATGTAACCTAAAACGTCATGAACTTAGTTGTGGAACGGTCTATAAGCGTAAACACTGTAGACATGAATTTTCCAATAGGTTTATGAGAGTCGACATGAGTCTGTGTGTAATGATGCCCCGGTTATGAAAAAACCCCAGAATGAACCTCTTAAGAAAACTTTATTAAAACTTGTACCTAATGAGTCTAATCTGGTTCTCTTCTTTCGAGGGTAGAGTTGTCTTATTTTGTTAGATCCAATAAACACGGAGACCTAGAATGCTTTTTGGAAGATGTGCGCGATTGTCTAAAGAAAAAAAATCTTGGAACAACTTTAGATACTTTCTGTAGAGTTAGCATCAAACTGTCATTTATTTACACAACATATGTTAAATACAATTCATTTACAAATCATATGTTAAATACCAACACTACATCCTCTCTTCTCCTACACGATAGTCTTAACATTCACAATACTTCACTGGCTTCCTAATCCTGGGTCTTAAATCATACGATGTCCTTGTACGCCCGGACTCTGCAGGATCTGTCTCTTCCTGATTCGTCCTCTCCTCACCATGGCTCCTATCTTCTTCCTCCCGTCGTTCTGCCCTCTGGATTCCTTCACCTTCCATATCCTGTTCCTCTCCCTCTAGAGTCCTTTTCGCTCCACCTCCCATAGGAATAAGGTGTTTTCTATTTCTCCTCACATCTCTTCCAGCTGACGTAACCACATATGACCGAGGGTGCATTGTACTCCCACGAATCTCGCCTGGTCTTTTTAAATCGGGAATCCAAACTGTGTCCTTTGACAACAGAGTTGGCAAAGCTCGAGCTCCTTTTCTGTTGTCGAAATTATTCTTATTTCTTAACCTTATCCTGCAATCTTTGGTTGTTCTCAACTGTTCTCAACTGTTCTTTCTGCACAGCTTTAAAATTTTCAGTTGACGGTAGTGTCGTTCGCAGTTTTCTCCCGTATAAGAGTTGTGCTGGAGAGAGTCCTGACTCCAACGGAGTGTTCCTGTGGGCAAGTAAGCCCAGATTCGGGTCCTCACACTTTGTGAGAATGCGTTTAGCAATGTCAACTGCTTTTTCTGCCTCGCCATTTGACTGTGGAAAGTAAGGACTTGATGTGGTATGTTCGAAACCATACTCGACAGAAAACCTTTTAAACTCTTCTGACATGAACTGCAACCCACAATCTGACCGGACAGAGCACGGAATTCCATGCCTGGCAAAAATGTTTTTAAGTCTAGCAATAACAGCGTCCGATGTAAGTCTGTCCACGTAAACTACTTCCAGGAACCTTGAGTAATAGTCCTGAATCACCAGATACCACTTTCCATTAAACTTGCACAGGTCTACGCCGACCACCTTCCAAGGCTGGTCAGGCAGGGTTGAAGGCAGCAGAGGTTCCGATCTGTTGTACCTGTGCTCCAGACAGATAGGACAGTTGCTCACTAGGTTCTTGATGTCTTCGCTGCAGTGCGGCCACCACACTGATTCCTGTGCTCTCCTCCGACATTTGACAATTCCCATATGCCCTTCGTGGATGCACTGTAATATGTCTGTTCGTAGCGCCTTGGGAATAAAAAGTCGGGTCCCTTTCATTATCAGCCCTTTAATAATATTGAACTCACTTCTGTGCTTCCAATAAATTGAGCTTCTTTCCCAGTTGTTATTTTTCATATACTTTTTTATCGTTTCACACTCCAAATCATTATCCTGTAGATTTTTAATTTGTTCCAAACGCCTGTCAGAACAAGGCAGAGCTTTAATTACGCTTTCAATGAAAAGTTCCTCTTCCAGAATATCCGTTGAACAATCTACTTCTCCCGTAGAGGGTTGCCGTGAAAGAAAATCGGGCGTATACAGCAGTTTCCCAGGTACATACCGTATAGCGAAATTAAAACAGAGTAAACGCATTCGGTAACCGAGGTGATAAATCTGAAATAGCTTTCCTTCCTAACAATTCAACTAAAGGCCGATGGTCGGTAAGCAACACAAATTCTGAACCGATCAAAAACGCAGAAAATTTTTCACAAGCCCATGTAAGTGCCAATGCTTCCTTTTCAATTTGGGCATACCTGAACTCGGCCGGTGAGATGCTTCTAGATGCAAACATGACGGGCTTCCAAACATTGTCATGTAGCTGTTCGATAGTGGCGCCCAGTCCCCGAGTTGAAGCATCTGCTGCTACTCTTGTCTGCGCATTCCTTCTATAAGGTGCTAGAACAGGAGCCGACGTCACTGCCCGTTTGATGTTCTCAAAAGCCTTTTCTTGTTCAGCCAACCACACCCATTCGTAGTCCTTTTGTAACAGTATGCGCAGAGGAGCCGTCATAACCATTAAGTTAGGAATGAATTTCATTAAATAATTCACCATGCCTAAAAATCCTCGTAGCTGTGACACATTAGTTGGGGGGGGGGGGGGGGGGGGGCAGTCTCTTTATGGCAGCGGTTTTATCTGGGTCCGGTCCGATCATTCCATCCTCAATTAAATGTCCCAAAAATCGTACTTTCCTTACACCAAATGAACATTTTTTTATGTTCAAAGTGACTCCCTTTTCCTTCAGTTTGTCTAAAACTTTCCTGAGCCGAACATCATGTTCCCCTTGATCCTTTCCCACTATCAGTATATCGTCAGCTTGGTTAACTACCCCATCTAGGCCAACCAATAACTGAGCGACGTGCTTCTGATAAACTTCGGGGCCCGATTTAATTCCAAACGGTAGTCTTTTGAAAAAGTACCTTCCAAATGGGGTGATAAAAGTGGTTACCTTGTAACTGTCTTTAGTCAAAGGAAGTTGCCAAAAACCATTTGAAGCATCTAGGAGTGAAAACACCTTTGCATCCCCTATTTTGGCAAGCGACTCATCCACAGAGGGAAGCTGCAGCCTCTCCCTTAGCACATACCTGTTAAGTTCCGTGAAGTCCACACAGAGGCGGACCCGGCCGTCCTTCCGAGGAACCACAACCAGAGGCGCACACCACTCGGTAGGCTCATCTACCGGCTCTATGATCCCATCTGAACACATCCGATCCAACTCTGCCTTCACTTTGTCCTGAAGTACTAAGGAGACTCGTCGGGGCGCAGCGATAGCAAAGGGAACCGCACTTTTATCTAACCTAATACTATAGGCACTCTTGAGGCGACCCATTCCTTCAAAAACAGTTTTGAACTCCGAAACTAACTTATCAGTAATAATAGAGTTAATGTTCAAATTAAAAAGTCCTAATTTCTCTATAGCTTGCCTACTCAGGAGAGGCATTGGTTGTTCTTTCAAAATATAGACATCTTCAAGAATTGTAACATTCTTGAAAGAAATCGGAATTCTCACTACGCCTAACATGTTCAATTTCGTTTTTCCTGGTCCAAAAAAAATCTTGTTGGTACTCTTAACCTCAAGTCCCAAATCTTTGCACAACTGGCTTCCGATCACTGTCGCATCCGCGCCTAAGTCCATCTTGAACAAGACTTCTCTATCCGCAACAGTAACCTTTACTTTCCAAGCTGTATCAGATTCGACTTCCGAAATGTTAACTTGTCCTAAGTATCCGGTAACTCCACTTTTGGGACCTTCCTGAGTCTCCAGCTGATTAACTAAGCCCTTTTTCCTAGGAGAGCTTTTCTTGTGGCAACATCGACTGTAGTGCCCCATTACACCACATTTGAAACATTCAGCTCTGTTTGCTGGACATTCGGTCACCTTGTGCCTATCAGAAAGCCCACATTTGCTACACTTAACAACGGGACCTGACCCGCGCATTTGCTTATATTTTAAAGAATCTATTTCAATACCAGACCGAGGTTCTCTGACAACAAACTGCTGCTGCTTCACGTTCTCAGCCTGGCGGACCTTTAGAATAGCCGAATGCAATGTGAGCGACTCGTCCATCTGGAGCCGCTCATAAAGGGCGTCATCCGCCACCCCGATCACTATAAGATCCCGGATTAGTTCCTCCTTCAAGCTCCCCAACTCACAGGACTGCGCTAATTTGTGCAGATCATTGATGAAAGCGTCAACTGGTTCTCCTAGTAGCTGACGCCTTTTCAAAAACTTCGACCTCTCATATACAATATTTTTTTTGAAACCCAAATAGACCTCAAATCTTTCTTTAACGATCTCATAAGAAGCCATCTCCTCCTCTCCCAATCCAAAAGAATCCAACAGATCCTCTCCTTCATCCCCCAGACAATAAAGTAACATACTCACTTGACTCTTCTCATTTTTCTTTTCTAATTCGGAAGCGACTCTAAATCGTTCAAATCTTCTAATCCAACGAGGCCATTCAGAAGGAGATCGAAAATTGAATGGTTCGGGTGGTGTTACTTGGTACGACGGTACCGAAGTCTCTACCATGTCATTTTTGTCACCTCCAACCATTTTCGCAATATATTTTTGCATACTTTAAAAAAATGTACAATTAAAACGAACTACATATTAAATTACACCTGACACCATGTAGAGTTAGCATCAAACTGTCATTTATTTACACAACATATGTTAAATACAATTCATTTACAAATCATATGTTAAATACAAACCATATGTTAAATACCAACACTACACTTTCGGCTTTAAAAGTTAATTTCCTAGTAGAGTGCTTGTTTGAAAATGTCGTAGGCGATCTAACGGATAAAGCTTTCAAGACTAAAAATCGTCCTATCTTCAAGGATACAGAAGAAGCGCAAATGAAGAAGAGCGGATGGTTTCTTACTGCCTTGGATGGATTGAGATTACGAATAAACAGATATCGGCCCCTTCGCGGAAATACCTACATTCCTCTACCAAAGAACATTTTTTGTACAGATTTTGACAATCAGTACGGTAAGTCGGGGGAGGAAAAACTGAGGGAGCATAAGATATACTGCGATAAAAACGGTCCTGTTAGGATAGAGCTCCCTAAGGATCCCATTTTGGCATTCAAAAATGTTGGACGACAACTCCGACTCCCTTTTGTAATATACGCGGATTTTGAAACCATGTTGGCTCCTCTCCCCGAAGATACATCAAGGACGACTGTTCCTTATCAGCGACATGTACCCATGTCTTTTTGCGTGCATGTAGTATCCGATATTCCTATGAATATACCTCCATATATTTATAGAGGTAAAGACGCGGGTGCTCACGTTATCAAATATATCGATTCATTAGCTTACAAAATGTCAGAAATTTATAAAAAAATACTCCCATCATTATAACAAAAGCCGAGGAGATGAAGTGGGAAAACGATCAAAATTGTTACCTTTGCGAAGGGAGTTTCTCTGAGATTAATCCTGAAGTTAAGGATCATGACCACTTGACCGGAAAATATAGAGGAGCAGCCTGTAATAGTTGCGATCTACGGTGTGTTGCAATCTATGTACACAGATAAGGACAGTTTAGTTTATTTAATTAATACACCCGACTGGTACAAAGACATGAAAGCGATGGAGCATTATTTCGATTCGTCAGACTTCCCCAAAGAGCATCCGTGCTATTCTGTTTTAAATAAAAAAATGCTTGGCAAGTTCAAGGACGAGACTAATGGTGTTATCATTAATAAATTCGTAGGACTTAAACCGAAGATATATGCTATGGATATAAATAAAAAAATTAAAAAATGTATTAAAGGTATTAAAAAAGCAGCCGTTGAAAAAAATATATCGTTGCAAGATTTTGAGAATTCACTTTTTGAGGGAAAAATAGTATATACAGACATGAGAATGATTCAGTCAAAAAAACATGAGTTGTTCAGTGTTAGAATTAATAAGAAGGCGTTGTCGTTGGAAGATGTTAAAAGAGTAGTTTTATCTGATGGCATTCATACCTTAGCTCATGGACATTACTCAATTCAAACCTAATGCTGGGAGGTATAACCTGGCTACCCGTTTTTTCCGAGGGGACTTAAATATCGGAAAACATTCCTATTCCTATCCTATTCTTAAAATCCTCTTGAGGCTTAGTCTAGACTGATCTGATCTGTCTTTTGGTTTTTGAATGGCCACAAACGTGGTTGAAAACTTGTAAACCTAATTGGTCATTGGCGAGGTTGTAGAAAACCCGTAAACCCAATTGGTCACTGGCGTGGTGTAAAACCCGTAAACCTGTATGAAAGTAGAAAAATGGAGAAAAGTAAAAATACCTTGGAATTGAAGAGAAGTCCTGACTCGAGCCTTTATCCCTTCCCTATCCCCTCCCACCTCTTCGAAGTATTTCTACCTTGGCGCTGGTGAAGAGGCTTACCGGTTTATTGATTAGTCAATGAAGCGAACTAAAAGAAATACAAACCCCTTTTAAATACCTGATGTAAAGATCCTGGTGAGAAACATCCTAAGAAAGTTGGAGACGAGAAGCAGTCTACAAAGCAAATTAACGAAAATGTCAGTTATATACTGCATGTTAGCCTAAGATATTGAGACTCCTGAAATAAATGTGAAAAAACCTGAAGATTACTGATGAGCGGGGAGAGGTTAATGGGTGTAGGCGTATGTATGGGTAAACCGGCTTATGTTGAAAAAATGTTAAACCAACCATAATCTAGAGAGATTGTAGGAGTTGGGCGAAGAAAAGTGTGAAGCAGGGTGATGCTAAGGAAAAGTGTATACAATTGATGTGGGGGAGAAGAGAGCAGAAAATTAGGAGAGGGTAATGTGATGAACTAGTATAAAGATGGTTAAAGACCGAGGAGGTATTAATATAATAATGAATGACTTTGAAGTGGAGGGGCGGAAACTCATATGAGGGTGTAGGACTGTAATTTTTCGATGAGGGGCGGTCAAAAATGTGCTCTAGTGAAAAAGGCTACAAACCGCTGAACCTTGGTGATACTAGTGTGATAATACACGGCTGTAAGTTTATATACCTAGTACATCACCGCCTTGTCCGACCATGTCACAATGGTCGAATGGATAGCAAGTCAGCCTCTCAAGGCAAAGAAGGCGGCTTCGACTCCCCCTAAGTCAAGTTATTTTTTTTTCTGAAGAAGTCGACCCTAGCTACTTCATTAAAAATTAATTGCAATTCTAGACGCTTGGAAGCGCTAGTGGGCTAATTAGAAAAATAAAATGAAAGAGGGGTGGGGTAGAGAGGGAGAGCAGAAACTTTATTAAGATGGGGAAGTAGATTGGTAGTGAATCAAAGGACAAAAATTGAGATGAAAAAATTTGGGGGTGTAGGAGGGTTGAGCTGGGGATGTACACTGGTGGGTGATTCGGAGTTGGGGAGGGGGGGGGGGGGGAGGGTGGTGGTGGTGGGAGAGGAGTGGGGGACGGTCGCCATCTTGCTCTTTTGCCATTGTGCCAGAAGTAACTTTCCTCCCCTACTCAGGATTATTTTGCAAGCCCAGCGATCCGCACTGCTGCGGGTGACGAGGGCCTATCGCACCGTCTCCACGGCTGCGCTACAGGTGCTGGCTGCGGCCCCGCCCATTGACTTGGTCTTGGACGGAGCCGTTGCCTCGTACTATTGCAGACGAAATCTGCCTCAGGGACAGGATGTGGATGGACCCTTGGGCGCGGCATTGGCGGACGATTTGCTGCAGTATAGTATGACAGAGCGTTGTAAGGACATTGTCCAGGAGTGGATAATGACCAGATGGCAACGGCACTGGACGGATTCTTCGGATGGCCGAACGACGCACGCCTTCTTCCCGGATGTGCGGGCACGACTCGCCTGGACATGGGTCCAGCCGGACCATTGGATGTCCCAGATACTATCCGATCACGGCGACTTCAACGCCAAACTTTTCTTCTTCAAAAGAAAAGATAGCCCGAACTGCGCGTGCGGTGGCGTCGAGACTGCGGAACACGTAGTCATCGAATGCCCATTGTACGACGGGCCTAGGGCGGCGTTGATATGCTCGACCGGATCGTACCTGAGACTGACCATGCAGCAGCTGGTGGCCGAGTCTAGTTACCCGGCATTCACCAAATTTGTAGCGGAGTGAAGGAGGCGAAAAAATACCTCCTAAACGAGTTAAAAGTATTCCCATCGCCCTGCGGAAAAAAAAAAAAAAATCTGTCGATGCGAGGCCACCATACATGCAATCTTGCCACTATCCGCATAGCACAGATGCCAGGGAGCCCACTATAAAGCATTTTAAATAAGGTTTCCCTGTAGTATGATGGTACAATAATCCAGCCCATCCAAAGCAAAATATTTTCTTCAAACGAAATTTTGTACGTTTTTCATAAAATGTAAACAATTGGGATGGTACATCTGCTACACATTCAGTCCATTCCCTCGTTACTTAGTCCATAAATCGCATGAGCACAGGGTCCTTTCTTGAATGCAGACTTAAGTTTTTCTTCAAAATGAGCAGATCCTCGACTTTCAACTGCAACAGATGACCCCGCTTAGCCGATCCGATGTTTTCTTCATTAGAACATTCAATTGTTGCTATAGGAAGTCTAGATTTCAAGCAAAGGTAAACAAAGCCGCGCATGTGACTATAAACCACGGAGTGCGGCGACTGACAGAACTGTTAGTCATGGTGACGGCGAGATACACAGTCGCCGAGGCGCGAGAAAAGGCTGCCTATGCGCTAATGGATAGCCTGAGCCCGAATGTTATGGCGGAAACGATAGCTAAAACCTTAGCTGAAAAGATACGGGAGTCTTACCTGCCACCCCCCTACCGCCAACCCTCACCCAAAACGTCGGATGGTGAACCAAGGGACGTGACGAAGCCTTGCCTCGCCCAAACTACAAAAACCGCCAACATAACCCAGCGATTCATAGGGAGCTCTTCCAAGCCAAAAAACACCGCACAAACTACATCTGCAGGACTCCCCTTCCAGGACATGCCTCCTACGAACCCTGAGGATCCCGCCTTCCCACCACCTGAGACGTGGTCCGAAGTCGTGAAGAAGAAAAAGAAGAGGAAGACAGCGCCCCCACCCCCCACGAAGACCAAGCAAGTATCCTCCGGCAACTGATGGAGTCTATGCCCTCCGTTTCGACGAAAACTGTGACTTTCATGGCAGTAGTTGAACCAACAGTAGGAAACGACGCAGGGAAGTTACAAGAAGCTCTGGACAAATTGACCCCGCGCGAGCTCGGGATCAACATTACAGCCTGCCGGCCCGCCAGGAGAGGGGGGATCCTCCTCGAGATGTCCTTCGCCGACGAGCTGAGAGCACTATCGACCAACGCAAAGCTTCAAGAAGCGGGCCTCAAGGCAGAGGCACTCCAGAGAAGGAGCCCACGCCTCATGGTATATGATGTGCCCTCGGGCTGGTCAGTGGAGGACATATCCAGGAGGTTCCGAGCCCAGTACCCAGATCTTTCTCCCCCTGTCCCAGTATATAGAAAAGGCCCAAGGGACCAATCGGCAGTGCATTGGATAGTGGATGTGGCTCCAGAAACCAGAAAAGTCCTCACCAATGCCGGCAGAATCACCCTAGGGTGGTACTCATGCAGGGTTCGCGACTGCTTGGACGTCTCGCGTTGTTGGATGTCTCGCGTTGTAAAATGTCCAAAGGATGCCAGACCGCCTATCTAATAGAACGATCATTTAAATTTACTGATATTACTATACATAAATTGGATTTCTATAAACCAAGGCGAAAAGATTCGTTCAGCCAAAAAAGTTTGAAATACCCAATTCTTAAACCATTACTGACCTAGGATGGCATGGGAAGCAAGCTAAAAAATCTAGCAAGTCATATTTATAAAAATATATTTACAAACAAAAATTGACTTAAAATTAAAATACATAAATAGAACCTTGAGAATAACGTTGTTTGGATGCTGGGGGCTGGCTGGGTGCTGAATGGATACTGCCGTGTGCTGAATAGGTATTCTCTGTCTTCTCTGGCAGTCTCTGAAGAATGCTTGGACTTAACCGGGGACTGAACTGTACTGGACTGAACTCCTTGGGGGCTGAACTGGTCCGAAGGCTCCTTCACTTGAACTCTAGAAAGTGAAGTGTCATCCTCGGCTGCTAGATCTGAACTCCTGATCAGTCCACCTCCACCTCTAGACTAGAACTGTAGTCTTCGACTCCTCACTTGAAAAACTGATGACTTGAGCTCTGCACTTCCCGAGGCTCTCGATGTTCTCCCCTCCCTCTACCAGTTTCCCCTACTCTTCTTTCTTCTCTCTTCTTCTCTGTCATCTCGGAAAGTTTGTGGCTTCTCCTTGTGAAGCCTCTATTTAACCTTTCTCAACTTTATGTTGGCAGTTTTATATGACACTAACAGCGGGCTTGGAGCTATAATCCGATAATATCTTCATAGTTCCTTGTTAAGCTGGGTTGTAACAGGCTGTATAAATCTCCTACAGGTAACTGATGGTCCCTTCTTTTATTGCACCCTGTCAGTTTATTTTAGGCAAGTGCTTGATGAAGGCCAAATGGGATAAGCTCCTGGGATCCCTGTCTGGTACCTCTCACCAGCCTCCAAAACTTAAGGGTTTATTTCTCCATAATATACATTACAAATTTTAAATAAAAATACATTTTACAATATATTTGACCTACGCAAATTGACTACATTACAATGCATATCATTGGAAAGGTATTTTCAAGACGAACACAGTGATATGAAATTTCAATTAAACAAATGAAGTCTATGGTTTTTCAGATGGGACTGTGAACAAAATAATTGACATAAAAAATAGGCATATGTACGGAAAGTTCTCGAAATTGCTACAACTCTATTATAATGTTGTACACATGAAGTTAAATTTTACCACTTCAGCCAGCCCGCAATGTTATGAAAAGTAAGGATTTCAAAGTGTTGCTAAACTCAAGCTTCCTCGGTACAAAGCTAGCCTAGCTCCTTTGGGTTGAGGTATGGGTTGTGAACCAACCATCTTGAGCTCAGTAGCTAGTACCTCCCCGTTGCTAAATTGAAAAAGAATGTGTTAAATTGAAATTAAAAACAAAAAAATTTCTTCTAAACTGTGAGAGGTTTATTGCAGGCGTGGAGTTTTTTACACTTCTTCAACCTTCTCAGACCAAATATCCCTAGGTACTTTCGAATATCTATATAAGGAACCGCCCTCCTCCAAATAGCCTTCACATTACTTCAAGCGCAAATAGTTCTTGGAACCCTCGAGGGAAAGAAATAACCTATAGACCATCAAGCAAGAAGAAAATAATAACGATTTCCAGTGAAGTCCTATCGGTTGACAGGCCAGCCGTAAAGACTGTAAAATTAAAGTCTATTAAGAGACCGCCTTACGCTCTGACGAAAAACATTAAGTGTTTTCAGAGAGAAGATGAAACTAACGTTTGTTTACAAATATGCAAATAATGAACAACATTAACATCCAAGTAGCAAATAAGGAGTTTGTGTGAGAGACCACCAACAGAGTCCCCCTCCAGCAAGTAGGTAGGCTAAAATATTCTTTGGAGTCCACTTTTTCCATTCGAGTTAAACGTGCGACGATTCTTAGCCCAACCGAAAACTTTAGTGATCATGTCTTTATCTCTCTATCAGCCAAAACACTTTTGTGTAGAAGCAAGATATTACAATATCAATGATTCATCAATGAAACTATACAATATCTTATTGTTCCTGTGCTATCGAAAAGTTTTAATTTCAACGAAGAAGTTCACGATTCGTGTATTTACACTCAATTGTAATAGAAAATGTGCCTGAATACAATATTTATAAATCTAGCAAATGTTTTAATTGTGAGGAACATATAAGTGAGATCCATGAAACGAATTTTTGGTTCTGGGACCAATGTTCTAAGAATTTGATGGAATATGAATATGGAGAAGCATTAAAAAAAAGGGTTTCCTATTTAACACACGTTCAACTCGAATATATATTGTTAGAAATTGACTGCTGCATCACCAACCGTACCAACCCGAGAAGGTTCTAGCTAGGCTTGGATTTCGGTGTCTCCTGGAACATACCTTCTTTTTTGCAGCAATCGATTAGGGGAGCAACCTTGAAGGCGTGGGGCAGAAGGGACGCCATTCTTTTTTTCTGCTATTGCTTTGTTATGTTGTGTGACAAAATACACTTTTTGTCTTAGTGAAGTTTATTTTTAATTCCTGTTATTTTATTAATTTTTAAACTAACATCAGAAGTGGGATTCCTCACGTTCACGGTTATTGGTTATAGTTATAGAAACTTATTAATTCAATATATGTAAACATTAATTGAAAAGTATAAGTGATTCTTTCGTGTAAAAAAAACAAAAACAAAAAAAAACTTTTATTGAGTGTTTCTACGATATCCTTCTCTTGGAAAGAGAAGGATATCGTAGAAATAGTCGTCCACGGAGAAAGTGAGAAACGCGGCTGTAAATCGCGACTGTCAGACTGTAACGGATCTCCTTTCCTTTTTGACATCGTTCACCAAGTTCCCAAGGTCAGAAAAGAGGAGTGTACCCGATTTCACTTCTCCGAGGCCGGAAAGAATAACGCCTGGCGCCCCCATAATAAAATGCGTCGTCTAGACAGAAGGCAACCAGATCACAGTTCTGTGAAGTGTTTTAATTGTGGAAAGCAAGGTCACATTCGGGTGAACTACCGCTCTCAACAGGTTTCCCTATCAGGCAGTTCGGCGCAGGCTTCAAATCATGATGCGCTAAGAACAATGCCATTGTCTGCACTTTCTGTGCTAAAAGTGGCCATGCCGTGTCAAACTGCTTTACGAAGGCTTCCATTGATAAGCGGAGGAGCATTAACTTCTGTTCGTCTGGGCTTCTTCAAGAAACCACCACTGTCCTTATAGATGGGGAACCATTTTCAGCATTAATTGACACTGGTGCTGATGTCTCTTTAATTTCTGACAAATTCCTTGGAATATTTAAGCATAAGGTAAGCCCTTGTAGTGTCCCTTTGAGAGGCATTATCCCCGGCTTCCTAGAAGCCACTCAAACATTCACTGCAGAAACTGAAATCACTGGCGAGACAACCACAATCACCTACCTAATCGTGCCCGATTCGGCTCTAGACTTTGATGTTTCCATTGGCCGCGACCTTTACAGTGATCATTCACTCCAAACTATCACCGACCATCGAGGATCGAGAGTTGTTCGCCGCCCACTTCCTGTCGTATACCGTACTGCGATAGTTCCAGCAGAAAGTGATTCAGATGTGTGTGTACCTGAAGAGCATCGCTCCGCGCTGCTCCCTGTTTTGAACCCTTCCTTGTATTATATATTTGTGTAAAGCATCATTTTGCTGGTCCAAATAAATGTTGTTGTTGTTGTTTAACTTTGTCATTTAATTTTGAGTTAGTTAAATTTGAATTTATAATTTTTTTTTAAATTTATAATGGTAAAAAACAGGTTTCTCATCCATTGTTGAGAATCTATGAGGATAGGGCAGTCTTCTCGTACAACGTGATATCTCCTAGCCCTCCTGCTTGTAACGCCATGCTTTCCATCCTATCATATCTCGTGCATCATGGTCATTTCAGCCATTCAGGGTCTATGCAAAACTACTGTAACATGTAAAAAGAATTCGAAGTTGAATCTGCTATGCAGCAGGCTGGATCCAACACATCCAGGAGTCGGGCTCGACACTCGATCAAAAACTGCAGACTTGAGATTCGACTACTAGTTCGTTTCTTCTCAGAGCAGTCCAGCTCTTTTCGATGAACCCTACCATTTTTTTGAATGATTTATATTTATTAATACTTTAATATTGTATATGCCTGTTTTATTTATTTGATTCTTAATTACTTATTATAATTTAATAAATCATTACATTATTATTCTGGTTATATCACAAATACTTAATTAATTATCACCTCTGCTTCCTAGATCTGCATTATATCTCTCTCTCTCCCACTCACCAATCCCTCGTTCAACTGTTTTTTTATTATTGTTTACCTTTCTTTTTCTTTTATAATTTCAATTACCGTGTGAACCTAAGGCAGGAGCACCGACGATATATTTATTTGTATTAAAATTTCTTCTATCCATGCAAGAACCGTCCAAATATATTTATATATATTGTAACGGCTCTTACTATTTTTTTAATTTTATTTTTAAGGGGGTTAGTGACATAATTTACATACATAAAAATTATCATAAATATAGACTTGTATGCCGTTTCATTTGATGATCCTGTGACTTAATTCCGTCCCAACTGATGGTATGATTGCAGATGCGCCTCAGATACCCTCTTCTGATTTCTTTAGTCAGTCCATTATAAATCCTCCATCTCTCACTTCTTCAGTCTACCTCTACCTTTCATAACCACTTTCTCTTCTTACTCCGGGACAAACATCACTTTCTTCACACTATGTCCTCAGACAATGAAATTCACTGTTCCACACACATTTTCAAACATCATTCGCCATTTTTTTTTTTTAATGCAATCCTTACATCTGATTGGTTAAAATTCGCAATGCTTTTTTTTTTAATTATACTTTTTTTTTCCAATTCTTTTTCTTAATCCTATTTTCACATTGCTACAACTATGTTTTTTGATAATTAACAAACCATATAATTAAATTTCATACATTAATCAAATTGTATACAATATCAATTTAGACAACATTGACATAACCTGACTCTCCATGGAGGTGGGCATGGCACATTCACATCATTGCACCCACACCCCTCTCTCTTTTCTTTTTGTAATATAATGGTTTATATGAACCATTACATTGCATCTAACTGACATTAAAAAAATAATACATTATTTTATTTTTTTTTTTCATTATAATTACCTTTTACAATATTACTGCTAAATTACAACAAATTGATTCATATATTATGGGTTCTATATGATATTTTCTAATATGGTGTCTCTATCCTAGCTCCAAAATGGCCATAGCGTCACTTGGTTCCTTTACTATAGAAGTGTAATTCACTCTTTATTTATGGTATATTCTGCAATAGCAACATCCATTTACATCCCAGTTATCTAATCAATCAAGAACACAGATTGATCGTTAAAGAAATCACATCATCCTACATTTCAGATAATTCACAAATGCTATTTTTCATTACGAGGTATATTTTTTTAAAATAAATCCTATATAATACTTATCATCTTGTTTTATATTATTATTTTATTTATTTTTTTTTTTTTAGTTTGGATAGACTTACTAGTCAAATCATCTGTATGATCCTGGACCTCACTGGATACTACAACTTTATATTTTGTGTAACTATATTTATTCTTTCATTTAAAGTGATTCAGTGTAAAAAAGTTTCTTAATTTTTACGATTGATACTAGAGTTATCCTAACCTTATTGTCACTTCAAGATTTATGCCAAGTTTTCCAAAACAGAGTTGTTATATATCAAATGATTTTAATTATCATTGTTGGATTAATCTTTACGAAGTTAACTTTCATTTACAATAATTGTAATTATTATATTATAAAATTATTAAGAGCAAAAAATAATTTAATCATTATGTTTACGTCCGATTTACTTTATTATTAAGTCACGACACTAGGAATATTATATTTTTTTATTTAACAACAATTACTTTAACTAACTCATTTCTTCTACCAACAACTTTTCCATTCTCCTGCTAATTTTATTGCTACTGCTAATTGACTTTAATTACTGATTTTAATTGAATAATGAAAAAATATGAATTTAATTTGGTTTCAGACTTTCAGAATAAAAAATTATATATATTTATATCATAACTAACTCTTTTCATTCTTGGAATTTACGTTACCGGTACCAATAAAAATCGAAATTATTTCCCGGTATGATTCTAAAATAAAATATTAATTATAACTATTGTGTCCTGAATAATTGGTACTCACCTCCAAAGGTATTGGGGTCCGCAAGGCCTATGAGTTTTGAAATTTGAATTTCAGTGAGAGAGATATGGGGAAATTAAAACATGTTTATAAATAATCTGGCTTTACTAAGAAAAAAATTTATAAATTTGAAAATTAAAGTGGCCATATTGAAAATTATATACAAAATGGATATTACCTGGTGACGTCACCCTTGAACATATAAAAAATTTACTTTATTATTTTTTTTAACACAAATTTTGGAGTCCACACTTTCTCCACATCCCTTCAACCCTTTACCGGTCACTTTTACTCACTTTCAATTGTCACTCACAACTTTTTACACATTTTGTCTAAAAAAATTAGAGACTAGTCTCTCACCGATTCCACCTCTACCAGAACCCAGCATAGACTGACTATCCGCCTCCGCACGGAATTATGGGTAGCAGATTCGAGTTTCTTTTTCCTGTTGTCTCTTGTTTTACTTCTAAATATTAAAATTTTTTGGTGTTTTCTCTCCTTTCTTCCGTTTCTTCTTTTTTCTAAATTGTCATCTTAATTTTCTGTAACTTTTCTTTTTAATTTTGGCTTCTTCTTTTCTCGAAAATAGCATGTAAATTTTGTGATATACACCTTCAGATCATTTATACCGCTTTGGATTGGATCCGTCCTCTATAATTGGATCTCTTTTGGAACTTGCTTCCTTTTTAAATTTTTGAACTGGGTTTTCCATCTGATGTTGGCAGTTTTTCTCTTCTTTTCTTTTTTCAAATTCTTTTTAATAATTGACTGTCCTTTTCTAAAAATGTTCACAACCTTCTACCGACTCGTTTTTTAATTATTGACCTTTTCTTAATTTTGCTTATAATTTCCTGAAATTTTCTTCATTCCTTCTTCTTTTAGCTGTTTCATTTTGTTCCTGGGTGTTAAAATAGTCCCTTCTGAAAATTTGGTTTCATTTTAAAGTCGGTGGATCTGGTAATTGATGTACAAAATGTTAGTTGATAACTGTAAGGTTAGGCCTACAGCCATCTTTTCTTCCTTTTATTCCTTTCAAAGGTATTCTTACTTTCTTCCTGTTGATTTTTTATTTTATTTTCTTCATCCTTAGGTTTCTTTCTTCTTTATTTTCTTTGTCCTTTTCTAAATTGGTTTAAAAAAAAATATAACGTTGCTTCTAAATCAGTTGCCTTGGCAACGGGCTTGTTTACATTACACTCCATACGCATAATGCACATTCAGAAAATCCAACAGATAACAAATAATTTCCATACAATTTTCCAACAGCAATAAATATAATAATTAATTCAATAAATAACACCCCCTATTCCTTTAAACTGTCTTGATATCTATTGGATCCTCGCCTACTTCTAAAAGAACATACTCATACCAAATTTCCTTCAATGCAGGCTACGCCTAAAAAAATTCTATATTCATTCATTAACTCCTTCTTCCTTATTAATCAATTACAATTCATACTCACTTTCTGATTTTTTCTTTCTTATTTATTTACTTCCTTCATTCTATATATATATTGAAACAACCAACATAGGGTACTCTTTAAAATAATCTCAGGGTTCTATTTTAAAATTATATCGTGGATTCTTTTAAGGAGCTGGTAGACATGCCAGACACAGAATCTTTCTTACCTGGGTTTGTATAAAGACAAACATATTAATACTTAAAATTTAAAATTGGAAAAGAAAGGGCGATTGAAAAAATTAAAAGATTTTACATAGATTTAACATTCGTATATTTTTTTTTATACTCTTTTATGACATTAATATTACAAAAATTTCTTATAATCTTTTTTAAATATTTTATGAACATTACAACAAACTGCTCATTGTACAATTTTCAATAAAGCGACCAATATGGAGATATGACATGTGATTTTACATTTTGATTTTTAATGAACCTTTATGAATCTAAATCATTTTAAGAGAAGTTACGTTTTTTTCTTTTAAGGCATTTTTTTATGAAGTTATAGACCGTTTATATTATTTTATGTAGATAAAAAGTTGTACTCATCGAATTGGTGATCTCTTGGTATGAATGACTCCTCCTCCAGTCAGAAAACGTCTCATCAATCCCTCTTCACCATATGGGTTTCAGCCATTGTTCGATCAATCCATGAAGTTAATCCGAAGATATAACTAGCATCCGATCCTATGGTATATGGGTATCCATATCCGGAGCTGTTCAGGGGGAAATTAGTGTGGAATTTACTGTACTACTTTTAATAAAAATATAACTTTGGGACTACATTCGGTCAAAAGACCGGAGTAGGGCACTAGTTCGGTGACCACTCTATCACTCCTATTTCACTACTCTTAGATTCTGGTAAAAAACTTGAAGGGTTCCAGAAGCTACAAAATAAAGTTTTGCGCACGGCAGTAAATGCGCCATGGTTCGTGAGGAACAAGCAGCTTCACGAAGAACTAGACATGTCACATGTTGAGGACTTCGTGAAGAGGGTTACCAAGAAGTTTCTGGATTCCCTAAACACCGCAGCAGGACCTGCCTATTACGAACTAGGGAAGACAACTCCAGCCCCAAGACTCAAGCCACGGCTCCCTCAAGACATCCTCCCTTAAAGACCAAGTGTTAAAGTTTACCTTCTTTTATTAATTTATTTATACATTTATTCTTTTACATTCATCTATTATTTCCATCTATTTGTTAAGCTCTATAAGCAGTCCTAGGTTGTGCTCAAGATGAGACGACGCCGATCTGTTATTTTATGTCCATATGTATACCTACTTGCATAGCATGTGATATGCTGAACTAGTAAAATAAAAAAAAAAATTATTTTCAATTTTAAATTCATTTCTTAATTTCGTATTTTGATTTTTAAATTCGTCTATCATTTGTTCACGTTTTTTTTTAAAATCATTTATCAATTCCAACATTTGATTATTAATTTGTTGTTTTTGCGCCAGAATTTGTTGAAGCATTTGCAATATTTGACTATTATTATTAGTAGAAGTTCTTGTCTTTTGTCCACCATCTTTAATTTGATTATTGGCATCATACCCTTCTACACTATGATCCGCCATTTTGGACGGAGCCTAGCTGTAGCTGTATTGGGTGTGCGGGGCAGGCTAGCCCTATGCGGGTTAACCTGTGTCGGTTAAAGTTTCACTACATCAGAATTGAGGTCCCTAAGCAAGTTGTTGTATTCCACCATAGTGCTCTCAGTAGGTCTGACAGAAGGTGGAGAGGAGGGTTTCTTCCTTTTCGTAGGCACTCTGTTGGACGACTGGAGGAGGGGAAACGAGGCTCCACTTCTAATATCAGGCTTCTTCTCTACTGCTGTTTTAAAAGTTTTGCCAGAAGCTCTCTCTTTCGCTTCCACGAAGGTGATATTTTCATGTACCATGAAACTTCTTATAGTCTTCTGTTTAATAGATTCAGGACAGTTATTGTAGCCTATACTGGGGTGGTCCCCATTACAATTGGCTTAATTGGATTGCATCAAAGAGTTTAGTTCCCTTGGAGTCGGTTAGCGTGTTGCCCCAGGCTTGATGATGGACGTTGAAGTCTCCAGAGATGACACATGGCCGAGGGACATACTTGAACAGTCTAACCCAGTCCTCTCTCGAGATGTTGTTCGAAGGTAAATTATAAGGTGAAATGATGGTAAGGAAACTGTTTTTATACGGAACTCTAACTCCGACTTCTTGGACATTATCTAACCTGCAAATAGAATTTATGCTGTGGTAGGAAATGTGGTTCCGCAACAGAATGGCGACTCCACCCTTTCCGTCCATCCTGTCCTCTCTAATATTATTGTAACCCTTAAAATTCACATAAAGGCCCTCACGGAACCATGTCTCACTCAAGATAGCTATGTCTACTCTCGATCCTCCCAGACAAATTTCTAAACTTCCCTTATTCGCAACAGCCGATTTTGCATTCCATTGTAATATATTGAGACAACTAATGATTCTATGAATTGATTAATTTCCTACTTTAATTTATAAATCTAACAAAAAAAACAGGGGTGGCATCCTTTTTCTTATTTAGAGTGCTTAGGTAAAAATAAAGGAAAAATGATAACTACACTTTTAAATCATAATGTTTTATAAGTTGTATATTTTTTATTTCTTTTTGTAAATGGTTTTAGAAAAAAGGTTAATGGGTTAGTAAACTATTATAATTTTTTGACAATAGATTAAATAAACCTCCTATAAGTTAATTTAGACAAAAAAATGTACTCTTGGCAAATGACAACAAACTATATGGTTATAAAATATGGATTATAAAATTTCTGGCAACTCACGGCATCCTATATCCTCTTTTGTATCTTTCCTTCTTCGTCACTTTCTTCTCAGCCTTTTCTTCCTTCCATTTATAAAATTTAACCTTCTCGGGACTTTTCTTTCTTCTTCTTCTACGACTTCATATAAATGTGCTATCTTCCATCTTCTCGAGGATACTCTCCGCAGGAACTTCTTCCTCGCTCTTCTTAAACATACACCCTCCTTCTACGCTCTTCAAAACACCCGACACCTCCTCCAAGTTCCTCCAAAAACAGACTACACCTCCTCCAAGATGCTCTAAATCACACCACACCTCCTCCAAGATCCTACAAAACCCTACTACCACGAGTCGGCTCCTTCTGCCCTTCTCGCCATCTTTTCCCCCACCCAATGTCATCAGGTTTGTCTTTTCTTTTACAGTTAATCATATTTTTTTTTCTTACTTTTAATATCTTTTGCCAAGATGTACCTACATTTTTATTTATTTGTACTTACTATTTTTTTTCTACTATATTTATAAATAATAACAATTTCTTTTATTCTTTGTGACCCCCCCATTCTACACGTCACAATATTGTACATCATAAAGTTTAATATTAATTATAAAAATATATAAAGTAGGTTTTTGAAGGGCAGATGAAGAAATGATAAGGAGAATAATATTCAAGTAAGTAAATACAATTATAATAATTTAAAAAAAATAATAATAAAATAATAATAATAATTTAAAAAAATAATAAATAAAATAGTAAATAATAATAAAAAATAAAATATATAATATATATAAATATATAAACGATTAAAGCCAAGGGCCGATGCCCTGTCTTTAATCATGGAGAGAATAGCTTCTTTATCAGTATTTTGATTGGCTGTATCTTTTAACTGGTCTATAATTGCAAATATAAGATCACAGAATTTGTCAAAATCCTGCGATTTGGAGCTTTGGACTGTTGAGGTAGGGGGAAGGAGCCTAGCTGTAGCTGTATTGGGTGTGCGGGGCAGGCTAGCCCTATGCGGGTTAACCTGTGTCGGTTAAAGTTTCACTACATCAGAATTGAGGTCCCTAAGCAAGTTGTTGTATTCCACCATAGTGCTCTCAGTAGGTCTAACAGATGGTGGAGAGGAGGGTTTCTTCCTTTTCGTAGGCACCCTGTTGGACGACTGGAGGAGGGGAAACGAGGCTCCACTTCTAATATCAGGCTTCTTCTCTACTGCTGTTTTAAAAGTTTTGCCAGAAGCTCTCTCTTTCGCTTCCACGAAGGTGATATTTTTATGTACCTTGAAACTTCTTATGGTTTTCTGTTTAATAGATTCAGGACAGTTATTGTAGCCTATACTGGGGTGGTCCCCATTACAATGAACACACTTCACCAGGAAGCTTGTACAGTCTTGTTTGTCATGAGCGACTCCACATTTCGAACATCTGACTGCACTTTTACAATTTCGATTGACATGCCCCCAACGGAGACACTTATAACATTGTTGGGCTCTTGGAACGTAGGGCATAACTTCACACCGCACATATTGTAGTGATCAACATTGACCCCTACATTATGTATTTCAATAAAATAATAGTTACGTATTGGATTGATCTGTGTGTCTAAATGAATCTAGTGGAGGTTATCCTAGGTTGCCTTAGATCGATACTGTACTATGGTCGATATGGTATAAAGAGAAAATGTCAGTCATTTATAAAAAAAAAATATAGCAAAATTAAATAATTAGGTACAAATGTGTTATCAATAAATTTAAGCAACGAAAATATCATATGAAAAGATTTAATTTAAATGAATACTAAAAAACAGATGTTTAGTATTTTTAAAGGCAGTTATATTGTGACCAATGAGAGAGCATTGCGCAAGAAAAACGAAACTTTTCGGGGTCCCACGCAGGAGAGGGCTGTCTGGTGTGAGTGCTGTTCAGAGATGGTTCGATGAGAAAGTGAGTGAAGTGAAAAGTATAATAATGTGAGTTAGTGAGTCTAGAAAAAAAAACCACGGTGGTGAGAAGGAAGAAAGGAACCACGGGAAGTGTCCCGGAAAACTCCAACTCAGTATGAACAAAAAAAAAATACGACTATTGTAAGCTCAAGATATGCGTCCAGCAAGAGAAGAATACGTGGCCTTACTCTATACAACCCATCCTCAACTTACCATGATGTCACATCGGATCATCATCAGGAACACTGAATAAAACAAGAAGAGATGTCACTCAGGTTTTGTTAAATGTTGTAAAATTTTTATATGTGTAAAAAAGAAGGAGAAAATTGTCACTAACCCAAGTAAATTTTTTATAAGAAAATATATTTTTTTAAAAATAAATCTCTGAAATTATAAAATGTAACACCTTTTTTTTTTTTTTTTTAATATGATTTTATTGTTATAATCTAAATTAATAATTACATAAAATAAGTAGAAAGGAGGGTTACAATATAGTATGCTAACTACATCTGGTAAAACCTGACCTCTAAATGTTAATAAAATCGTCTGGGTGGGAGTAATCGATTATTTTCTTTCCTAAAAAGTCTACGAGCCCCTACAGCACTGCAGTGACGCACAGATCTTTCGATTTTAAGAAGGTTCAATATGTCCTCGTCTGATAGTTCCTGGCAAACTCCACGAATAGTGCTTTTCTTCTCTAACATAAAATTAGGCGCATAGGCTAGCAAATTATTTACCGTTGTATTGCTATTTACAGTTTTGATAAGTAGATTGGCACTTTCGTAATTACCAAGTTCCACCTTCACTCTGTTTCGACCGATAGATCTTATTTGTGGAATATGTTTTTGTACTCCGAGTATGCCCTTATAAATAAGAGAGCCTAAAGTCATTGGATGTAATTTTCCAATGTGTTTGTCTGTTGCTTTCGATTCAATGAAGACATAGAATGGGCCTTCATCAAAATATTCGTATGATCTGGGGTTAAAATGTTTACTAACATCATCTTTACTAACCTGTCTTCCAGTTCCCTCTGGGTTGCTATTAGAAACATTTAGTTCCGTAGCACATTCATTGTATAATGTAATCATTTCGACCGAACTTATACTATCCATCTCATCGCTTTTACTAGTATCGGGAGGGATATCCCTCCCATCACTTTCGGAAGTCATTTTCTATTAATAATAACAAGAAATATATATATATATATATATAAACGCCTTATCCGTGAGTAGTCTTAAGCACACAGAGATCCGCACGGGTTCGAGGTCTGGCATACACAATTTATATCCTGGATCACGAAACTCACTTGGTACCTTATCAATTTAGATTAATTAATTATTTAAACAAAATTTATTTTTTTCTTTGTTTGTTGATTAAACATAACCTATAACTATTTAACGCTACTAGAGCTTGACACCAAATGTTCAGTTGATGTTAAATAAATGACTTGCAATGGTTACTTATTTTATAATGCTTACATATATAATATTTGGCGTACGAGGGTAAAGCAGCTTTATTTAACAAGGTAAATTCAATTTAACAATACTGTATTTAGTTTACACATTTCAAGAATGCCAGGCAATTAGGACCAGAACAAATTACAATTTAAATTTTCTAATTTCGATCTGAGTGTTGAGGAATGGGAACATTACAGCGGTTCGAAACAGAACTTGCAATCGTCGATCTCTTACACCCAAATTCTGAAAACACCAGAAAAAATTTACTTTTATCTCACATTGGAGCAAATTCTTTTAGGATCGTTGTTGACCACTTTCGACCGCGTCCTGTCATTAGTGTGACGTATGGTGAGTTAAAGTCTGCATTGTTAGCATATTATGGCCGACATGTGTGCGTCGTATCGGAGAGGCTGACATTCCAATGTGGTACCGCCATGAGGGTGAAACTGTCACCCAGTTCGTGAATAGCTTGCGCGCACTAGCAGGACACTGCGAATTCGGATCCTCCTTACATGAAAGGTTGCGCAACCAACTAATCATCGGCATTAACCAACAACATTGGCAACAGGAGCTTATGCGATTCCACCCTACAAATAACTTTAAGTTAAGTGATGTTGAATCTACCGCCATATCGTTAGAAAAGGCAACCAGTCACCAACAACATCTTCGGAATTTACTAGATACTAGTGTCAACACTTCACACACTAATCACATTTCACAACAGCGCCCACCCATAACATACACGAAGCCAAAAGTAGGCAGCTGGTAAGAGGGAAACACTGCCTCCAGTGAGCTATATGTTACACAAACAAAATAGAGAGTATCCCGGGAATGGGCAAGTCTGCTCTCTTTGTAAAAGAACAAACCATACATGACATAAACCATTGCATTAAAAAAAGAAAAGAGAGAGAGGTGTGGGTGCAATGATGTGAATGTGCCACGCCCACCTCCATGGAGGGTCAGGTTATGTGAAGGTTGTCTAAATTGATATTTTATACAATTTTATTAATGTATGAAATTTAATTATATGGTTTGTTAATTATTAAAAAACATAGTTGTATTAATGTGAAAATAGGATTAAGAAAAAGAATTGTAAAAAAAAAATATAATTATAAAAAAAATGCATTGCGAATTTTAACCAATCAGATGTAAGGATTGCATAAAAAAAAATGGCGAAGCCATATTCCACGAGGAGAGAAGGGAGTCGATGTTCAGAGTGAGGTTTGAGAGGTTGTCTGCGGAGTGATGTTTGAAAATGTGTGTGGAAGAGTGAATTTTATTGTCTGAGGACATAGTATGAAGAAAGTGATGTTTGTCCCGGAGTAAGAAGAGAAAGTGGTTATGAGAGGTAGAGGTAGACTGAAGAAGTGAGAGATGGAGGATTTATAATGGACTGACTAAAGAAATCAGAAGAGGGTATCTGAGGCGCATCTGCAATCCATACCATCAGTTGGGACGGAATTAAGTCACAGGATCATCAAATGAAACGGCATGCAAGTCTATATTTATGGTAATTTTTATGTATGTAAATTATGTCACTAACCCCCTTAAAAATAAGACTAAAAAAAAAAAAAAATTTAAATAAAGGAATATTTTTAAATGTAACTGCTTATATTGTTATTATTTTAGTCTCAACCATATAAAGTCTCTTACTTATAATTTAATCATAAGTTTTAATAATAAAAAAAATATATAAGTAACAATAGTAAGAGCCGTTACAATATATATATGCGGACGGTTCTTGCAAGGATAGAAGACATTTTAATACAAATAAATATATCGTCGGTGCTCCTGCCTCATGTTCACATTTGTGCAAAGATTCTGTAATTGAAATTATGAAAGAAAAAGAAAGATAAACAATAATAAAAAACAGTTGAACGAGGGATTGGTGAGTGGGAGAGAGAGATATAATGCAGATCTAGGAAGCAGAGGTGATAATTAATTAAGTATTTGTGATATAACCAGAATAATAATGTAATGATTTATTAAATTATAATAAGTAATTAAGAATCAAATAAATAAAGCCCGACAGGAGCTGGAGTCCCAGTGACGGAAGAGCCCACTATGAGCATTATCTACCCGGGACTGGATGGCAGACGGTTCGCCGAACTGGTGAATGAACTCCAGCAATACACGGAGAACAGTAAAACCGTCCACAAGCACGTGAAGATGATCGCCAAGAAATTGACCATGATTTGGGATCGCGCTATGTGGAAGGAACGGACGGAGGTTGCCATCGTTCGAGCCGAGGTAAGAGAGGTGATGACCCAAACATCACCCCCCTTCATCAGGAGGGAAGAGGGTCTCCCTAAGAGATCCAGAGATTCTCCCGAAGGAGCGACAAAGGCCTCCAGGAGAAAAATGGACCCTTCCATGACATCTCCGACCAGGGCAACTACATCAGCCCAGGAATGGACGGAGGTAACGAAGAAACGCAGCACACCAGCAGCAGCAGTGGCAGCGACAGCAACAGCAGCAGCGACAGAGACAGCAGACCTCAACAGCAGCACCCCCTGCTCAGGCCAAACATGATGACCCAAACATGTCAAGCAGGCAGCAGCTGGAGGCAGCTCCGAGCGCACAACTGTGACCGCCTCAGCAGAAACTACATCGGCGAAGGAACGAGCAACAAAAGCTGCAATGGCTGACCCTAAGAGGGATGGCAGAAAGCGGGTCAGGCCCGACGCCATTGTCATTAGGAAGTCAGTGGATGTCGCGTACAAAGACATTCTCGCCCGAATGAAAGCCGACCCGTCCCTAAAACAGATCGGCGAGGCGGTCACAAAGATCCGGAGGACGGCGACAGAGGATCTTCTCCTCATCCTAGGGGGCAGCGAGGCCGAGATTGTGATCAGGGACCTTGATGAGTCGACTACGGCCGAAGAAGTCAAGCAATCCCTGATCATGCAACTCGATGGAACGAACGCTGATTTGGCTGACGCTATCATCCACCTGAGACCGGCCTTCGGCCAAACTCAGGTGGCGCGCGTCAGGCTGGGGCGGGTCCGTGCTCAAAAACTGTTGGAGGTCGGGAAGATCAAGATTGGTTGGGTGTCCTGCAGAATCAGGATATCAGAACGGCCTCAGAAGTGTTTCAGATGCTGGGAGACAGGACACATCGCCCCGCACTGCAAAAGCAAGAGGGACCGGTCGAAGGACTGTAGGAAGTGTGGTCAGACCGGTCACATGGCACGGGACTGTGAGCCCCACGAGGAAGGCTCTCAGCAGCCACAAGATCGAAAGCCGGAGGAATCCCCGGAGGGCAATATGGAAGTAGAGCAGGGAGGGGCTGCATCCTCGCTCAAAGTATGAAGGGGATTCAGCTTAATCTCAATAGATGCGGAGTGGCGCAAGATCTCCTTGCGCAGGAAATTCGTGAAGCAGGTAAGGACGTAGCCCTTATCTGTGAACAAAACCGCGATCTGAGGGATGACAGCCGGTGGAGATCGGATCCCACCGGCAAGGCAGCGCTATGGGCTTGCGGGACTATGTCATTCGGGGCGACACCCTGCATACGTGGCAAGGGCTACGTCCACGGAGAGATAGCCGGAGTACACTTCTTCAGCTACTTCTCACCAAATGAGCCCCTAGACCTCTTCGAGGCGGGACTTTTGGAACTGGTGAGGGAGGCGCGCACGCTCAAGCCCCTAGTTATAGCAGGCGATTTCAATGCCTGGGCGGTCGAGTGGGGCAGCAGGGGCACCAACCCAAGAGGGAAGGCTCTCTTGGAGGCTTTCGCCTTATTGGACTTGGTGCTGCTGAATGTGGGAAATGTCCCGAAGTTCACGGGGATAGGTACGGGGTACCTTACCTTCGTCTCCCCTACCCTGTACAAGGGGGGTGGGGGCTGGAGAGTGGGTCAGGGGTACACCGCCAGCGACCATCAGGCGATCCTGTTCGAGGTGTACCCTGTCAAGAGACTCACTCGAAGAGGAGACAGAGGGTTAGGCTCACCCCACTGGAACGTTAGGGACTTCCAGATGGACACCTTCAATCAGGCACTGGAGCTATGGCCGCCTGAGACTAACAGCGCCGGCGCAAGGAGCGCCGCCGAGCAGGTAGAGGCCGTCATGCTCTGGCTCTCCCGTGCGTGCGACGTCACCATGTGAGTCAGCAAGGGTTGCATCAGGGGCCCACCGGCATATTGGTGGAGTGACACCATCGCAGCTCTACGCAATGAATGCCACCCGGGCTGGATAAAATCCCAAACCGAGCCCTGAAAGCAGCAATGAAGGCTAGGCCAATGGTCTTCGCTGACGTGTGCGATAAGTGTTTGAGCGGGGGTTTTCCCTGGTCGATGGAAAAGGCAACGTTTTGTCCTGATCCCGAAGCCAGGAAAGCCCCCAGGTGATCCCTCGGCATACAGATCCCTCTGCCTCCTTGATGCAGCGGGGAAGGTGCTGGAAGGCATCATCCACGAGAGGTTGCGCGAGCATGTGGAGGCCGGCCTAACCGACAATCAGTACGGGTTTCGACCAGGGAGGTCTACAACAGATGCAGTGGAAGAGGTGAAGAATCTGGTGTATGCAGAAATAACCGGGACGCTAAGGAACCGGAAGCACTGCCTTATGGTCACGTTGGACATTAGCAATGCGTTCAACTCGGCTCGGTGGGACAAGATCTGGGAGAGCCTCTTACGGGACTTCAAGATCCCCAGGTACCTGATGAAGATCATCAGGAACTACCTAAGCGAGAGGATGCTGTTCGCGGACACCACTAACGGAACCAGGGAATTCAAGGTCACTACAGGAGTTCCAGAGGGGTCAGTCCTTGGCCCCACACTGTGGAACATCCTGTACAATGGCTTGCTGAGCCTGCCAAGAAGACCTTACCTTGGTGGCGTATGCTGACGATGTAGGGATAGTCATAGTCTACCAGTTACGTGGACGCTATGCTGCGCTCGCAGGAGTCGTGGGCTGCGATTTTGCAGCTCTCATCATGGGCGGGTTGGCCCTCCAGGAGAGGGCTGACAAGGAACAGTAGCGGCAATAAAACCGAAGAAGGGGCGTTACCAGCCACCCTTCCTCCCTTCCGCGAAGTAATGACAGACCGTCAGTTCCGCGGAAGGGAATCAGGATCGGGAAGGAGGGGGTTTTAGTGGGTATGGTGAATCGGCTCGAGTCCCACACTATCTAGGGCTACCTTCCCTGGATGTGCGTCACAGCATTTCCCCCTCCAATGCAAAAAAAAAAAAAAGTTTCTTTATCTTATTATTATGTTTTTTTATAACAATACCATTTATTCTTATTATGTTTTTAATAAATTTAAATGTGTCTAGTTTCTTATTTATTTTTATTTTATTTTTTATTTCATCTCCCTTCCTATATTCTCTCTTATTTCTATTCACTTTACTTTGAATTATTTTTAACCCATATTGCTGAGCCTCATCAATTATTTTTAATTTATTTACCTCGTCTATTTTATTTCTTTTCTTTTCATCATTTGTTATTAATTTATTTTCATAATTATTTTGTACATCTTCAAAGTCCGTTTTAGTATCCGCTATTATTTCATCCGTATTATTTTTTTTTATCAGTTTCATTTATTTTTTTATTATCCTTTACATTGTTTTCTATCATTTGATCGGTTCTTTTAGTCATCTTCTCAATTTCTGCTATCCGTTTGGTACCAACTTTCACGATATTTTTATTCATTTTTTCAATTTCGTTATTAGTTGATTCTATTTCATTTTTTAATTCAGAAGTACTATTCTCATATATTTTTTTTAATTCAGAAAAACTATTGTCATTTTGTTTTTCAAGTTCGGAAATACTATTATCTATCTTATTGTTAAATTCCAACATACTATTTTCTATTTTTTTGTTTTATTCCGACATACTATTTTCACTTTGGGCCATTAACTGTTGGAACATAAATAGTATTTGGTTATCCTTTTCTACCTGTGCTACCGGACTATTTTCTATGGTGGCTGATATCATTTTTTTTTTTTACCTTCTAAAATTTCCTCATCTACACTTTTTTTATCCGTGAACACCCCATCAATTAACCTATCAATGGTTCTATTACTATCTTGTATCATTTCGTGAAATCCCGACTCTTCACAAATCGTACTGTTAGATCTCCCCGCGATATAAATTTCACTTTGTCGATCGGTTTGATTGTCCCCCATTACTATCAATTCGCCATCTTGATTTACGTAACCGGGTTCTAAACCAATATCTGAGTCGGCCATTTTGGACGCTAACTTTTTTATGGAAATTATGAAATTAATTCAAAAAAATTTTACAGAATTACGAATAAGGTATTCAATTATTTCTTTTCGGGCGCCATATACATTTAATTTTCAATTTCAGTCCCTGTTCCGGCGCCAATTATGTAACGGTGCTTATACTCGCTTACATTTTTAATTTTGAATTTTATAATTTTAAAGTCCCTAATTTCGGGAGCCAATCATGAAACAGCACTTACTTACATTTAAGAGTTTCAGACAAATTTACTCTGCTATGATATCAATAGTGGTTACAATTAATAAAGAAAACACATAATAAGGTGTTACATTATTTTTATTTATTCGATCTAAAAAGGTATATATTTTTTTTTATTTATAAAATTTTTTTTTTTTTAAAAAGGTGTTAGTCACAGTTTTACACACATGAAAATTTACCATGATACAAATGCTTGCATGACTTTTTCTTCCTTCAACTGACGATTTGATGATGATAACTGGTGGGATGATTTTAAGAGATGGGTTGCGGAGATTACTACCAAGATTTCTGCTTCCTTCTGGAGTTGGTATCGTCATCTATAGTTTTTCTTCTTTCTTCTAGGTCTTTACAACTTGACCTCTCATCGGTGATTAATGTTCGACATTCCGGGACACACCCTTCGTGTACTTTGTCTACAGCCAAACCGGTATTCACCTACTAACGCACATTTTTTAACATTACCACTGCACTCACATCACCACAGACCTTCCTCTGGATGGGATCATACCAGAGAGAGACGCTACTCTCGGAACACACTCTCCCTATCTTTTTTGCACTTTACTCCCATCTCTCATTGGCCAAAACTAGCACAGCCTTTTTTTTCTTACAAATTTTACTTTAGTTTTATCTTTTATTGTTTTCTTATTTTCTAACATTATTATAATTTACCATTACATTATTATTACATCAATAATAAATTAATATGATTTCATTTTTTTTTTATAAACAAGAATCGATCATAGCATTGTATCGAGTATTCTGATTCTGATAACATAGGGTAACCTCTCGCTAGCCACAGCGTACCATTCAATTACATTTCTTTCTATTTTTTTGTTTCACAGTGTAATGTGGATCATTACAATATATATATATATATATATATATATATATATATATATATATATATATATATATATATATATATATATATATATTGACATTCTCATTTCACATTATTTTTTTTTTACCTGTCTCTTTTGTGGAGTTGCCACAAAGTGTATTTGTCAGAGTGGGCAAATTGGTGAAGCCTCCCTTCCATGACTTTATATATATAGAACGCCAATTATCTATAATTTTTCACTGAAAATAATACACAAAATAGTACTAACCAGACAGACGTGAATCAAAGAATGCAAGTAGAATTTTTAATTATAATATACCTGCTTATAGTTTGTATGTAATTTCGCCATATATAAGTAGAAAATGGACGATGAAAAATATGTATATTGTGTAAATATTGTTGTTTTGTGTCTCTTGGTGACAAAACAGTTTCAAGAACCTTGTGAATTAGTGTTTGTGCGAAAAATATAAATAGACAATAATAACAAGGATAACCCGGATGAAACCTGCCTTGTTTCTCAGACACTTCGTCTCCAGATATATTTCAAGAATGTTACCTTTTATTTTTGTATGCTCAATTTCACCTGAGATGAATTTCTATCACCCAAAATTAATTGTGGATAATGAAAAAATAGAAAAGAGACGTATACAGTACTCCAGAAGAATATCCCATCAAAATATACAACATTGGCAGCGGAAATGCACCTCCATTATCATCCGCTAACGTCATTTGTTTTCGAACATTCTAGTACGTTCCAGATGGACAGATTTCAGATCGTCAGTTGCTTGTCAGGTCTTGAAGGGATAGCTTGTTGGAGAGGGCTTTCCTTCAAGACTTACAATTACTCAAAAAGTTTTGTCCAAACAAGTGTCCTCCCTTCTTATGAACGCAAGCTGGATCTGCGGACCACCTATGCAGTTCATATTATTAATCTAATTGAAATTCAATCATCCACCATTTGCATTATTAACCTTCAGCTATTTCTCCGGTAAAAGACTTCCATATTCATCTCACCAAATTCATCTTTTGAACATCCATTTTCCTGTATCTATGTTTTATGAATTCCAGTCCACCTCTACCATGATGTAATTATCCCAACTCTAAAGGAGCAGTCGAAGCCATCATTCAACCCTAAAATGTCCTCGATCTTTCTGGCGGAATCGGCTGGACATTTTTCCAAGGATTCGGGTGAAGTTGAACAATTTTTTTTTTTTAGTCACCAAGAGAGTTTTGTCGAATTTATTTATTTCATAATCTCAGTGATTCAAAAATTTTTGCATTTGCCTGTAGATATATATATCTTCTATTGTTTGTTAAATTCATAATGTCGTCTATGTGGCCATTATCTTATGTTATATTATCATTCTCTTTTGGTAAAATACCTATATGTTAATTTATAATTGTATGTGTACATTTCAATGAGATCGCTCACTACAGAATTTAGGCTTACATTACTCTTCTAGTGTAAAAGTCGGGGAAATTAACCCTTAATTTAATAAAAACACTTGATAATTCTAAAGTTTTTTTGTTCAGCGCCTCACGCAAATCTCATTATATATATTTATATGATTTTTTTGTTATATATATTTTTTTGGTTTTCAATTTATAATATACATTTCCTTTAAAGTCGTGAGTTATTATTTACATTTCTGATTTTTCTTCAATTGTTTGATGGAAGGGCAGTTTTAATAGAGTGTAGACTTTGTTCAGGCTGATCATCCTATAATATACAACCAAATTAATACCACAAGCGGTTTGAAACATTGTGTTGTCCACGATCCGAAATCTTGGTGGGCCCACGAAAACCCTTTGGATTAGTATCTCTCTTTCCACTCTTTGTACACCCGGGCATCACCCTGTGACATTGAGGGAAATTCTTTTTTTGCAGCATTTGGTTGCCAGGAGAGACGGAGTTTCGAACCCGCACCCAAAGGCAATTGCAATATATATATATATATATATTGCAATTATATATATATATATATTGCAATTATATATATATATATATATATATATATATATATATATATATATATTTCCTCATGCTTATAATGTTTTACATGTGTTCAATATGAATAAAATATGAAGAATCATTTTATATATAATCCATGTGTTTATAATGTGTATGTGAATTCTTGATATAGTGAAAGTCTCTAGGTGACGAGGTTCAGAGAACATGTCAGTGCCTGTCCACGACCTGTCGGCTCTTGCAGTCCCCCCTCTCCCTTCGCTGAGCCTTACTCCTATGTTTCAGTCTATACAAGTCTCTATCTCAATGAGGACACTCCCTACATTAGAGCTAGTTAGCTTATATTAAACTCACCTTTTTTGCTTTTCAATATTATTGGAGGAGAACATATTATTTTTCTATTAAATCATTAATTTATTTAATTTTTTTCTTTGTGTTCTTCGGTTAGCAGACGTTAATGAGGTATTACTTTCAGGTTAATCTGTTAATAAGATCAGCTAATTTTCTATTCAGTTAGTATGCTTTTGATTATTTATATTTTAAGGTTTAATATTATTAATTTTATGATAGTTTATCTATTCTCTGATTATTGTACATATTTTAGCTAAATGGTAGGTGTACATGTTTTTGATATAATTTTTTTGAATATTTACTTTTGTTTATTGTGCCAACCTATATTTTACATATTTTAGTTAAATTTCGGGGGGGGGGGGAGATTTGACACGTTTGCGTTTAGTCACATAAAATTAACTGTTTGTCCGGAAATTTTCCAATTTATGTGAAATAACAAAATTTTCCGATTATTGTCTACTTTCTTAGTAACTTTGTGTATTAAGTTTATGTAATCAATAAAATAGGCTTATTGAGAGGACGCTCGGTCATCTTCGACTCTGCTCGGCCTTCACAGTTCCGCTCCTGGATGCGATCTTCTAAACCCCATAAATGCTCTCTCTCTGATCGCTCTCCATCAGTCTTCATTGTGTCCTGAAGCTGTTTACTTCGCTGAGGTATACTTTATTGATAGACCCGTGAGTTAACATTATCAAATACAGATTTTCATCATGTTTAAGAGCAATTATTGCGAGGTTGAACTATCTTCAAAAAGTGATTTGGATATCCACCTGGCATTCAATCATGGGGCTAAACCAGGTTTCACGTGTAAACATTGCCAGTCCAGTTTCAGCAAAGCTTGTAATTTGAAGCGTCATAAAGCAGGTTGTGGCATGATTTATAAGTGTAAACACTGTCGCTATGAGTTTTTTAACAGATATAACGGGGGACGTCACGAGTCTGTATGTAATAAAGCGCCTGCTACGAAAAAAACAAAACATGAGCGTCTTAAGGAAACCTTATTAAAGCTTGTACCTAATCAGAATAATTTGGTTCCTTACGAAACGTCTTTTGAGGGGCGGGTGAAGTCTTATTTTATAAGATCTAATAAGCATGGAGACCTTGTATGCTTTTTAGACGATGTTCGCGATCGTTTAAAGAAAACAATTTCGGAACAACTAGAGAGTCATTCAGCTTTAAAAGTCTTAGTGGAATGTTTGTTTGAGAATGTATTAGGCGAACAGTGTGATAACGCTTTTAAGACTGAAAATAAGCCCATTTTTAAGGATACCAACCTAAATGATTTTTTAGACGTAGCTTTTAAAATAATAAATGTTGAAATGGAAGAAGCGCAAATGAAAAAGTGGACGGAATCTTTTCGCGATTGATGGGATTCGCCTTAGAATAAACAAATATACCCCCCTCAGAGGTAGCACATATGTCCCTCTGCTTCCTATTATCGCTTCCAATCATGCATGTAAAAACGTTGAAAACGCAATATTGTTTCATGAATTCCATCTTAGCAAAATTTGTAAACAAGGATCCTCAGCGCGTTAGTAATTAAAAAAATTTAAAAAACCGTTACAATTTCTCAGGTATCTCTTTTCCTACCCCTCTAAATGATATAAAAAAATTTGAAAAGACGAACAATATTTCAATAAATGTTTACGCTTTGGATGATAAGTTTAATGTTTACCCCCTAAAAGTCGTTGAAGAAGAGCTTAACGACCACTGCGATCTCCTATTGTTGGACATTGGTGAAAAAGCAACATTGCGTAAAAAATTAAAAATTTTGAGCGCCTAGTGTGTCCAAATTGCAAAAAATAAACGTAAATGTATATCTGTAACAGATGCTTTACGCATTACGATAATCAGTACGGTAAGTCAGGGGAGGAAAAACTGAGGGAGCATAAGATATACTGCGATAAGAACAGCCCGGTTAGGATAGAGTATCCTGCGGACCCCATTTTAGAGTTTAAAAATGTTGAACGGCAACTCCAACTCCCTTTTGTAATATATGCGGATTTCGAAACTATGCTGATTCCTCTACCTGAATCAAAGCCGACTACACCCTATCAAAAACATGAGCCCATGTCATTCTGCATGCATATAGTATCCGATATCGCCATGAATATACGTCCATACATATATAGGGGTAAAGACGCGGGGGCTCACTTTGATTCTTTAGCTCTCAAAAATTCGAAAATTTATAAAAATAATATCCCCATTATAATAACAAATGAGGAGGAGGTAGAATAGCAAAAAACATCAAATTGTTACCTTTGTAAGGGGCTTTTTTCAGATAACAATCCTAAAGTTAGGGATCATGATCACTTGACAAGAAAATATAGAGGAGCAGCTTGTAATAGTTGTAATCTGCGGTGTAAAACTCCATCATATATACCCGTCATTTTTCATAATTTGTCCAATTATGATGTAAACATCATAGTTAAGGAGCTCGGTAAAAATTCGGAAAGAATTGATGTAATTTCCAATACCGAGGAAAAATATATAAGTTTAGCAGTTATGAAAGCTAATAAACTTCAGTTTTAAAAATATTTTTAATTAACGAGAAGCAACTCAAACTATCTACATAACATGTATATTGATTGTCCTTTTTCATAAAACATATGTTTTTAAATTACATTGAAATAAATGTTATCGATTATTAATTAATTCAAAATAATAAAACGAATAAATAAGACATGTGGGGGGTGCCACACCACTCCCCCTCCAGCGTCAGCGATGATCGGCCTGTTAGAGATAGGCCAGTTTTATTCTATTGATGGCCACCGTCACCAATTTCCCCGCTCGGCTGATGGTGTAAGTGTTTCTCCGGCGATGCAGCACCTCGAAGGGACCGACGTAAGGTTGCGTGTTCAAATCACGTCGGGGTCACCAAGTTTTAAAAATATTTTTAATTAACGAGAAGCAACTCAAACTAACTACATAACATGTATATTGATTGTCCTTTTTCATAAAACATATGTTTTGAAATTACATTGAAATAAATGTTATCGATTATTAATTAATTCAAAATAATAAAACGAATAAATAAGACATAAGCTTCACCAAGCATGTGCACGGTGTTAAACTTCGATTTATCGACTCTTGCCGATTTATGAGTAGAAGTCTTGATTATCTGGTCAGCGTGCTACCGAAAAATGCTTTTCGGGAAACCTCAAAGTATTTTACTGACGATCAGCTCTCTATTGTTACTAAGAAGGGGATTTTCTGCTACGACTATATCCACTCGTGGGAAAAGCTGGAGGAGAAGAATGTACCGTCTAGAGAGAATTTTTATAATAATTTAACTGACACCCCATTAAATGAAGAGGAATGTTTAAAAGTACCACCCTCGGCGAATACAGTGATATCTACTTAAAAACGGACGTTTTACTTCTCGCTGACATATTTCAAAACTTCCGAGAAGTTATGTTGAATAGTCATAAGGTGGACCCGGCGCATTATTTCACTGCTCCTGGGATGCTATGTTAAAGTATACTAAGGTGAAATTAGAATAATTATTAGACTGATAAGAATCTATTTTTTGAGCGGGGAATTCGAGGAGGACTTTGTCAAGTATCACACCGGTACGCGAGTGTCAATAACACTTATATGCCCGGGTATGATACTGAAAAAGAGTCTGCATATATTGCCTATTTAGATGCTAATAACTTTATGGACAAGCAATGAGTAGACCTCTACCATATGGTGGGTTTGAATGGGAGACAGACCCTGACAATATAGATATTTTGAACTTGGACGATGAGGGGGAAGTAGGCTATGTTCTGGAGGTTGATATAACCTACCCTTTACACATAACTCATAATGATCTCCCGTTTTTACCTGAGACAATCACTTCCCCAGGTGGAAAAGGTTGTTATGCAAAATTAGTTGCACATTTCAATCCTCGTGAGCGATATGTTGTTCATTATACCAACTAGAAGCAAGCAATTAAACATGGTCTGAAAGACCAAACAATTCATAGAGCGTTTAAATTGTATCAATCTTGTTGGCTACAGTCATATATTAGTTGCAATACTGAGCTTCGGAAAAAGGCAAAAAATGATTTCGAAAAAGATTTTCAAAATTATTATTTAATAAGCCTATATATGAAGAGCAAACATTCAAACCGTGTTTTCTCCAAAAAAGAAAAAAAATGAGTTAGTGATTTTTCTTTGAACTCAACATTAAATGGTACAAAAATCTTCTATTATTTTCAACCAAAACAAGTTTTATCCCATTATAAACATATTTAGAAAATTCAGGTTTCATTCCAAAAGTGTTTCCTCCAGAGCCAGTTTTCGGTCAAACAGTGATTCCTCCAGCCAGCCAATCAGAGCTTGTTGTTACTGGTCACGTGACCCAGCTATTACCTGTGTGTTTCTAGTGTTTCAGAGGATATGTTATTGTTTGTTTGGTGCTATGTTGGTTTGTTTATTTTAGGGCGGTACCTAAGTTTTTATTAGTTATTAATTTAGGAATGGAAGAAATAATAGATGGTGTATTAGTGAGCACTGGAAATTGTGGGAAGATTTTTCACTTAAAAAGTTTTTACTTTATTTCATAATTACATATTCAGTTTTGTACTGTTAATAATTAGTTTTATTCCATTAAAAAATGTTATAGTAACAATATGTGAGTTCCAATCTTTTTCATTCATAAAGTGTTTTATCCACATTGGAAACATTCAAAACATGTTTCCTCCTCTGAGTTCGGTCAAAATGTGATTTCTCCAAATTTCAAATGAATTTTCCTAATTAATTTCAAGTTCATTAGGTAAAGTACGCCTACAAAACTTCCTAGAAACCAATAATACAACTAAACAAACGATAATTAGGGTCTAAAACAAGTTATTTCTTAATTTATTAGTTTTTTGTATTCCTGAAAAATTGTATCCGAAGGAGAAAACATGGTTTGAATGTTTGCTCCTCATATGTAGGCATGTCGATTTTAGATTTGTCCAAAACTGTGATGTACGATTTCCACTATAATGTAATGATGAAAAAACATAATCCTAATACTCTAAAATTAATGTATACAGATACGGACAGTTTAGTTTATTTAAATAATAAACCCGACTGGTATCATGTGTTGAAAGGTTTTATTTTTTTTTAATTGAGGTTACTATAGTTATATTACTTTGAGTATATAAAAAAATTGAATTTAATTTCCACACAAGGGATATGCCATAATGAAAGGTTTTATGTCTTTTATTGACTTGATGCCTTTCACAATAAATTTAAAAAATGAATAAAATTTTGAATAAAAAAAAAATTTAAGTTAATTAAATCTATAATTTCAAAAATAAAATAATCTACCATATGGTTGAGTGAAGCTCTTAAAAAAATGAAAAACATATGTTATAAATAACTCTGTAAAATTTTCAAACTACGTTACTCGCACCAATCCAAAAATCCAAAAGTCTCCCGGTGTGATTCTGAAAATTAAGATTATTAAATATTATGTCCCGATAACGATTGGCGCTTATCTCAAAGGTGTTGATTCGCAAGGCCTATGAGTTTTGAAATTTGAATTTCATTGAGAGAGATATGGGGAGTTAAGAGAAAATTAAAACATATTTACAAACAATATAACTTTAATAAAACTATTATGAATTTTGAAATTAAAAATGGCCATCTTGGAAATTATATGTACAAAAAAATGAATCCTACCTTGGTGACGTCACCTGGAACATAAAATTCTAATTAATTCTATTTTACAAAAGAAATCGGAGTCCAGGCTCTCTCCACCTCATCTCAAATCTTCATTAGTCACTTCCCACTCACTTCCACCATTCCACTCACTACTTTGTCACTTTTTTTACACAGAAACAGGGACCAGTCCTTCACAGATTTTGCCTCTATCAGAACCCAGCGTAGACTGACTAAACTGCCTCCGCACGGAATTATGGGTAGCAAATTCGAGTTTCTTTTTTCTGTTGTCTCTTGTTTTACTTCTAAATATTAATATTTTTTGGTGTTTTCTCTCCTTTCTTCCGTTTCTTCTCTTTTCTAAATTGTCATCTTAATTTTCTGTAACTTTTCTTTTTAATTTTGCCTTCTTCATTTCTCGAAAACAGTGTTTAAAGGATTTGGTATACACTTTCGGATCACTTGTATTATTTCAGATGGGATCCGGCCTAGTTGATTCGATGTATTTTAGAACTGACCGTTTCTTCAAAATTTACTACTGGCTTTTCTTTCTGATGTGGGCAGTTTTTCTCTTCTTTTTCTTCTTTAATCTTTTCTTAATAATTAACTGTCTTTTCCTAAAAATTTTCACAACCTTCTACCGACTCGTTTTTTAATTATTGACCTTTTCTTAATTTTGCTTATAACTTCCTGAAATTTTCTTCATTCCTTCTTCTTTTAGCTGTTTCATTTTGTTCCTGGGTGTTAAAATAGTCCCTTCTGAAAATTTGGTTTCATTTTAAAGTCGGTGGATCTGGTAATTGATGTTGAAAATGTTGGTTGATAACTGTAAGGTTAGGCCTTCAGCCACCTTTTCTTCCTTTTAAAGTTATTCTTACTTTCTTCCTGTTGATTTCTTATTTTATTTTCTTCATCCTTAGGTTTCTTTCTTCTTTATTTTCTTTGTCCTTTTCTAAATTGGTTTAAAAAAAATATATATAGTGGCTTCTAAATCCGTTGCCTTGGCAACGGGCTTGTTTATATTACAGTGTAATGTAAACAACAACCCGTTGCCATGACAACTAATGTCTACGCGACGTTATAATTTTTTTGAACCAATTTGAGAGAAGAAATCGAATTTTCGGCCCAAAGAAGAGAATAAAGACGTATACAAGGCGTGAAAAGCAGAAAGGAACAAAATTCAGTTAAAGAAATAAGCAAACAATGCAATAACCTAAAATGGCGTAGGAAAGGATATTTTTTTTGAAACCCAAAATAGACTCAAAAAACTGAAGAACGAAGAACCAAATCTTGAGAAAAGTTAAAAAACATAGTCAAGAAGAAAAGGAGACTGTAAAAAGTGGATGAAATGAAGAAGAAACGAAACTTTTAGTGAAATAAGAAAATTTTTATAAAAACTCAAAAACAGAAGAAATATGAACAGGAATCTTTTGGAATTTTGCATAAAATTTCCAACATTTATTAAGAAGAGATTGAAAAAGGAAAATATGAAGAAAAGAGCCGTTTGAAAAAAATGTATAAAATGTGAAAATTTAACCAAGATTTCGAGTTAGTTCGGATTCTAGCCGCTTGGCGTGGTTCAGCTTCAACAAGATATACAAAATAAGTTTATGTAATTTTTTTAAAGAAACAGGAGTCAAAATTTAAAAGTAAACTGTAAAAAATACAAAATTAAAAAGATAACTAAGAAGACAAAAGGAAAAGAAGAGAAGCAAGAATACTTCGAAAAATTATTAAAGTCGAAGAAATATCAAGTTCAGAAGAACAAAACACCGACGGAAAGACGATCTCAAGCTGCCATTTTGAAGGTGAAGCCAGTCTATCTTCAGGTCTCGAGAAGGCCAAATCTATGTCCAAAGTTGTTGTTCTTTTTCATTTGTATGTACTGAAAAGTGGTAAAGAAGTGAATTGTGAGTGGGGTGATCGTGTGGAGATGTAAACTAATGGAGAATGTTAACTTTTGATCTGCAACTCTGTAAATAATGTTAATTTTTAGTTTTAGTTTCCATGATGTCATGCGAGTACTCAATTTATATATTTTTTATTTCAAAATGGCCGGTCAACCAATATTTAATACATTTTTTCAATTTTGTAAATTTGTAACCATGTTTTAATTTCCCCAATCTCTCTCAACGAAGTTCAAATTTCAAAACTCATGGGCCCCACGGACTAATACCTTTGAGGGAAGTACCAATTTTTCGGGACATAATAGCTAATAGTTTAATTTTTTCAGAATTATGCCGGGAGACATTTTGATTTTCTTTTTGATTGGTACAGTTAAAGTAATTGCAAGTTTTGTAGGGTTATTTATGACATATTTTTTTTGTTAGTTATTAAGAGCTTCACTCAACCATATGGTAGATAAATTATTTTATTTTTTTTTAAATTATAGAACCCATAAAATCCATTTTTTTTATTATTATTTAATTCATTTTATTTAATTATAAGGTTCATTTAACTAAAAACCTAGCATTATGACATCCTCCTTGTGGGGATATTTTAATTGATATAACATAAAGGCTCATATATATAATAAAAACTTAGCAATATGGCATCTTCTTGTGTGGATTAATTTCTTGATTTTTTAGTTTGCAGTTTATTTTTGGTTTAAAAATTTAATATAAGTAATAAAAGCCTAGCATTTGATATTCACTTGTGTGGATTAATTCTTGATTTTTTTTTAGTATTTTTCTTTTAATTATTATTATAAATTGATAAATAACCCGTCTAGAATCATCGAAAATTTTTTTTTTGTTAGTAAATATTGAATATGTCTAAGGTTGCATCTGAGTTAAAATCAAGAAATAAGGGACCATGAGGAGATTTGAGTTTCGTTTGGAGAGTGGGGGAATACATTATATGAATTTTAGATACATTTGAAAGGAAATATTGAACCATTTTTTTTAGTTTACAGATATATTTTTGTTTAGGTATATATTGTGACATGTAGAAATAGGGGGGGGGGGGGGGGGGGGGGGGGGGGGGGGTATTTTATCAATAAGGATATATCATCATAATGTGATATTCACTCAAGAAGGGTGGGGGAAGAGAGAGAGAGCAGTGGAAGGAGGGGGAAGGCGTTGAGTGTTTGCAGATAGAGAGTGAAGCAGGAAGGTTGTTGGATTTTTGTGGTTGGAGAGAGAGAGTGAAGTGGACTGGTTTTTTTTTTATGGGAGAGTGCAAGTGAACGGATGATAGATAGTTGACTGGAGTTCTGGAAGTGGGCAGATTGATGGAAGACTCTATGAGCCTATGATGTACTGAGAAGAGCAGCGGAGGATTGGAGGATAGATAGAAAAATGTGAGTGAATAAAAAGATAAATGTTATATTATCATTGTCTACCGATCTATGTTAAGGTGTAAAAACAAAGGGTAAAAATATTAAATCTTATTCCATGAAAACATTTTTATCAAAAGAATTCACCACCCATTTAATTATTCAAAAATACAATAGTAAATTTTAAGAGAATAAGAATCATTACAATGGCACAACAACGTGGAGCTAATTTAAAAAAAATAAATATAATTATATTTTACCGTATAGAAGAATTATTACAATGGCGCCCAACGTGGGGCAATAAAAATGATGGAATAGAGGAAAAAACATTTTTTTTTGAGTTGTCCAGATTTATAAGTTTAGAAATTGCTGTGATATATTTTATGTATTATATTTATTATAGAGGATAGATTTGTGAAGCAAGATGGCGGACGAGGACACAGGTGAGTCGACCCATAGCATGGCGGGAGAGCAAGGACCGGAGTTTGTTTACGATGGGGAGGCGGGAGAATTAGCGGCAGGAATGGACGGAATCGGGAGTGGCCTCGGCGGATTAGGACTCCGGAACGTAGATAGCGATGTTCGGGAGTCTGGATTTGTAGAAGGAACGGGAGAAAATTCTATTATAGTCACGAGTCCGCTTATAGGGAGGTCGAATTCGGGGGATGAGGATGCAAACAAAAATAAAGACGATAATCCGTTTAATCCGAGCCAATTTGAGCAAATGATGGATCGTATGCAAAATCAATTTGAACAGTTAAATCAACAGTTAAGTTGTAAGATAGAAACAGTAAATAAAAATATAGAGCAACTAAGGGGGGAACAACAAAATAATTTAATAACAGTTAAAAAAAATATAGAACAAAGTAAAAATGTAAACAAAACCAATACTGAAGAACTAGATATAATAGTTAAAACCGTTCACCAGGGGATACTAGAGACAAATGCTAACGTTAATGCATCCGTGGAACAAGTGAGAATGGAAACGCTCCAGAATATAACCGATGAAAAAAAAAAAATACCGAAATAATAGTGGAGACAAAAACAGATCTTATTGAAGTTGAAAATAAATGTGAAAATAAATTAATAGCAGATGAGAAAAAGAAATTAAATGAAATAGGTAATGCTCAGAAAAATGAATTAGAAATAAGTAAAAGCAAATCAAATAGGAACAAAAATAAAATTGAACAAAGAAATAAATAAAGATTATATTCCGTTTAATACATTATGTCGGCTAGGTTTTATTAGAAAAAGTTATAAATTTTCAAAAATATCCAAAGATAAAATAAAAAATAAAAATATCGTTATCTTGAAAGTAAAATTAACAGAAATAAAGTATAAGAATATTTGTAAAGGAAATTTGGGCCATATTTGCCAAGTAAGCTGTGATAAGAAAAAATTTAAAAAACTAATCATAAAAGAAAAGCTAAAGTAATGTTCCAACCAAATTCTAGGAGAATTAGATATCGGAAAATAAATTTGTACAAATATGAAAATAAACAAAAACAAAGTAAGCACTTTAAAATCCCACAACTAATAAATTTAAGTAAAAAGATCCCTAAATTAAAGAAAATTAAAAATCACAAGAAATTAAAAAAAAAAAAAAAAAGTTTCCGTCAGATAAACCGATGGATTATTTTTGATAACAAGGAACTCGAAATTGGATTTTTGTAATGGATTCATGAATATGGTTTGTGGATAGAATTTTGTTGTATTTCGTTTAAAATCTAGATAAATGTTAAATAAACATAAATACTTTATGTAAAAGATAATAGTCTCAGAAAAAAAAATAAAATAAAAATAAATAAAATCTTTGCTAAATTCATGTCGATATACGAAGGGCCGTATGGGATTTTAAAATGTTATGACAATGGATCGTATTTGGTAGGCAACATAAATAATAACTAAGTAAAAGGGACCTACAACATAAGTGATATGAGGACTGTAGATTAGACCACTTAGTAATTAGAGAATCAGGGGTACTTGGTGGCCAGTACAAAATGATGTTTCTTGCATGACTTTAATGCATAATAATAATAATAAAATAAAATTCAATAAAAAACAAAAAAAAAAAAACAATAGATAGTGATCTGTTTAAAGGGACATGGTGTTGTGTCCGAGAGGATTAGAGACCAGTCATACAGAATTAGAGAAGCACTGTTAACCCATATTACAATATGTTTCCTGGGAAGATAGCGGAAATGATGTCAGATGGATTATGTGTCGGTAAGGCAGCATGAGAGGTTGGGACCTGACAAAAAGGTATAGCTGTGGAGAGGGGAGAAACCAGGCATTTAAACTGCGGTCTTCGAGCTTTCGTATCTATTTGTTTTGTTAAGGACACATAACATTATGTGACTTGTCTGTCTTTGCTATTGCAATTTTGTTTTGATCAAGTATGACCTCTTATATGTTCAAATCCTGAGAGGCCTTGCTCCATGTGTATGTGTTGGTCGGCTTGTCTGGGTCATATAAGCCTCGCTTGATCATATGTTTTTTTTTTCTTAATTTATGAAATTGAATTTGTTTTTTTTGTTATGCATGTTCTTACATTTTATTGTTCATATAGAAATTGTGAAAAAGGAAACATTTTTATTAGCTATGGATTATTTATTAGGAAATAGGTGATATTGTTAAAAAAAAAAAAAAAATTGTATATAATATTAATTAAATTATAAATTAATATAGAGCGTAATAAACATGAGATGGCAACCACATCTATGTTGACGAGTCGAACAGATAAAACTGATAAACAAATAAGACAGCTGTCTGGAGTCTTTGATGATTGTCACTGAGAGTTATAAACATGTATCTAATGTAAATAGTTATTGTAAGTATTTCTTTTTGTGATGTATGCTATTTTATTGTATTTATGGTGGTTGTGTTATATTATGAGAGATAACAATTATCATGTAGGTCGGAGATTAATTAATATGCGTAAAGGGGATAGAGTGTTCTGTCAAAGAAAAAAAAAAAAAAAAAAAAAATTAAATAATAATTATGATATTAAAAAAAAAAAAAAAAATGTTTAGTGCCTTCTTCACTCTGAACAAAATTTTGATATTTTAATGTTTTTTTATGATAAAAAAAAACAAAATTATTTATTGAAATTATATTATATTCAAAGATGGGTGTTGTGATTTTTATGGTAAATTTTATATAGAGGTTTATATGAGCCTAAGCTAGTTAGTGATATATTTTGCATGTGTTAATGGATGTGGGGTGTTTTGAAAAAAAAAAAAAGAAAAAAAAAAAATTGTTTGCTAGTTACTGTTGTATTGCTTTAAAAAAAAAAATGTTTGCTAGTTACCTTTATATATAAAAAAAAAAAAAAATGGTTTCTATGAAATTGTACATGTTATAATATTGGTTAGAGGATTTATTGTATAAGTATTTAAAAATGATATTAGGATGTTTGAAAGAGGATATTGTATTATTGGAAAGAAAGTAAAAAAAAAATATATATATATATATTTTTTGTTCATTTGATTTTTTTTTTTCTCATTAGGGAAAGGATATGTGACATGTAGAAATAGGGGGGGGGGGGGGGGGGGGGGGGGGGTATTTCATAAATAAGGATATATCATCATATGTGATATTCACTCAAGAAGGGTGGGGGAAGAGAGAGAGAGCAGTGGAAGGAGGGGGAAGGCGTTGAGTGGTTGCAGATAGAGAGTGAAGCAGGAAGGTTGTAGGATTTTTGTGGTTGGAGAGAGAGAGTGAAGTGGACCGGTTTTTTTTTTGATGGGAGAGTGCAAGTGAACGGATGATAGATAGTTGACTGGAGTAGTGAAGATTCTATGTGGAGTTGGAAGTCTGGAGTTCTGGAAGTGGGCAGATTGATGGAAGAATCTATGAGCCTATGATGTACTGAGAAGAGCAGCGGAGGATTGGAGGATAGATAGAAAAATGTGAGTGAATAAAAAGATAAATGTTATATTATCATTGTCTACCGATCTATGTTAAGGTGTAAAAACAAAGGGTAAAAATATTAAATCTTATTCCATGAAAACATTTTTATCAAAAGAATTCACCACCCATTTAATTATTCAAAAATACAATAGTAAATTTTAAGAGAATAAGAATCGTTACAATGGCGCAACAACGTGGAGCTAATTTAAAAAAAATATATAATTATATTTTACCGTACAGAAGAATTATTACAATATATATATATATATATATATATATATATATATATATATATATTTTTTTTGCTTTTCATGTATACAATATTTAATTATTAACCATGCCATTAACTAGAGGAGAAGCAAAGAGACTAGAGGAGGAGAATAGAGAGGAGTCTAGCTCTGATGAAAGATCGGAGGTAGAGGTTTCGGAAGACACAGACAGGGAAACACCTGTTGCAATGGAAACCACAGAGGGTACCAGTGAGGAGGTACAAGGGATTGTTATTGTTAGTAAAGTAACAGAGGTGGAGATAAAGGAGAAAGTAGAGGAGAAATCAGATAAGATGGATAGATTAATGGAATTTATGATGAGGAGCATAGCTGAACAAAATTTTGGCATGACAAATTTGAATCAAAAATTAGAAAAATTAGAGACAAACTTAAGTGGGGTAGAGACAAATTTAAAGAGGGAAATGGGAGACAAATTAGGAAACATAGAGACGAATTTGAGTAGGGTAGAGACAAATTTGAGTGGGGTAGAGACGAATTTACGAGGGGATATGACAAATTTGAGAGGTGACATTCAAAATTTAGGAATGAAATTAGAAAGAAAGATGGTCAACTTGCAGATAAGAGACCCAAGAGATCTGAATAAAGTAGAAAATATTGAAAATGAAGGTATAGAGGAACCATTTCGAAATTTACAAGTAATAGAGGCTAAAGAAGTCAGTTTAGAAATTTCAGTAGAGAGAGACAAAGTGGTAAGAGACTTAAATGTAGAAATGAAGGAAGCTAAGATAGTTACGGAGATTAATTATAAAAATAATCTAGAAAGTAAAAGTACAAATTTAGCAGTTAAAAAGAAATTTCAAAGTAGAGTAAAATTGGTCAGACAATTTCTTTCCCAGGAAGAAATTATAATGAATTATCAGTTAGTGCAAATTAAGGTAGAATTAAGAAAATATGATAGTATGACTGTTGTGAATGAATGGAAAAATTACTTAAGAAAGAATTTACATGAGACTAGTTACCAGGTAGAAAACATTTTTAAAGTAGAACACAGACAAACTGAAGTGAAAATTTATGAAATAAGGGGAAATGAGAAAAATGACGTAGTACTGACAGACAGACTACGCAGAATTTTATTTAGTTGGGGGGGGGGGGGGGGGGCTAAAGAAGTCAGTTTAGAAATTTCAGTAGAGAGAGACAAAGTGGTAAGAGACTTAAATGTAGAAATGAAGGAAGCTAAGATAGTTACGGAGATTAATTATAAAAATAATCTAGAAAGTAAAAGTACAAATTTAGCAGTTAAAAAGAAATTTCAAAGTAGAGTAAAATTGGTCAGACAATTTCTTTCCCAGGAAGAAATTATAATGAATTATCAGTTAGTGCAAATTAAGGTAGAATTAAGAAAATATGATAGTATGACTGTTGTGAATGAATGGAAAAATTACTTAAGAAAGAATTTACATGAGACTAGTTACCAGGTAGAAAACATTTTTAAAGTAGAACACAGACAAACTGAAGTGAAAATTTATGAAATAAGGGGAAATGAGAAAAATGACGTAGTACTGACAGACAGACTACGCAGAATTTTATTTAGTTGGGGGGGGGGGGGGGGGGGGGGGGAAGATATTTGAAAACATTATTCGGCGAGGAATAAAAAAAAAATAGGAAGTTAATCTAAGGCTCTGCAATCAGTATGGCCGGCCACCAGGCGCAGTCGAACGCTGCGGCTATGTCGAAGAAGACACAGAGGGCCTATTTGTCCCAGCGCTCCTCCACATCCGCCCTCAGCGCTCGCAGTGCATCCTCCGTGGAACGACCCCTGGAACAGCCAAACTGTCGCTGGGACACCAAGGCATATACCCGGTCCCGTATAGTAAGGAGGACGAGGGCCTCCAGCACCTTACCAAAAATAGGCAACAGGCTGATTGGTCTGAAACTCCCCGCCCAGGTTGGGTCACTATCCCCAGGCTTGGCAAACGTGTACAATATGGCTCGTTTCCAAGCCCTAGGAAAGTGGCCCAACCTAAGGCAGGTGTTGTACAGATACAACAAGTCCCGCCCAATGATCGGGAGCGCTTTCTTAATCATGGCGGCGTCAATGAGGTCTCCCCCAGGGGCCCCGCCATTCTTCTTCCTCCCGATCGCCAGGTCGAGGTCTATGCCGTCCCAAACAGATGCATCTTCTGTGTCAGGCAAGGCGCGGGATGCTAACCTTACCGCTGCTTGCGCGGGTGTATCCTCGTCCGGGTTGTCCGCCGGGAAGGCCTCCCTCAGGTACATCCCTCCGGCCTCCTCCAGGGTCGTGGCTTATACGTCACCGACCCTGATTGCAGCCATCGGAATGACCGCCCTGAGCCTGCCGACTGCCACCCGGTAGGGGATCCCCCAAGGATTGCTCTGGCTCTCGTCCTCCACGAACTTACGCCAGCTCGCTCTCTTCGCTGACCGAACCAGCTTCCCATAAGCCCTGTCCTGGTGCCTAAACTATTCCCTCCGCATCTAACGCAGCAGGGGGTCTCGGCACCTCTAATATCTTCTCCTGCAATGATTAACAGCCCTTTTGGCGAGGGTGAGGGCCTCGTTCCATCATGGAACATTCCGAACCCGACTGGTGCCGTCTGCCGCACTCAGCATTATTATGCTGAGCTGGCTTACGCCCTCCTCAATCTGATCGATCGGGTCGGCTGAGTTGAGGCCCTCCCATTCTGCGTTGTAGGAGAAGGCTGCCACCGACGTCACAAAGGCCTCGGTTATTGGTTTGCTAGTCGCAAACCGCGGATCCCTAGACCTGGCCGCCGGCCGGCGAGTGTCGGAAAGCACCATATGGTCACTGGACGTGAGCTCCCGCACACTCCACCCGCCAACTGCCCGGTATAGCCCGCTCGACACCAGCGTGACGTCGATGTGAGACATCTCGCGCGCACCCCGAAAGGTCGGCGGTGACTGCTGGCCATTAACTATGCACAAGTCATGACGGGCTATCAGCTCCTGTAGTCTATCTCCCCGGCGGTCGGTACGAACCGGCGGTCGCTCAATGTTCTCAGACGGAGGGAAGTATCCGCTGATCACATTACAGCATATGTTCGCCGCCTGACATAGGCCACAACAATATGACTAGTGGATATGTGCTGCAGAACCATCTCATCGACTTGGGGACTAGTGACAACGATTGCGGCCATGGGCCGTTCGTTGTCCTTCGCTCCAGTCATTATTCTGTAGCTCTTGCCTAGGCCGGCCACAACGCCTCTAACACAGTAGGGCTCCTGAAGAGCCAGGATTGAAACGTCCCCTTCGGGGATCAGGGTGCGCAGTACGTCTGCCACGATTCTGCGTCTGTGCATGTTATGTTGCCACAGGCGCAGGTCTCCGACCCTCCTATGCGTCATAGTCGGTCCGGGATACCAGCGCCTCCAGGGCCTTTATATAGGCTGGACACGAATCACTGCCTGCTCCATGAGGGCGGGATTTCACTCCGCAGTTTTTGCACTTGGGAGGATCACCCTTTCTCGGGCAGGCAGCGATATCGTGTCCTTTGGCAGCGCACCATGCGCACACCATCGATTTGGTGCAGCCCTTCTCCGGATGACCGAACTCCAGACACCTCCTGCACCTCGTGATATCCAGGCAGTCCCCCACTCGACAGGAGTGCCAGCCCACCGTTATCCTTCCTGTCTTTAGTAGGGCAGTCCTAGTGGCCGGTGTCACCTCGGCCACCCAGTGTACATGTGGTTGGCCTTTTGGGCCTCTCTTGTACAGCAGTTTGGGGGGGTTCATATCGGGATACTAACCTGATTAACAGACGTTTTATGCAAACTGTGTAACTTTCTGTAAATAGAATAATAGAATATAGAAATAAATGGATTTAAAAAATATTATTTTTTAAAGTGTAAATGTCAGATGGCAGGCTGGTAATTATGTTGGGGTTATGTGAGAAGTAAAAACTTGTGTTGTGTGACCACAGTTAAGTAGATTTTTCGTGTTGTCTTTTTGTCCACATCTGCAATGTCGTCGTTGCTCAGGTACGAAAGCTTCATTCCGCCCCCAACGAAGACGTCACAGAAACGGACTCTCGGTCGAACCAGTCTGCCAAAGCGAGTGGGATACGCGGACAACACTAGCCATGCCAAGACATCCCACTCCCGGCACAGTTGCGGTCTGCCAAGCCCGGAAGAATAGAAGGTCTTTTAGGAGATGTAGAGGACAGTCTCGGTTGATCCGTTTTACATGGTTCGACTTTTTATAGTCCGTCCGGCATCGTCTATCCTTAACATAGCAGGAAGGTACACTTGAATCGACCTAACCTCACCATGAGCTCTTTTCCGTGAACTTCTATTCGACAGGTCATGTTGTCTTTTTGGCAAACCAGGGCCAGTGTACAGTGGCGTCAAAGGTCATTTCACCGTGTCTTCTCTGAGGAATACATGAGAACAGGTCAGTAGATCTTTCGTCACAAAGGCGGGCCTCGTACGAAATTTAGCAGGACTCAATTTCCTGATCGTCTCTTGAAATTTCCCGATCTTCATTTCTATTATTTGGGTCTAGAAATTCCCCTGGTAATCGCAGCGTTTTACCGTATGCCACTTAGTCTAGACAACAGAAACACAGAGTTAGGCATCATTAATAATATAGCAAAAGAAAACGGATACAATAGTCACATTATTGATAAGATAAGACGTAAAGTCATAAACAGAATACATTTAAAAGACATTTCAAAATTAGACACAACAAATAATACAGGCACTAAAAAATGGGTGGGATTACCGTAATTTGGAAAAATTTTCAGAACATATAGGAAATATACATAAAAAAGAGGACTTTTGGGTAGGTTTCAGAACTAATAATACTCTATACAAACATCTCAACAACAGTTAGGACAAAATAAAAACAGAATAAAAAAGCGTGGTTTACCAACTAAAGTGTATTTCTTGTATTTTTTGTTTATATAGGTCAAACCGGGACACAATTTAAGAATAGGGTAAAAGAACACGTATCAGAAATAAGGCTAAACACAAACACATCAGTAAAATCAACTTTCGCACAACCCATCAACGAAAACAAACACCATTTCGATATAAATGCAAGCATACAGTACCTACATTTTTGTGACAAAGGTACATTACTCAATAAATAAAACAAACTTATTTTTGAAATATTGTCTATTCCACTAAAGATATATATATATACATATATAACTACCGGTTTCGGCTTTATACCATCGTCAGGTCTAGTTATGAACTAAGTCAGTTTGCAGAGAGCGACCCTTCAAATACATCTCAGGTCAAAGGGTGCTATTAAAACTTGGGAGTCCCCCGGCTGTACCGTTAGCTAACTCATGAAATATTTCTCAACAAAACCTAGTTCTAAATTTACATAAAACAATGTCACTAGACTAATACGTGGAAAAATAACAAATAAATAAGTACAAATACAAGTAAATAATAAAAAATAGAAATAAAATTAATAATAATGTTAAGATTTAGATAACTTGAAACATATATGTGGAACCAAATATTAATAACAGATAATACAAACATATATGTGGAAACAGAACTGGTTTAGGGTGTTAACAAAGGGGAATAGTTGAAATAAATTTGGTCATTCATACAAATGTTCCTTTTGTTAGCTTTATTTATTTCTAATTGTTCTAAGCTATTAAGTAGCCTGCTTTTTGGGCAATAATGGAGATATTTGATGCCTGTAGATGGGTCGAAAGTGTGGCTATTGTCAATTATGTGGGTCGCGAATGTAGAACGGTTTCCTCGGTTCTTTATTTCGGCCGTGTGTTCTTTAATTCTTTCCCTAAAACGACGTCCTGTCTGTCCAATGTATAATTGACTGCACGTCGCACACTCTAGACTATAAACACCGCTTTTATTTGCAATATCTGTTTTGTCCCTACCTCTCTCTAGGCACTGGCTTATGGGATTGATAGTTTTAAACCCGATATTGAAACCTTCTTTTTTCAACTCTTTACCTATTTTTTCTGAAATTTTTCCGTGGTAAGTTAAGCTGACCCATTTATTATAAACTTTATTTTGTGTTTCTAATTTGGTCAGTTTGTTCCTAAAATTATGATTTTTGACCTCCTTTTCAATTTTATTTATTGTTTTTTGTGGGTAGCTATTGTTTTTGGCTATTTCCTTAATAATCTTAAGTTCTTTATCTTTTGATTGTTGGGTCATTGGAATTGAGTAGGCTCTGTGGAACATGGAATAAAAGGCCGCGTATTTGTAACTGGAAGGACAGTTAGAAGATGGGTGTATTACCGTGTCTGTTGTAGTCGGTTTTCTGTGAATGCTAAATTCGAATTTCTTGTTATTAATTTTGATCTCCAAGTCCAGAAAATTTATGGTTTGACCTCCTATTTCCAACGTGAATTTTATTTTGTTATGGACTTTGTTGACAAAGTCAAAAAATAAGTTAATTTGTCTTTCTGTTCCGTTAAAAAGGTATCAAAATATCGTCCACGTACCGCTTCCAAAACATGATATTACTGATAAATGGAGACTTCTCTAGAATTTCCCTCTCAATTCTATCCATGAATATATCACCTAACAGGGGAGACAGGCTGGACCCCATCGCTAGCCCCTCTTTCTGTTTATATAATCCACTATTGAGAAGATGAAATAATTTTGTTCTACGCACGGTTCTAAAAGGTTACAAAGTTCTATTTTTTCAAAAATGGACCTATTTGAGTTGTTTATTAGGCCCCTAACTAACTCTAGACATTCGGTTACGGGGACATTCGTAAAGAGGTTAGAGACGTCTAATGATATTAACTTGGCTCCGTGAGGTACCTTTACATCTCTAATCTTATTGACGAGATCTAATGAATTGATAACGGTGAAAGGTGGCGAAAAATTGATAAAATGCCTTAATTTTCTATTGACGAATTTCGATAATTTATATGTAGGGGAATTTATGTAAGATACCACCGGTCTAATGGGGGCATCATTTTTGTGAATTTTGGGCAGACCAGATAATTTGGGGGGTGAAGGGTTCATTACTATTAGTTTCTGTTCCCACATACCTTTTGTGATTATCGCGGCTTCTGACACAGCTGCTCGGACTTGTTTTTGGAATAGAGGCGTTGGATCTTTTCTTATTTTCGAAAAACCATTCTCTTGTAGGAAACTGTCCACTTTATTGGTGTAATCCACAAGTTTAATTAGAACCGTCGTATTTCCTTTGTCCGCTTTCACTGTTAAGATGTCATTCTCTTTGAGTTTTTCACTAAGTTTCTTCAAGAGTTTCTGTTCCGTTCCATTCCTCTCCTCTCTGTCGCGGAAATTTTTTATTTTTCTCGCGCACAGTGACTTGGCTTCCATCTTGTTACCCTCGCTGAGTATGGCATCCGCCTCGGCGGCCAAACATTCCAATTCTTCCTTGTTCGTTCTTCTCTTTAAACAATGTTTCAAACCTTTTTCTAGTAAGGTGTTTTCTTCTTTTGAAAGAACCATGCTGGTTAGATTCTCAATTCTCTTGTAGAATTTGAAGGTATCTTTCCCTGCTGGTTCTTCGCTTCTGCTTCCTTCTCGTTCTTTCATCTCTATTAACTTCTGTAGTTTTTTCTTCTGAACTTCAGTTTTCTCCTGAGCAATGTCCCATACCTTACATCTGACGTTGTCTTCAATCAGGGCCCACTCTATGTTAGTGTACTGTGAACAAAGTACTTGTCTTAAATAGTAGAGAGCTGAACCTAACTCGTCTCTCGCCTTGAACCATCTTCTTACTTCACTCCTCAGCCAGTGTCTTTCCGCCATCCTTATAGCCTCTTCAGCTCGGGGGTTTCCATTTTTCTTACTGATAAAGATGTATTTTGGTAACACGTTATACTTGATGCACTGTTGATTGAACCAAATGTTCCTATTCGCCTTTGCAAACTTAACACTTAATCTACTAAACTTTACCGCGTTAACCGCCCGACTCGCACTATTAACAACTTCTAAGTTGAGAAACGCGGACATATTGTGGAAACTTGTAATAAATAAATAAAACAAACTTATTTTTGAAATATTGTCTATTCCACTAAAGATATATATACATACATATATATATATATATATATCTAAAGATATATATATATATATATATATATATATATATATATATATATATATATATATATATATATATATATATATATATTACACCACCTCTCCTCCCTGCGTGAGTGCATTATTACGTAATTAGTAAATATAAAATTATATCGGAAAAATTATTAAAATTGAATATTTTTACATCGCGACTTTAATAAAAACAATACCTGGATAGCCAAATGCACTCCCACGAGAAAGACGGGTACAAGTTCCTAACAGTAAGTTGACATCAGTAATTAACAATAATTAAGCTGCTCGGACTTGTTTTTGGAATAGAGGCGTTGGATCTTTTCTTATTTTCGATGTATATATATCTTTAGATATATATATATATATGTATATATTGTAGCATGCCTACCTTATAGACAATATATAATGCTCAGAACTAGCGATGCTGCAGAGAATCGCGAGCGCTAGGAGTAAAATATGGCTTGTGAGGTGTTGAACGAAAGAGAATTGCATTCGGAAGAACATGCTCGAAACCAGCGATTGCTGCGAGGAAATCGCAATCGCTGGGAGCAGAAACAAAGAACAATAGAGATGGGGAATAGAAAGGAAGCCAGAATAATTGTCGGCATCCTGTGTGGTAATTATATTGTCGGCATCATTTTTTTTGTCAAACAGTTTTTCACATAACTCTAATTAATATCCGCTGGGATTCACAGCTTAATATCCGCAGGCTATCACAGAACTCTCAAGTGGTCACCAGTGATTGGCTGAGGATGGGGTGGGCGGAGACTGACGACCAATGAGACATCAGGAATCATCCCCACTCTTCACTCTTAGCTCTTGGCTCAAGACTCTTCGACGATTATTCTTCACCTGATCGCTCTTGTGTCAGCAGTTCACCACGTTCCTTTTATATTTTGCCATTAGCTCAGTATGTGATCGTAGATTCTTGGTTCACGTCTCGGATGATCAACACGTATAGTTTATATTTGACAGTGAGTTTGAATATGTGAATTGAGCAGTGTTCGTTCATGTTTGGGGCCATTCAGGCGAGTGAGATACATTTTGATTTCGGACGCACATAAACTCAGTGAACAATCTAAATTCTATTGTGGCCTCCAGGCAGACCTACAAGGACTAGGTGAGTAGATGGGGTCTGAGGGATGTACATCAAGGATGATCACATCCCCACCTCCAGGGATCAGTATCGAGGTACCTCGTAATTAAGGTAGAAAGTCCTTCAGACAAATGGCCAATTTATATTCAATTGTTTTTTCTTTTATAAATATGATACTTTCTTCTAAAATAAATATGTTACTGTTCTAGGGTTTGAGTTGTCCATTCTATTTCCCCCCTCCCATTCTTCTTCTGGTTGACAGCAGTAATTAATTATTGTTAATTACTGATGTCAACTTACAGTTAGGAACTTGTACCCGTCTTTCTCGTGGGAGTGAATTTGGCTATCCAGGTATTGTTTTTATTAAAGTCGCGATGTAAAAATATTCAATTTTAATAATTTTTCCGATATAATTTTATATTTACTAATTACGTAATAATGCACTAACGCAGGGAGGAGAGGTGGTATAATTGGCGCCCGAACAGGGACTTGATTTGTTTACTAATTATGCTAATTAGTATAATTAGTGAACCCCACTAATTGGTCCCTAATTAATTAATCAAATTAAATTTTTTTTTTCTTTTGCTTTTCAACGTTGATTCCAGCCTATTGGGCTAAAATGATATATTTTTCCTTAAAGTCGGTAATTTAGAATCAAAACTGAAGAAGGATGGGAGGGATTAAGGAATACGAATGACATCAGTTATTAATATTTTATTTTTTTTGACATTTTAAATTTTTCTTGTGTAATTTTAGTATGCAGTATTTTAATTTTTTTTTTTACATATTATAACTATTGTTGTATTGTGATGCCATCTGACAGGTCACCATAGAAATTAGAAATTAGATTAGCACCAGACCTCCCGTAATATTAATTGTTTTTGTTTTGAGTTAATTGTTTTGAGATATATATTTCGTTTACCAGCATGGAAGGAAAAGGGAAATCGGACTTAGAGCCGATACAGACACGGTCTAGGAAAACTATCCGTACGCCCCCGGAGTCCCCGGTAGAAAAGCCTAAATTTGACCTAGAGGCGAGGTTTAAGGCCATGCAGGAACAGATTTCGGGACTAGGACAACAGGGAAAGGCCATGCAGGAACAGATAGAACAACAGGGAAAGGATTTAAAAACGGAGATAAAGGAACAAATTTCGGCAATGGCAAATAATATCGAATCCATTAATCGCGATATGGGCACTCTACGATCTGAGTCCGGAGAATTGAGAACTAGACAGGACAATTTAGAAGGGAGATATGACAAACATGTTTCTGAAGTTAGGGACATGGTAGATGTCTGTTATAATGAAATGACAGGTAGGATCATGTCAGAAACACAACGTTTAGATAAGGAGGTCGAGGAAATAAATTCGAACCAAAATCTTTTTCGTACCGATTGTGAGAAGAGATTCGCCAATATCTCGAAGAGAATAGATACTGTTTCGGGTCAAAATCAGGTCTCAACCCCAAAACATAATGACCAAGTGACGTTCACCATCCCTGAAGAACATAAGGATTGGTATACAGGTCAGACCTTTGCTCGCGAACAGCCTAGTAACATCACTTTCCAAAATACGTATATAAAAAATTACGAACGTAACAAGGTAACGTTCCGTAACAATGTGTTGGATTTACCCAACCATTTCATATCAAATTTAGAAATTGCATATAGTCACATTGGAGAATTTTATAATCTGAACGAATTTATAAAGTCACATTTAAAGGGCGAGGGTCTGGATTGGTTCCTTGTAAAGTCAGGAAGTATCCGCTCTTTTGATGAATTCGTCAATGCGTTCAAAGATAGGTTCTGCGGGGAGAAATATGACGTTATAGTCCGTAGGGAACTTGATACACAAGGTTATGCCGATCATATGGATAAAACACCCAGCGAACATTTTTCAAAATTAGTGTCACGACTCCAGGATAGTACATATAAAATTCCGGAAGGCTAAGTATGTGAACTATTAAGCAAACATTACGGAGAGACGGTCGAAAATTCCGTTAGGATCCAGGGAATAATCTCTATTGAGAGACTACATGAGCAAATAATTAGGATAGGTACTAACATAATTAGACGTGATTGTAAATTAAAGGATAGTCCTTGGAAAGGCGGGGGAAGACAGTACCGACCAGATAGTCTTCCGAAAAACAATAACTTTCCCAAACAAGACCTACCTCGTTACAATTCTGGGAATGCACGGGGAACCTCTCACTACAATCAAGAGAGAGGGAATCAATTTAGCCGAGGCCCTTCCCGCGAGTCAAATCCAATTTACGATCGGCCACGTAATTACTATGACTCAAATCAGAATTATAATCGACCACCTAATTATAGGGATAACCAGTCAAAACCTAATATAAGAAACATGGAGGTAGTGACAGACAATAATGTCAATACTGATATGAAGGAAATAAAGCAATCCCTTGGAGAGTTGGCTAACAACCTGAAACCAATTGTTGACCACTTGATAAAAAACTAAGTCGCAGGAGTGGGATGAATACACTTAAAGAAAAGGGGAAGGTAAATTTAAATTCAAGGGGGACATACGCAGTTTGCTTGGTACAGAGATGATGACGAGATTGACAGGGGACATTGACCTACATACTAATATTGACAATGGATGTCCCACTCCTGTAAAGATAAAGACAGACTGTAACAACGGACTAACATTGATGAAGCTTCAAGGGTACCAAGAAGGTAGCGGTTTAGGAAAATACAGCAATGGACGCTTAGAACCAGTTTTTATCAGCACGAGAAGACCACTTCAAGGATTAGGTTACGAGAACAAATTTTTTGATATCAGACCACCAGTTAACGTAGAATCAATAGCAAAGACATCCTTACCAATCACTGCTAAGGAGGAAGAGACCATCGACAAACAAACATACCCCGACAATACTATGACTGCCCCAGATCACGTAAATTCATCAAGTATAAAAGAGGACGAAATCACAGACAGACCGACAGGCAATGACGAAAACAAAACTTCTCTAGACGACGTCAGAATATCATCTCTGATGCAGGAGTTTTCTGTCCTACTTAGAAACGAGGACGAAGTAACAGACATATCGACAGACAATGACCACATAATCCGCTACCCGACTAATGGCAACCCCACTTGTGAAGAACATCCGCAGGTGAACTTCATCAAAGACAATAGGATAACTGACATTTCGGGACTACAACAACAGACTTACAAATTTACAGAAAAACAGGCCGAAAGATAGAAACAGAACTTTGAGGTACGACACCAACAGACTACGTTAGAAATTGACGATCAGGTGTTAGTACAACCTCTGCGGATACCCACCGGTAAGAGGGATATACCCAAGCTATTACTATTACTATTCTGGGAAGGACCTTACCAGATTTTAGACAAGGAAAGTCCTCAAACTTTTATTGTAGGACACCTCGGCAGTAACGATGTGAGAGGGACATTCAATATTACCTCTTTAAAGCCGTGTATTAGCGGATAAATTTACAAGCAGGCTAGAGAAGCGCTAGGGCTCTCTTTGAGATTAACGATCTTACTTCAGCCGAGTTAAGGGGGGGCGATTATTGCAGACGAGATCGCGGCCCTAGAGTCAGGGAAGAGATTTGTGACGTCTCTATGGGTGTCCATCCCCAACTATCCCAGGAACAGTTAGACAAAGTCACACACACATAAAACAGACACTATTTTTTATTATTTGGGAATTATTTATTATTTTACACTAACGGCCAACACCTCATTATACAACAACACACAAAGAATCACACATACACATTTATTGGGGACACGGGATTTATTATTTAGTTATTTTTTTTTGTAAATAGGATAAGGCAGACGGGGACATTCTCGCACTCCCCTGGGGCTTAACATCGAGCATACCCCCCTTAGTCGAGCTCAAAGATTCCGTAGTGAATCGCCAGGTTGTAGATATAATTTTAGATAATAAGTTAGTTTTAGTTGTTTTATATAAATTTAGTAATAGGGCATTTTTGTAAATAGTAGGTAGTTTAGATAATAAGTTAGTTTTATTTTTTTGTTTATATTTAGTAATAGGATATTTTTTTAAATAGTATTAGTAAGTATTTTTCTTTTTATATTGATAGTTTGGGATAAGTTAATTTAGGTTATGGTGTCATTTTAATTTAACGTAATTGTAGGACGGGGCAGAAGAGGTATGGACTGGCCATCCATGGGAATATACCTACGTATTTAAATTTGATTAGTAAAGCAGATCTGACTAGGCTGACGGCGGGGTGATGGCACACATTGGTGAATGGTCTTACATGATAAATGTATTCCAAGTATGTTCGTATTATTGTTTGTGATGTTCCATAAATGTATCTCTTCAATTTTTTTTTTGTTTTGTATTTTTGATTAATATTTGTATTAGTATCCGACCGTGGGTATCCATTGAAAATGTCACATTGACCCATATTTTATCTAGTGACCATGATGGGCTATGTTAACCAAATGAGAGCCTTGTAAATATATTTGTCACATATATTCAGGTATGGACCTTACTTATTGTTCAATTACGACTATTGAGCTTAGCCATCGCCCCCCACTATGGTTCCTACGCCACGGCTAGCTCGCTCGCCATCCCCACTACTCCCGGTCCAGCCACCAGTCGTTCACCACAGCCTGACTGAGACGCATCTTACTACCCCAGTCAGCATTTCGTCCAACGCAGCCTGGCCTGGATACATCTCACACATGAAGACTTCCCCGTGAGGACCCCCTCCTATCTCGTCTATCATCACGGACCACCAAGGAGCGACACAGCCGAATCGACCAGAACATTCTGTTTACAGTGATCAAGTAACATTCATTTCAATTCACTTATTCAAATAGAATTCTTATTTTCACTATTTCCGCATTTATTCCTCACAAATTTTACTCCACTATCATTCTGGGTTCTTCATGGTTATCGGGCCTTTGCTCACAACGTTAAGTGTCCGACCCTGACCCAAACATTTATGGTGCCCCGGGTGAGGAATATTGTGGAAATTTCTCTTCATCACTTTTATTCAGTGTCTACCTTTTTTCATTTATTCATTCATCATGAATTTTTATATAATATTTCAGTCAATGTTGTATTTCATAGGAGCTCGACCTATGGCAGCCAAATAATCCCTCCCTTTAATCCTACGTTAGACAACATACTTTGTAATAATAAGTGCAAGTATATTACAAACACTTGTCCGACCACAGTAATCCTCTATAAGGATTAGGTCTCCTAGCTTCTAATCACTTATGCTCATAACATATGTACACATTTATATTATATACATATATATTTTATAAACATGTTATAACATATGCATAATCATATTAACATATTATAACATATGCATAATCATATTAACATATTATAACATATGCAGAATCATATTAACATATTATATATTATATACATATGCATAACCATTGACATTTCCTTGATTGTGTGCCCTGAACGGATCATTATTTTCCAAATTATATTTTCTATTGTTCACTCACCAGATTGATAGTCACATGATGGCGGAATCTTCCCATCAGATTTCATCACTAGAGCGCCAGCTCCGCAGCATTAAGCGCAACATTGCCGGCATCATGGTTGTGGCTAAGGCAGCCATCCCTGACGACGACTCTTATGCCGACCTGGAGGCACGCATACACAGCGCTTGTGAGTATTGGCACGAATTTCAGGCAACCTGGAAGGAGCTCGATAGTGCGCATTTCAATCTCGATCCGAAAACTTCGTTTCCAGATGAAAAATGGCTGACTATCCACGATACTGTGAGGGATGAGATCCTTGTGGCTGATACCTCTCTTCGGAAGCTTAGACTGAAACGCGAAGCCGCATCCGTCACTTCAGCCTCTTCGGCTGCCGTTCCCTCCCTATTGTCAGCACCCAACGACTATCAGGGATGTGGGTTACCACGCACAGCGGTGCCTAAATGGAACGGGGACTTATTCAAATGGGTAGAATTTCGGGACAAGTTTCTCTCATTAGTAGGAAACAGTCCACGCATCCCTCCAGTCGACAAGATGCATTATCTTAAAGACGCTCTGGTAGGAGAACCCGCATCGCTCCTGTCTGGTCTGTCCTTCGACGGTTCTTCATATGCCCTGGCTTGGGAGTCATTAATGAAGGTTTATTACAACCCCCGAGTATTGGCCTCTCGACACATTCAGACGGTCCTAAATTTCCGTAATCGCTCATCCAACTCTGAGTACGCCAAGCTGAACGCATATCTCTCTCAGGTCGGCGAGAGCATCGAATCATTTCGCGCTCTAAGGCTCCAAAACCCAGGTGACGCCTTACTGTCTATCCTGGCATTGCGAGCACTCGATCCGGCCACCCGCAAGCAGTTTGAGCTTGCCCATAAAGGGACAGAGTTCCCATCTGCCGACGAAATAATCAACTTTGTGAGGCAACGCATGATGGCTTGTAAGCTATCCCTGGAACTTTTCGATGAACGCTCCGGTACCCCCGATCGAGCAATGGATCCGCGACTCAAACCTGGCGTATCTATGCTCGCCCAATCTGGAGATTCATCTCAATACTGGTCTAGGAAGAGCCCTACACGTCACAGTAGTTCCCCAACCGCCAGTACGAGAAGGAGCCCGGCTCGCCGCCGTGGCTCACCTAGGTCAAACAGATTTGGACGCACCTCTCCCTCGGCTACGAATAACAGCCCAAATCCGAGTTTCACTCCATGCCCCTACTGCAAAGGCAGCCATTCACTAGTGAAATGTTTCACCTTCAGTGAGCTGCCGGCCCAGACTCGTTTCGACTTCGCCAAGGCATGGACTGGATGCCTTAACTGCCTGGGAAGAGGGCACCGGGCCGCGAAGTGCCCGTCAAAATAGAATTGTAAGTACTGGAATTCAAGGCATCACAGCTTACTTCATACAGGGAAGAAGACTGATGAAGCCCGCCCCAACGATAACAATGGTGAACCCCATTCATCATCCGTAGGCCATGTTCGGGAAGATACCATCCCGGCGCCTACCGACAAGCGACATCAACCCGAATCGCATGTCATTATGGGCACCGCTCAGGCCCTATTCGACGGACTTCACACCTCCGTCCCCGCTCGTGTGTTATTGGACTCAGGGAGCCAGTATACATTTATAACTACCGACCTCGCCAGTAAAATTGGCGGTAGTTTAAAACCCTTTGACGGCCGTATAGCGGGTCTTGGTGGCAACTTAGTGCCCAATGTCAACGGTTGGTTAACGTGCCGCATGCACTCTACTATTACTGATGCGTGCTTCAAGGTGCGCGCTCTTGTAGTCGATGAGATTACATCCGACACTCCGAAGCGAAAGGTTTCACCGACCGTCGCCGTTCAGCTATCGCGTTACGGCTTAGCTGACCCCTCATTCGCCGATCCTGGCCTTGTCGATGTTTTGGTTGGACTTGACTTATATCCAAGACTCATCATAGGAGCTCCCGTCAAGTCGGAGGTTGACGAGCTTTATCTCATGCCCACTGTTTTTGGTAATGTGGTCATGGGAACCACTTCTTTTATCAATCAGTCGCGCAGCATCTCCCTTTCGGCCCTGGATGAAACTGCTATCTTAAGCCAGTTGAAGGTCTTCTGGGAAATTGAGGAACCACGACCCGCAGATCTTCGCAACCCCCATGACGTCTTGTGTGAAGAGTCGTTTGCGAAAACTCATTCGCGCACTCCGGAGGGTAGATATGTAGTGAGGTTGCCCCTGAAACCTACTGGCGTGCTCCCTGACGAAAACCGAGACATAGCTCTCCGGAGATTCTTCGCCTTGGAACGGAAATTCACTCGTGACCCCGTCCTCAAGGAGAAGTACTTAGCCTTTATGGAAGACTATGTACGTCTAGGCCACATGGCTCCCCGACCATTGTTGCACCCTACGTGATCCCTCATCACGGGGTATGTCAAGTCAAGCCGCACGAATCTAAGCTTCGTGTTGTGTTTGACGCATCTTGCTCGGCTGGCGGCCCCAGCTTGAACGATGTTCTTATCACTGGGCCTAAACTGCAGACGGACTTGTGCGACATACTCATCCACTTTCGTCTCTTCGTCGTAGCCTTCACGACGGATCTAGTGAAGATGTACCGCCAGATCTTGGTACATCCCGAAGACCGTCACCTACAGCATATTTTCTGGCGTAACGATCCTTCCAAGCCTGTAGTTGAGCATGAACTGCGCACCGTCACTTATGGCATCACGTCTAGCGGTTATCAAGCGATCAAGACTGTTGCCCAGCTTGTTAGTGATGAAGGCTACGCCTTTCCCCTAGCTGCAGAGCGGATTCCGAAGACCATGTACGTCGACGATTTTGCTTCAGGAGCAAATACGCTCGAAGAGGCCCATGCTCTTAAGAAACAGCTCATAGGCCTATTTAATCTAGGCGGGTTTCAACTAAGCAAATGGGCATCTAATGCCCCCGAATTGCTACCTCCTTCTAAGGATCCTATTGAAGCTCAAGCTTTGCCTCAGGACAGCAATTCCATCATCAAGATTCTTGGTCTCATGTGGTACCCCCAACGAGATGTTTTCTCTTTCACAGTCCAGGAATCTGTCTCTCATGCAACCAAGCGGGTCGTTCTCTCAACCGTTGCACGAATTTTCGACCCACTCGGATTTTTAGCTCCCGTAATACTCAGCGCCAAAACCTTGCTACAAGAAGCTTGGCGCCACGAAATCTCTTGGGACGATCCCTTGCCTTCACCTCTTCGCGAGAAATGGTCTCAACTTACCAACGAGTGGCCTACTCTTAAGATGATTACCATTCCCCGCTATATACAGGTCCATCAAGCAACTATCCAGCTGATAGGTTTTAGCGATGCTTCTTCCCGTGGATACGCTGCTGCTGTTTATGCACGCACTCAGTCACCTAGTGGCGGAGTGCACGTCATGCTCAAAGCGAAGACAAAGGTCGCCCCCACCAAGTTTCTAACGATACCCCAATTGGAACTCTGCGGAGCGCTCTTGCTTGCGAGAGTCATGTCATCTATCACAATAGAGACGCATCATGAAGCTCTACACTTCACAGACTCTTCGGTGGTGCTTGCATGGTTGCGCCAACCTATTCATCAACTCAAGGTGTTTGAGGCGAACAGAGTCTCGGCTATTCCGATGTCAGGCAATGGAAGTTTGTTCGCTCGGAGGATAATCCCTCCGACATAGCATCCCGTGGATGCCTCCCATCCGAACTCAAGGATCACAACCTCTGGTGGCGTGGACCCCTCTGGCTCATGGACAACCCGGAACCATTTGGCGAAGGCTATTCTGGACTCCTCTCGCCGTCACCAGATCAAGCCTTACTGGCTACTGCCATCCCAACGTCCAAGAAAGTTCACCATATTCATGGTGACTCTTGGATGAGTCATTTTTCCTCCCTACCACGATTGATCAGAACAATCGCTCGGATATTGCGACTCGCTCATCGCGCGCAACACCTACAGGAAGCCACCCAAGGACCCATCACTAGCGATGAATTCTCTAAGGCACTATCCGCATGCGTACAAATCGCTCAACACTGTGCTTTGCCTCCAGCGCTCTATGGTGACGAAACCCCTAAGGCCTACCAGCAACTTCATCCCTTTTTGGATGCACCTGGGTTAATTAGGGTGGGCGGCAGGCTGCGACACTCCTCGCTCACCTACGACCATAAGCACCCTATGCTTCTACCTCGAGATCACCATCTCACTCGTCTCATCATAGACGACCTGCACAAGAAGCACCTTCATGCTGGCCCAACTCTAATGCTGTCTTTTGCGCCAGAGATTTTGGGTTCCCAGCGCACTTAAGGTGATTAAGAGCCGGATATATCTCTGCACCCATTGCAGACGTCTCCATGCCAGGCCGTCTATCCCCCTAATGGGTGATCTTCCAGTTGAACGTTTCCATCAGTTTCGCGCATTTTCACAGGTTGGAGTCGATTATGCCGGACCATTTGCCCTCCGAGAGTCTCCGAGACGCAAGGCACCGATAGGCAAGGCATATCTCTGCATTTTCGTTTGCTTCGCCACGAAGGCTATCCATTTGGAGCTAGTTTCCTCGCTAGGGACAGATGCGTTCTTGGCCACCCTAGACCGCTTTGTCGCTCGACGTGGACTCCCGCAGTGCATTCATTCGGACAATGCCACCAACTTTTTCGGCTCATCTAGATATCTCAAGGATCTCTACGCGTTTTTGAGCCGTCACACTGATTTATGGACTGATCACCTCTCCTCCAAGAGTGTTGTTTGGAAATTCATACCACCTCGCTCTCCACACTTCGGCGGTTTGTGGGAGGCCGGCGTCAGGTCCATCAAAAATCTTTTGGTGACTTCTGTCGGTAAGCACCCCCTCACCTTTGAAGAATTGAATACCATCTTGGTACGCATTGAAGGGCTGCTCAACTCAAGACCCTTATGCCCTCTCAGAGAAGATCCGGAGAGTTTCGACACACTGACACCTGGCCACTTTCTGATCGGTGCACCACTGACTTCTATCCCATCTCTTCCATCTTCAGATGAATGCACCAGTCACCTCGATCGTTGGCACTTAGTACAACGGCAAATATCTTATGTGTGGTCCCGATGGAACAGGGACTATTTGCATCTCCTACAGCAGCGTGTCAGATGGACCCGAAACCATCCTAATCTCAGCATCGGCGATCTCGTTCTGATGATCGAGAGTCGCACACCTGCAGGTACTTGGCCGATCGGGCGTATCTGCGACGTTTTTCCCGGAGACGACGGCGTCGTGAGAGTGGTTACCGTTCGCACACTAAATGGAAGAATTTTCAAGCGTTCAGTCGCCTCTCTCGCACCTCTACTCTCATCAGATGCGACCGGTATCTGATGATAAATTGATGACGAATGATGATAAATTATTTTAAGCTATTTTTTTCTTTAGTCATTGTAAGTTCATGTTGCGTTCCTTTTATCACTTATAAATCTAATTATTTTTAAGATATGTTTCTTTATCACTAGGAAGGTACATAGTGCTGTTCTCCCCTCTCGGCTGCCATCGGTCGACTCACCCCTGCCCTTTTTTTGGGTACTGTAAATTCAGCGTAGCCAAATTTAGGTGGGCGGTATGTTCAATTACGACTATTGAGCTTAGCCATCGCCCCCCACTATGGTTCCTACGCCACGGCTAGCTCGCTCGCCATCCCCACTACTCCCGGTCCAGCCACCAGTCGTTCACCACAGCCTGACTGAGACGCATCTTACTACCCCAGTCAGCATTTCGTCCAACGCAGCCTGGCCTGGATACATCTCACACATGAAGACTTCCCCGTGAGGACCCCCTCCTATCTCGTCTATCATCACGGACCACCAAGGAGCGACACAGCCGAATCGACCAGAACATTCTGTTTACAGTGATCAAGTAACATTCATTTCAATTTACTTATTGTGTTCCAAATAGAATTCTTATTTTCACTATTTCCGCATTTATTCCTCACAAATTTTACTCCCCTATCATTCTGGGTTCTTCATGGTTATCGGGCCTTTGCTCACAACGTTAAGTGTCCGACCCTGACCCAAACACTTATTATGATAGAGTGTCGACCACGGTAGATCAAATGTCAATTTTTTTATTTTAGTTAAGAAATCTTAAGGCAAGGAGCCGAAGCAGACATGACTGGAGGGGGAGATATATTATAAACTGGAGGGGATACCCAGAATCGAATATTTAATTATCGTACACACGGAGAAGGGGCCACTCCATTGATGCTTGTAGAATCCATTTAAAAGGGGCGGGAGTTTGTTTTACTTATTTTTTTTTTTACGCCATGAACTGACTGTTTGAACTGAAGAAAGGGTTTCGCAACTTGATTAATGCGGATGCCGGAATTTACATATGTTTATGAAACGGGATTTGAGTGGGCTTATTTTTCTATTTTATATTTCGTCGTCGTTCCGGCAGAAGGTAAATACCTGTCGAAGGCCTAAGGAGGCATATGGTTAGGGTCTGGTCAACCCAAATTTTTGTTGAAGCGGATTAGGGATATGGGAATTCAGTTGAAGCATTGTCGAGGCGTGGGGCCGTTTTTGGATGTTTTAACCAGTCAATGAATGTATGCTAGAAATAGAATCGTCGTTATTTGCCAATGGAGAGGGTCAACTCCAAGAAGTACAGCGTAAAGTAAAATCATGCTTTGGTCACGCATGCATAGGCAAGCCATGCCGAATAGAAAGGAAATTTAAAATCATGTTTTGGTCACGCATGATAATGAGGTCGATACCTGAGTATTTGTAATATATAACTATTTTATTATGACTTTGGGCAAGTTTTTCTTTTAATGAATATTGGTTAAGTGTATATGCTCAGTGAACGAGCAAGTGTTAAGTGAAACTAATAAAATATGTGACTTCCAATGGTCATTTAGCCGACATATTTTATTTTAACGGGAACGGGGGATATTGTAGCATGCCTACCTTATAGACAATATATAATGCTCAGAACTAGCGATGCTGCAGAGAATCGCGATCGCTAGGAGTAAAATATGGCTTGTGATGTGTTGAACGAAAGAGAATTGCATTCGGAAGAACATGCTCGAAACCAGCGATTGCTGCGAGGAAATCGCAATCGCTAGGAGCAGAAACAAAGAACAATAGAGATGGGGAATAGAAAGGAAGCCAGGATAATTGTCGGCATCCTGTGTGGAAATTATATTGTCGGCATCATTTTTTTTGTTAAACAGTTTTTCACATAACTCTAATTAATATTCGCTGGGATTCACAGCTTAATATCCGCAGGCTATCACAGAACTCTCAAGTGGTCACCGGTGATTGGCTGAGGATGGGGTGGGCGGAGACTGACGACCAATGAGACATCAGGAATCGTCCCCACTCTTCACTCTTAGCTCTTGGCTCAAGACTCTTCGACGATTATTCTTCACCTGATCGCTCTTGTGTCAACAGTTCACCACGTTCCTTTTATATTTTGCCATTAGCTCAGTATGTGATCGTAGATTCTTGGTTCACGTCTCGGATGATCAACACGTATAGTTTATATTTGACAGTGAGTTTGAATATGTGAATTGAGCAGTGTTCGTTCATGTTTGGGGCCATTCAGGCGAGTGAGATACATTTTGATTTCGGACGCACATAAACTCAGTGAACAATCTAAATTCTATTGTGGCCTCCAGGCAGACCTACAAGGACTAGGTGAGTAGATGGGGTCTGAGGGATGTACATCAAGGATGATCACATCCCCACCTCCAGGGATCAGTATCGAGGTACCTCGTAATTAAGGTAGAAAGTCCTTCAGACAAATGGCCAATTTATATTCAATTGTTTTTTCTTTTATAAATATGATACTTTCTTCTAAAATAAATATGTTACTGTTCTAGGGTTTGAGTTGTCCATTCTATTTCCCCCCTCCCATTCTTCTTCTGGTTGACAGCAGTAATTAATTATTGTTAATTACTGATGTCAACTTACTGTTAGGAACTTGTACCCGTCTTTCTCGTGGGAGTGCATTTGGCTATCCAGGTATTGTTTTTATTAAAGTCGCGATGTAAAAATATTCAATTTTAATAATTTTTCCGATATAATTTTATATTTACTAATTACGTAATAATGCACTCACGCAGGGAGGAGAGGTGGTGTAATATATATATATATATATATATATATATATATATATATATATATATATATATATATATATATATATATCTTTAGATATATATATATATATATATATATATGTATGTATATATATCTTTAGTGGAATAGACAATATTTCAAAAATAAGTTTGTTTTATTTATTTATTACAAGTTTCCACAATATGTCCGCGTTTCTCAACTTAGAAGTTGTTAATAGTGCGAGTCGGGCGGTTAACGCGGTAAAGTTTAGTAAATTAAGTGTTAAGTTTGCAAAGGCGAATAGGAACATTTGGTTCAATCAACAGTGCATCAAGTATAACGTGTTACCAAAATACATCTTTATCAGTAAGAAAAATGGAAACCCCCGAGCTGAAGAGGCTATAAGGATGGCGGAAAGACACTGGCTGAGGAGTGAAGTAAGAAGATGGTTCAAGGCGAGAGACGAGTTAGGTTCAGCTCTCTACTATTTAAGACAAGTAATTTGTTCACAGTACACTAACATAGAGTGGGCCCTGATTGAAGACAACGTCAGATGTAAGGTATGGGACATTGCTCAGGAGAAAACTGAAGTTCAGAAAAAAAAACTACAGAAGTTAATAGAGATGAAAGAACGAGAAGGAAGCAGAAGCGAAGAACCAGCAGGGAAAGATACCTTCAAATTCTACAAGAGAATTGAGAATCTAACCAGCATGGTTCTTTCAAAAGAAGAAAACACCTTACTAGAAAAAGGTTTGAAACATTGTTTAAAGAGAAGAACGAACAAGGAAGAATTGGAATGTTTGGCCGCCGAGGCGGATGCCATACTCAGCGAGGGTAACAAGATGGAAGCCAAGTCACTGTGCGCGAGAAAAATAAAAAATTTCCGCGACAGAGAGGAGAGGAATGGAACGGAACAGAAACTCTTGAAGAAACTTAGTGAAAAACTCAAAGAGAATGACATCTTAACAGTGAAAGCGGACAAAGGAAATACGACGGTTCTAATTAAACTTGTGGATTACACCAATAAAGTGGACAGTTTCCTACAAGAGAATGGTTTTTCGAAAATAAGAAAAGATCCAACGCCTCTATTCCAAAAACAAGTCCGAGCAGCTGTGTCAGAAGCCGCGATAATCACAAAAGGTATGTGGGAACAGAAACTAATAGTAATGAACCCTTCACCCCCCAAATTATCTGGTCTGCCCAAAATTCACAAAAATGATGCCCCCATTAGACCGGTGGTATCTTACATAAATTCCCCTACATATAAATTATCGAAATTCGTCAATAGAAAATTAAGGCATTTTATCAATTTTTCGCCACCTTTCACCGTTATCAATTCATTAGATCTCGTCAATAAGATTAGAGATGTAAAGGTACCTCACGGAGCCAAGTTAATATCATTAGACGTCTCTAACCTCTTTACGAATGTCCCCGTAACCGAATGTCTAGAGTTAGTTAGGGGCCTAATAAACAACTCAAATAGGTCCATTTTTGAAAAAATAGAACTTTGTAACCTTTTAGAACCGTGCGTAGAACAAAATTATTTCATCTTCTCAATAGTGGATTATATAAACAGAAAGAGGGGCTAGCGATGGGGTCCAGCCTGTCTCCCCTGTTAGGTGATATATTCATGGATAGAATTGAGAGGGAAATTCTAGAGAAGTCTCCATTTATCAGTAATATCATGTTTTGGAAGCGGTACGTGGACGATATTTTGATACCTTTTTAACGGAACAGAAAGACAAATTAACTTATTTTTTGACTTTGTCAACAAAGTCCATAACAAAATAAAATTCACGTTGGAAATAGGAGGTCAAACCATAAATTTTCTGGACTTGGAGATCAAAATTAATAACAAGAAATTCGAATTTAGCATTCACAGAAAACCGACTACAACAGACACGGTAATACACCCATCTTCTAACTGTCCTTCCAGTTACAAATACGCGGCCTTTTATTCCATGTTCCACAGAGCCTACTCAATTCCAATGACCCAACAATCAAAAGATAAAGAACTTAAGATTATTAAGGAAATAGCCAAAAACAATAGCTACCCACAAAAAAAATAAATAAAATTGAAAAGGAGGACAGACAGGACGTCGTTTTAGGGAAAGAATTAAAGAACACACGGCCGAAATAAAGAACCGAGGAAACCGTTCTACATTCGCGACCCACATAATTGACAATAGCCACACTTTCGACCCATCTACAGGCATCAAATATCTCCATTATTGCCCAAAAAGCAGGCTACTTAATAGCTTAGAACAATTAGAAATAAATAAAGCTAACAAAAGGAACATTTGTATGAATGACCAAATTTATTTCAACTATTCCCCTTTGTTAACACCCTAAACCAGTTCTGTTTCCACATATATGTTTGTATTATCTGTTATTAATATTTGGTTCCACATATATGTTTCAAGTTATCTAAATCTTAACATTATTATTAATTTTATTTCTATTTTTTATTATTTACTTGTATTTGTACTTATTTATTTGTTATTTTTCCACGTATTAGTCTAGTGACATTGTTTTATGTAAATTTAGAACTAGGTTTTGTTGAGAAATATTTCATGAGTTAGCTAACGGTACAGCCGGGGGACTCCCAAGTTTTAATAGCACCCTTTGACCTGAGATGTATTTGAAGGGTCGCTCTCTGCAAACTGACTTAGTTCATAACTAGACCTGACGATGGTATAAAGCCGAAACCGGTAGTTATATATGTATATATATATCTTTAGTGGAATAGACAATATTTCAAAAATAAGTTTGTTTTATTTATTGAGTAATGTACCTTTGTCACAAAAATGTAGGTACTGTATGCTTGCATTTATATCGAAATGGTGTTTGTTTTCCACGTATTAGTCTAGTGACATTGTTTTATGTAAATTTAGAACTAGGTTTTGTTAAGAAATATTTCATGAGTTAGCTAACTGTGAGAAGGCGGTGAAGGGGACTTTGTCAGAAAACTCGAAAGAGTTCAGGAAAAACAAATCTTTGTTCCCCGTTTATTGAGATTGGCTCGGCCAAGGAACCGCGATTGTGACATCGAGAGTGTTGACCCGTAAACAGGATATTTGATCTTGACCAAGGTAAACACTTCCGCTCCTCAAAGGTTAAATACCGATGAGGAGATGCGTTGTGGTCAGATTCTGGAACCTGGTCAGACGTGTGGACTGCTCTCTCTCTACTTCTGGACGTAAGTCGAATTCCTATTGTTTATGTTTCCAAGTGTTAAACTGTTCTTGTCATATCTTATTATCTGTCATGAGTTCTGACATTTAAAATACATTCTCTAAGAAGTTATTCAACAGCCTAATTGGTGTTATTATTGAAACCCCCTAGAATTAACAAGTACCATTAAGTTAAGATCCCGGTTTGGTGAGTGAAGCACCATACCTTAAATTAAAGTAAAGACAGTCATTCTTATTATTCACCTAACATTCTCTTAAATTATATTATTTACAAATACAGTCTTTTTTAATCTTCACAAGTAGTGAGTACCCCTTTTTTGTAATCTTCACAAGTGGTGGAGGCGCCGTTTTTTTTTAACTTCTTGAGAACTATTAAATTCAGAACTCATATTTTTCACCATTAAATTTCTATTTTTATTGACTGCTATCTCACATATCTCTCCGGGTATAGATGACATTGTGGGAAACGTTCCTTCAGAACATATCAACCTCTGAGGAGGGGAAAACGCAATTTTACTCAAGTTGGATTTATTCATTACAAAAGCGACAGGTACTTGAATTGCTAAAGATTTTAAATATAGTTTTTTCTGAGGAAGATAATGCACATATTTTGAGTAAAAGATTAAGGGATTATTGTGTAGAAAACGTGGTCCAACTGAAAGCTCAATTAGATTTAGAAGACATAAAAACTTCTTTACAAGAATTAGATTACGCGTTAGAATATTGTAATTAAAAAAAAAAAAAAAAAGGTCAATTATTTTCTTTGGTTGGATTTTGTTCTTAATAGACACTTCAGACACCTTAATAGACAATATTTATAATTCAGTTAAGGTTAGGTAACTGCTTCTCAATGAAAACAAAAAATATTCGAGATGAAAAAAAAAAAAAAAAATTATACCTATTTGAAAACATTTTCTGTGTAGAAGGGAAGTCAAGTCGGTCAATGAGACAAACTGGGTTACAATAACTATGCTGACATCTGGGAATGTGCAACGAAGGCGGATGTATCCTGCCCCATTTAACTAATCACACAGATTGTATTCGATAAAATGGATTCATTTTAATTTTTTTTTAATAATCGTTTCATACTTTTCATTTTGGGTAATGCTCGGAACTAAGTAGGTACATGAGATTTTTTTAAAGTCATTCGGGACATCATACGGATTTATGAACTTTAAATCGGTAATTGATGGTCCGCACTTAAAGCGGTAAATGAAATAAAAATAATAAATATTGCGAAATTGCAAAAATTAGATAAATTTTGTTCACAAATTTACCAGGCCTTGACGGACAACGAATTCGGCGATAAATCAATACGTCGTAAATCGCGAAATTATGTATTAAATTCGGACGACGATATAATTTATTACAAATACTTTACCCCTAAGGAACGAAGAAATTTAATTTTAGTGCCTGATTCTTTAAAAAGAGAATTGTTGCACTCTTGCCATGACGATTTAGGACACCTAGGTATCGCTAAAACTTATGGTAGATTACTAACTAATTACTTTTGGCCCTCTATGCTATCCGAAATTACGACATACGTACAATCGTGTGACTCATGTCAAAGAGAAAAAATTCCAAAAAGTTTGCCCCAGGGGGATCTCAGCCCCATCATTCCATCCACGACCCCTTTTTCACATGTAGTTATAGATTACTTGGGGCCATTAACAAGCTCTCATGGGAACAAGTACATTATAGTAGCAACTTGCACAACAACAAAATTTGTCATGGCAAAAGCCACTAGGTCTGCAGATGCCAAATCTACGGCAAAATTTTTATTGAATATGGTAAATCGTTTTGGGGTCCCGAGTATAGTCTCATCAGACAGAGGGACACATTTTTTGGAGAAGTCCTTGTTACAATTTAAAGCAGCATTGGGAATTTATCGCAAAAAAAGTACGGCTTTTAACCCATGCGCTCAAGGCATTGTAGAACGATTCAATCACACACTTATTCAAATGTTGTCACATTACGTTAATAAAAATATAAATAATTGGAGCACACATTTGGACAATGTTCTCTTCTCTTATAATACGTCTAAACAAGCAAGTACGGGTTACGAACCGTTTTTCTTGATGCACGGTTATAGGCCTAAGATTCCTTTGGACGTCATTCTAGTTCCGCACACTTATGAGGCGGACGTAATTAAAACTATAGAGGAGTTGCAAGTTATAAGAAAAACAATCCCGGAAATTTTAAAAAAGCCTCAGCTAATTCAAAAAGAAAATTACGATAAAAAGCACAGCTTTGTGGAATTTAAAGAGGGCGATCTAGTTCTATTAAGATAATTTTGTTTTGATCCGAGTAAATCAAGAAAATTACAGCCGAAATATAAGGGACCTTTTGTTGTCCAGAAGCGCCTAAACAAGTTGAATTATGTTATTCAGGTTTATAAAGCTGGGAAGTTAGTGGACGATGTTTTTCATATAAAAAGGATGAAGAAATACTACCACAGATAATGTTTAAATTAAAGTAAAGTAGCCCATGTATCTATCCTTTCTCTCTTTTTCGATCTACCGGGTGTGCATGAAGGGGCACACGTTAGGATAAGAGGCATACAGCGCCAAGGAGAACCCTTCCTCCTTGTCCTCTGATATGACCTTCTTGATTGAAAAGGGAAAAAAGAAAGATTTCAAACATTGTGCTATAGAAAGAAAATATTTAAAAAAAAAAAAAAAATAAAAAATAAAATAAAAGAGGTAGATAATTACGCGTCAAAGAGAATAAAAGTGAATATGGGATATATATATTGAGCACAAATTAAGGGAGATTTTAATGATAAATATAAATATTGTGCGCAATTTAAGGAGATTTTTGAGAGAGATGATAGAGATATTTAAGCGCAATTATGGGAGAATTTTTTTTTGGAAGATATATATACTATGCGCAAATGTTAAGTAATTGGTAGAACAAGGAATTTAGCGCAAAACGTCGCGCGGTGGAAAATATAAAAAGTAAAAGAGAGTAATTAGAGAAGCTGAGGCTTCGTGTTAGATAAAGCACCGGTTGAGTTTGAAAACGCGGTCGCCTGTTCACGGAGCCTTAAAAAAAAAAAAAAAAAGAAGGGAAATTATTTGAAAAAAAGAGAGATAAAGGAATTTAGCGTAAAAAGTCGTGCGGTGAAAATATAAAGAGTGTAATTCGAGAAGCTGAGGTTTCGTGTTAGATAAAGCACCGGTTGAGTTTGAAAACGCGGTCGCCTGTTCACGGAGCCTTAAAAAAAAAAAAAAAAGAAGGGAAATTATTTGAAAAAAAAGAGAGATAAAGGAATTTAGCGTAAAAAGTCGTGCGGTGAAAATATAAAGAGTGTAATTCGAGAAGCTGAGGTTTCGTGTTAGATAAAGCACCGGTTGAGTTTGAAAACGCGGTCGCCTGTTCACGGAGCCTTAAAAAAAAAAAAAAAAAAAGAAGGGAAATTATTTGAAAAAAAAAGAGAGATAAAGGAATTTAGCGTAAAAAGTCGTGCGGTGAAAATATAAAGAGTGTAATTCGAGAAGCTGAGGTTTCATGTTAGATAAAGCACCGGTTAATTTTGAAAACGCGGTCGCCTGTTCACGGAGCCTTTAAAAAAAAAAAAAATAAATAAATAAATAAAAGGAAGTTATTTGAAAAAAAAAAGAGAGATAAAGAGTTTAGCACAATTAAGGGAGATACTTATATTAAAACAAAAAAAAAAGAGAGATAAAGAATAAGACGCAATTTAGGGAGATTTTTGGGAGATAATTGCGATATTTTAGCACAATTAAGGGAGATACTTATATTAAAACAAAAAAAAAAGAGATAAAGAATAAGACGCAATTTAGGGAGATTTATGGGAGACAAATGCGACATTTAAGCGCACATTAAGAGAGATACTTGTATTAAGAGAAAAAAAAAGAGATAAAGAATAAGACGCAATTTAGGGAGATTTTTGGGAGATAATTGCGATATTTAAGCTCAATTAAGGGAGATTATAGGCAAAATCCACGTTAGGGATAAGAAATTTAGAAATAATTTTGGAGTTCATTGACTGGACACATCCGTGTTTTGGGTTTGTCAAGGATATTGTTGAGATAGGATGCAGTTTACAATAACAAAAGTGTGAAAACAGAAACAGGAACAGATTGAATGGAAACATAAACTGAGTGGAGGGAGTGAAGACTAGCGCTTTCTTGAGAAAGGCAGGTCCAGAATTTGATCACTTCCTTCCATGAGCTATATACAGGTAACATACATTGTCTTTATTGCTTCTCTATATTTTTTTTTGAAATGTTGGTAGCCAGATATTTTAAATCTACAAGACAAAAAGAAAATACAATAATGATGTTAGCCCCTAGAAGGGCCTCTGTGTAACTTTAGTTGAATAAATACATTACACAGCCCATAGCTCATGGAACGGAGTTTAGTCAATAGGTTAACTTTATTATAGATATTGTTTTTTTTTCTCTTTTCTTTCTGTCAATAATTTATTTAGAGTCTTAGTTGTTCGTTAGCAACATTATGCAGACTGCATAGGAATACAAAATAATAGTTTATTAAATAATTGATTGTGTTCAATTTTTTTTATTGTTATTAGTAAATATTGGAAGAAGAGTCCATTGTTCTCTCCTATATATTTTGTTTTTGTTTTGATTTGTTTTGTGATTCGTTGAGTGAATTTTTCGAAGTGTTTATAAAAACATTTCTGTTGTATTCAATAATTTTTTTATTTGGTCCCATAGAGGAGTATAATTAGATGTACCTATAACTATTTTATAGCGAGAATCTCAAAAAAAAAAGGGAATGTGTCTCCAATCTATTTTGATTTTTTTATAAACTTATTTATTTTTTATTTTAATTGTATACATACATATTGGTTGTTACGTCGTTTGGAAAAAAAAAGGGAATATGTTTCCAATCTATTTTGATTTTTTATGTTATTGCAAATAGACTTGTTTAGTAATATTCATTTATTTTAAATTGTATACATATATATTGGTATTTACGTCATTTGAAAAAAAAAAGAATATACATATAAACATTGTTTTATACGCCTTAGCATATTACTAAATCTTTTACAGTATATACATTATTAAGTTTGTTTCTTATTTTGTTGATAAGTTTTAAGTATAATTTTGTTTTGTTAATGAAAATTGAAGTTTACATTTTCTTTTTCTCAGAAAGTAGTCGATATATGTTGTACTTTATATTTATATATTTATCTGTACTAAACATGAATTTAACACTTGGAATCAGGACTTTAGGAGTTTACTTTAGTCAGAGAAAGAGAGAGGAGAAACTACGAGAACTCTACAGACGAACTTCTAGAAATAACAACAACATCCCATCAACTTTGTATGCAGCGCTTTGCAGATTGGCAGCTCCTCCCGGTTGTGTCTCGTCACGAGGGCGTGACTTCTGGATTGCAGGGGGAAGTATGTGAGAAGGCGGTGAAGGGGACTTTGTCAGAAAACTCGAAAGAGTTCAGGAAAAACAAATCTTTGTTCCCCGTTTATTGAGATTGGCTCGGCCAAGGAACCGCGATTGTGACATCGAGAGTGTTGACCCGTAAACAGGATATTTGATCTTGACCAAGGTAAACACTTCCGCTCCTCAAAGGTTAAATACCGATGAGGAGATGCGTTGTGGTCAGATTCTGGAACCTGGTCAGACGTGTGGACTGCTCTCTCTCTACTTCTGGACGTAATGGTCCTCGATTGCCCGCTGTACGACAGGTCTAGGGTGGAGTTGATCCGCGCGACAGGATCATATCTGGGATTGAGCTTGCCGGAGTTGATGACGGAGTCGAACTATCCGGCGTTCGGCCGGTTTGTCACCTCCTGGCGGGAACAGAAAAAGCCCGCTTGACCCGGCGCCGGGGGCGATTGACGGGCTGCGGCCCGATGTCTACCCCCGGCGACCGCGATGTAGTAGCAGCCCCCACTCCAAGATCCTGAGCTCTCTCGGCGCCATCTGGCAGCCGCAACACAAGGGGGTCTGGGAGCGCCAGTTTGTCCCGCAAGGGACCAGAGGCTGTCGCCCCCAGACACCCACAGCAACAAATAAATTTAGCATAACCATGTCATGTATCCTCATTCCCCGACGAAAAAACGGGCCGGGTGATTAACCGGAGCACCCGAGAAAAAAAAAAAAAAAAAAAAAAAAAAAAAAAAAAAAAAAAAAAAAAAAACTTCTGGACGTAAGTCGAATTCCTATTGTTTATGTTTCCAAGTGTTAAACTGTTCTTGTCATATCTTATTATCTGTCATGAGTTCTGACATTTAAAATACATTCTCTAAGAAGTTATTCAACAGCCTAATTGGTGTTATTATTGAAACCCCATAGAATTAACAAGTACCATTAAGTTAAGATCCCGGTTTGGTGAGTGAAGCACCATACCTTAAATTAAAGTAAAGACAGTCATTCTTATTATTCACCTAACATTCTCTTAAATTATATTATTTACAAATACAGTCTTTTTTAATCTTCCCAAGTAGTGAGTACCCCCTTTTTTAATCTTCACATAACGGTACAGCCGGGGGACTCCCAAGTTTTAATAGCACCCTTTGACCTGAAATGTATTTGAAGGGTCGCTCTCTGCAAACTGACTTAGTTCATAACTAGACCTGACGATGGTATAAAGCCGAAACCGGTAGTTATATATGTATATATATCTTTAGTGGAATAGACAATATTTCAAAAATAAGTTTGTTTTATTTATTTATTACAAGTTTCCACAATATGTCCGCGTTTCTCAACTTAGAAGTTGTACATTACTCAACTCAATGGAACAACTAGAAATAAACAGAGCGCGACAAAAAGGAAATTGTAACGATCAGACCAATATCAAATACTCACCCCTTTTATCGCCAATAATATAATCCTCCAGTCTCTGTGTATACGTACTTACTCTCTCAAAAAACTGTATATTTTATTTTATAAAACTTTTTATTTTATTTTTATTCATATACTAGCTGACCCGACAGACGTCGTTCTGTCAAAAGCTATTGGACTGGATTTTTTTTTTTTTTTTTACTTGGAACCACAGCAAGTTCCTACTTAAGAACACCGGGCACCTTAGATAGTATGCTCTTTGCAACTCCGTGCAACCAGCTATTAAGTTCTTAGGACCGCTGGGCAACACAGATAGTAGTTAGTTAGGAACGCAGGGCACCGCAGCTAGTATGTGCCTTGCAACAGTGGATGCCCTAGGTATTTTGTGCTTAAGAACGCTGGTGAGAGCTATTATTTACCATGCAACGGTGCACCTTCAAGGTAATACATGCTTAGGAAACCCGTCCTATTAAAATTAGGGCTATTTCCCATCTTTAAGAAAGCTCCATATGAGAATCATTCAGCATTAATGCATCCCCGTCTAAAAGGGACACAGCCAATTTTTAAATATTGCTTTTGAAACTACTATTTAGGTATATGCTTGCCCTCCCCATTCCCCCCTCCAGTTGACAATTTTGAGACGTCATATATCCTTTTTTTGTTTTTGTCTTTTAAGAATATTACATGTGAAATTCCATGACAATCCGACCATTCGTTAATGAGCTACAACTATTTTATGCTAAGGCCTACTCCCAAAACCCCCCTCCCTTTCAAAATGTTGAGATGTCACACATCCTATTTTTCAATTCGGGCTTTAAGAATACTACATGTGAAATTCCATGACAATCCGATCATACGTGAAAGACCTATCAGTATCTTTATATTTATGCCTACCCCCACAACCCCCCTCCCTTTTGTGACGTCACACACTTTATTTTTCAAATTGACTATCAAGAATTCGACATGCGAAATTCCATGACATTCCGATCATCCGTTAAAGACCTATCACTATCTTTATATGTAGGCCTACCCCCACAACCCCCCCTCCAGTTCAAAATTTTGAGATGTCACGTACCGTATTTTTCAATTTGGCCTTTAAGAATACTACATGTGAAATTCCATGACAATCCGATCATCCGTTAAAGACCTATCACTATCTTTATATTTACGCCTACCCCCACAACCCCCCTCCCTTTTGTGACGTCACACACTTTATTTTTCAAATTGACTCTCAAGAATTCGACATGTGAAATTCCATGACAATCCGATTATTAGTAAATGAGTTACCGGTATCTTTATACTAAGGCCTACCCCCACAACCCCCGCTCCCGTGCAAAAGTTAGCCAATCATTTTTATTATATAGATGTAGATATGTAAAAACTGAATAAAACGAAACAGTAAGTAAATGACAAAGATGACAACCAAACAACCAAAGATAAATCGAGAAACTTGCCAGAAGCGAAGATTTAACAACAACCAAGAAAATAACACGGAAAAAAAACTGATAACACGCACTAAAAACTGAATAAAACGAAACAGTAAGTAAATGACAAAGATGACAACCAATGATAAATCGAGGAACTTGCCAGAAGCGAAGATTTAAAAACAACCAAGAAAATAACATGCACTAAAAACTGAATAAAACGAAACTAATATTGAACTGAACATTTTATAGTTTTTATAAACATGTGACTTTTATATTAACAGTGATATTGCCATCTCGACACTCTTCCTCAATATCACTGTTTGTGAAATTTATCAAACCTAATTGATTAACAAAAATTAGAAATCGTTTCTTGCTTAATGGTTTAGTTAGCACATCAGCTAACTGTTTTTCAGTACACAAATGTTCAACTTCAATCACCTTTTAAATATTTAGACTGATCAATGACAATACTATCAGACCTTTTAGTTATTGCAATGCTTAAGTACGTTAAATTTTCATAGCCCATATCTTTCATTCTAAATTTTGATCTTAACGTTTGAAGTCTTAGTACTGGAGAATACACTTCACTAAAATTGTCTTCTTGTTGAAAGCCCCTTACTACTAATCGCGCTTTGTACACCTCTTTGTCTTTCACTTCTTTCCTTGCAAATACCCATTTACAGTCTATCAGCTTAACGTTTTCAGGAGCTGCAACTGTTATCCATGTTTCACTTTCTTTTAATACTTTTATTTCTTCTTTCACAGCTTCTTTCCATAGTTTTTTATCTTTTCTTTCTTCAATGTCTTCATAGTTTTTAGGTACATCAGTTAGGCTTCCCAATAGAGCATATAATGATTCATTCTGGTCTTCGTAGCTCATGTCCATTGCGAAATCCTTTTGCCATTGAGGTTTTTGAACATTCCTCTTTACTCTTCCTGAATCTTGACCTTGTATTGCTCTTTTCTGACTATTATCATCTTCAGTCTGGTCTTGATCTTTAATTATTATTTTAGGAATTACCCTAGTTTCTTTTTCTGGTTCTTTATTTTTCTCTTTAACTTCAGGTTCTTTATCGATAGATCTATCTTCATTAGCCTGTACATAAACTATCTCTTCTATAACTTTTGGTCGTTCATCGAATATTACGTTTCTTGCACTCACTATCTTATAGTTTTCATCATCCCATAGCCTATATCCTCCTTGACAGTAACCCATCATTATCATTTTCTTCCCTCTATTGTCTAGTTTCTTTCTCAGTTCTTTAGGTACGTGATTATATGCAACCAAAAACTCGCATGTTTGATACATCAGGTTTTCTGCCTTCCCACATTTCACTAGCAGTTACTTCACTTCCTGATACTGGACTTCTATTCGTTACGTAGTTTGAGTAGAGTACCGCCTCTCCCCAAAATTCCTTTCGCACGTTTGATTCAATCATTATGGTTCTCGATTTATCCATTAATGTTCTGTTACGTCTTTCGGCTACACCATTCATCTCAGGATTATATGCTACAGTGTGTAGTAACCTTATTCCACTCACTTCACAAAATTTCAAAAATTCACTTGACAGATATTCTCTACCATTGTCTGATTTTAGTTTTAACAAGTTAGTATTAAAATGTCGTGTTGCATAATAATAAAATTTTTTAAATTTATCGAACATTTCCGATTTGCTTTTCATTAGGTACACGACAACAAAATGGGTGTAGTCATCTATAAATGTTTTAAAATACTTATTACCGTCCCATGTCTCGGGTGTTATTGGTCCACAAACATCTGTATGTACTAACTCTAGCGGTTTAGTCGCTCTATACCCTTTCCTGTTAAATGGTAATTTCGTCATTTTCCCTAAGGTACAGGACTCACATAACGTACTCTCAATTCGCATATTTTCAATTTCACTCATACCTTTAACCAGATTTCTTTGTATCAGTATTTTTAAATTATTTAGCCCTAGGTGACCGAACCGTCTATGCCATAAATTTATTAAATTTTGTTCATTCTTTGATGAATAATTGCAGTTTAACATATCACAAAATGTCTCAACAATATATAGACTACCTTCTTTATCTCCTATCATTGTTAATATATTGTTCTTAAATACTTTTACCTTACCCCTAGAAAATACTATTTCAAAACCTTTCTCTTCAATTTTAGATACAGAAAGTAAGTTTTTCCTCAGTTCCGGTACATAATACACATTTGTTATCGTACATACTTGCTTTTTCCTGCCTATCATACTGTACAATTTTTAGATTTCCGATACCTGTTGCTTTGAGACTCATTCCGTTCTTGGCCACAGCTATTTGTCTCGGCTTTGTCAATTCAATATAGTCAACAAACCACTCTTTTGTGTTTATCAGGTGGTCAGTACACCCAGAATCCATACACCACACAACGCTTTCCTTGTTTTCATTTTCACACTTAAGCACCTCTCTTTCACATACGTATACCGCGTCGTCATGTAGTTCTTCCAGCATGTGAGACTCTCTTCCCTGTCCTCTTCCTCGATGCTCTTGTTGACTGCGACCTCTTCCTCGGTTGTATTGGTATCTATTTCCACCGTTGTCTCCTTGTGTATGAAAATTATCTTGTCTATATTTCGTAAAACCATAGCTACTACCTTGTCCTTGATAATTCTGTCGTCGATGACGACATTGCCATTTCTTATGACCTGGTTTACCACATCCGTAGCACAAGAATGCATAATCGACATCTTGATTTCCTCCCATTGATTTCTTTCGTTTTTCTTCTTCCCCCATTAGTCTGTCTTTCACAAAATCCACCTTTAAACTTTCCACCGTTTCTAGTGCTGTAATCACTGCCTCATATGATTTAGGCAATGATAGTAAAATGTAGCTTACTCTTTCTTCTTCTTTTATGTCAGCATTTGCATCTTTTAATTGACCGAACAACTCTTCTAACTTAACAAGATGATTTAATAATGGGCTGTTTTCGTTATATTTAATTTCACTCAACTTTCTTCTAATAAACAATTGTACTCGCACACTTTTCTTCACGAAATTGTCTTCCAGATTTTTGTACATAAAATAAGCACTAGCTTAACATGTGACTTTTATATTAACAGTGATATTGCCATCTCAACAGAAACGGTAAGTAAATGATTTTAGTGTGTCTGAGATAGATTCACTTGATCGATTCAACGTTCACATTGATCATTACTACCCCAAACATCGATTCTTCGATTAATCTATCTCAGATCGCCATCCCTAGAATTAACAGCTGAGAACTCTTCATAAGAACCTTCCTCGGACTTCAACGAATATTTGAAGAAAAAAAATTAGCCGAATTGGTCCAGCCGTTCTCGAGTTTTGCGCTTAGCAAAATTAGCCAGTAATTTTTATTATATAGACTAGCAGTAATACCCGGCATTGCTCGAGGAACTTTGACTTTTCACCTAATATCTCTCATTCGAATCCAATTCAATTCTTCGACAGTACATTCATGATGTTATAATTTTCAATTATTCATATAGAATAAGCCTTATAGTACTTCAACGGCAGACACCACAGCTAGTATCTGCTTAATTCCGGTGTATAGAAGAAGAGAAAGCTACATGTGAAATTCCTTCAGCTTAATGCACCCCACCCCTCAGGTTCAAAAAGTTGAAACGTCACAACGAATTTCCAAATTTTGTTTTGAAATTACTACATGTGAAATTCCATGACAATCCGACCATTAGTTAATGAGCTACCACTATTTATATACTTAAGTCTACCCCCACTATCCTCCCTTTCGTTCAATATCTTGAGAGGTCACAAACCCTATTTTTTTATTTGGCCTTTAAGAATACTACCTGTGAAATTTCATGATAATCCGACCATTAGTTAATGAGCTACCGGTATCTTTATATTTAGCTGGGTAGCTGAAATTTCACTTAGGTTAAAAAAACCTTGAGCACATCGTCCTTCGGATGGGTTTTTCCCGATATATCTGAATCTGTCTATCAGTTTCAACAAATATTAGATCTATAAACCGTTAAAAAGCAGGAAATTTGAAGAATGGTATTTAGCCCGACGTTTTTCGAAAAACATTTTTATTTCGATGCTTGTGTAGGATTCAGATATCCCGGTTGTTCATCAGTTTTAACAAATATTAAATCTAAAAACCGTTTAAAAGCGAGAAATTTGAAGAATGGAGTTTACCGAGCTCAGGATCGCCATTTAGAAATCTAGCCAAGTCACTTAGGTCACATGTTTTAATCGGGAAGATAAAAATAAATTTGAGCAGGTCGTCCTTCGGATTGGACTTCAAGCTATGATCGAGGGCCTTTTCGTATGTCAGGTACTGGATAATGAGTCGTATGTTACGTATCTAAACCTGGGTAGCTGAAATTTCACTTAGGTTAAAAATAACCTTGAGCACGTCGTCATTCGGATGGGACTTTCCCGATATATCTGAATCTGTCTGTCAGTTTTAACTAATATTAAATCTATAAACCGTTAAAAAGCAGGAAGATTGAAGAATGGTATTTAGCCCAACTTTTTTCGAAAAGCATATTTATTTCAATTTTTGTGTAGGATTCAGATATCCCGGTTGTTCATCAGTTTTTACAAATATTAAATCTAAAAACCGTTTAAAAGCGAGAAATTTGAAGAATGGAGTTTACCGAGCTCAGGATCGCCATTTAGAAATCTAGCAAAGGCATTTAGGTCAAATGTTTTAATCGAAAAGATAAAAATAAATTTGAGCACGTCGTCCTTCGGATTGGACTTTAGGCTATGATCGAGGGCCTTTTTGTATGTCAGGTGCTCGATAATGAGTCGTATGTTACGTATCTAAACCTGGGTAGCTGAAATTTCACTTAGGTTAAAAAAACCTTGAGCACATCGTCCTTCGGATGGGTTTTTCCCGATATATCTGAATCTGTCTGTCAGTTTTAACTAATATTAAATCTATAAACCGTTAAAAAGCAGGAAGATTGAAGAATGGTATTTAGCCCGACTTTTTTCGAAAAGCATATTTATTTCAATTTTTGTGTAGGATTCAGATATCCCGGTTGTTCATCAGTTTTTACAAATATTAAATCTAAAAACCGTTTAAAAGCGAGAAATTTGAAGAATGGAGTTTACCGAGCTCAGGATCGCCATTTAGAAATCTAGCCAAGTCACTTAGGTCAGATGTTTTAATCGGGAAGATAAAAATAAATTTGAGCCCGTCGTCCTTCGGATTGGACTTTAAGCTATGATCGAGGGCCTTTTCGTATGTCAGGTACTCGATAATGAGTCGTATGTTACGTATCTAAACCTGGGTAGCTGAAATTTCACTTAGGTTAAAAATAACCTTGAGCACGTCGTCATTCGGATGGGACTTTCCCGATACATCTGAATCTTTCTTTGGTTGACCATCTTCGTTTCTGGATGCAGCCTAAGAACGCCGGACACCTTAGATAATATGCGCTTTGCAACTCCGTGCAACCAGGTATTAATTTAGTTCTTAGGAACGCTGGGCAACACAGATAGTATGTATGTAGTTAGGAATGCTGGGCCGCAGCTAGTATGTGCCTCGCAACAGCGGATGCCCTAGGTATTTTGTGCTTAACAACGCTGGTGATAGCTATTATTTACCGTGCAACGGTGGACCTCCTAGGTAATATATGCTTAGGAAACCCAGCATATTAAAATTAGAGCTATATCCCATCTTTAGAAAGCTCCATGTGAGATTCATTCTGCATTAATGCACCCCCCCCCCCATATGTAGGCCTACTCCCACAACCCCCCCTCCCGTTCAAAATTTTGAGATACCACTTAGCTTATTTTTCAATTTGGCCTTTAAGAATACTACATGCCAAATTCCATGACTTTCCGATCATCCGTTAATGACGTTTATATTTAGGCCTACCCCCACAACCCCCCCTCACGTTCACTATTTTGTGACGTCACACACGTTTTTTATTTCGCCTTTAAAAAAACTACGTATGAAATTCCATGACAATCCGATCATCCGTTAATGACTTAGCACTACCTTTATATTTAGGTCCCCCTTACAACCCCCCATACCGTTCAAAATTTATGGACGCCACATAGCCTATTTTTTAACTTGGCTTTTAAGAATACTACATGAGAAATTTCATGATAATCCGTCCATCCGTTAATGCGCTAGAGCAATTTTTGTGCTTAACCCCCCCCCCCCCCTCCCCCTCCAGTTGACCGCTAAGAACTCTCTTCATAAGAACCTTCCTCGGACTTCAACGAATAATTGAAAAAAAAATTAGCCGAATTCGTCCAGCCGTTCTCGAGTTTTGCGCTTAGCAAAATTTAGCATTCATTTTTATTATATAGATTAACAATTGTTATCTTTAATTCACTTCATATATGCATTTAATCAACACATACTATTTGAAATTTTTTATTTTTTAGGATCCCAATTTGGGACGAAATGTCATTTATGAACTGTACAGAAAGGATAGGAAAACCCCGTAGAGGCTGAAAAAGGATACCTACCTACCGTCTGGATTGTAAACTACCAAGTTGAACTTCAATTTAGTATTTCTTAAGTCGTGGCTGAAGATGGTAGCAATACCGAAAGTACTCCCATATTATATATTATTTGAGAAATAGACAATATTTTTTAAAAAAACATCCGTTTTATATTTATTTTTATCAAGTGTTTCACAATATCTCTGCAAAAATGTTTAATATCATTAGGCAATATGTTTTTACAGTTGTCCGCTTCCATGTGCGATTTTAGTGCGCTTTTCAGGAAGGTGTGCCCGTTTGCGTGTGGGTAACTTGTTCTCTGAATATGTTGTTGCCGAACAGCCGCGTCAGTTTCCTGAAAAGGTCAGGTTAAACCTGAAGACCTTGATCGGTATTCATCTGGGCTGGTACTCCAAAGTGTGCAATTCAAGGTGGCAGTCGGGTCCAATACATCCAGATGCACATGTTCGAGGAATGCACTGCCCAATAGAAATTCAGCATCCCGAAAAAGCTACGCTGTTCTCTGATAGTCGCGGGTTTTGGGTAATCAGATTATCTCCCTATAACGATATTTTATATCCCAAAAACACGATTTGACTCTGCCCGAATTTACACTTATTATGGTTGATAATGTAGCAGTCTACAGCTGGTGTTTAAAAAATAGTGCCCACAAGTACATTTATAACTTAAAACCAATTACTATTATTTTATTTTTCTTGAGTAATATAATTTTCCGTACTCGGTTATTGTACTGTAAAACCAACATTTGTTTATTCTCTGAATAAACAAATGTTGGTTTTACAGTGATTATAGTGAACGTTTATTTTATTATACTATTTGCATTATTTTAAACATCCTGTTCACAAAAGTGGTGAACCCGACGTGATAAAGAGATGGATGATTCAAAAGTAGTTGAACCATCAGCGGAGGAACCTCAGGTTAGTGCGAGTAGTCTAGGTTCTAACGTACGTAACGAACATTCCACACCGTCCCGACCTCCACCAATTTCACAGCTTGAAAACATTTTACAAAAATTGAGCCTAGAAATCGGCAAACTCACGAGCCGAATTTCCCGGAGCGAAGACCGCAGCCGAAACAGACCTCGCAGCAAAGGAGCAAGTTACTGCTACTTCCACCAAACCTTCGGGGAAAAGGCTGTTCGGCAACAACATATTCAGACAACAAGTAACCCACACGCAAAGAGCGATGTAACACCTTAGTAGGGGAGATAAGTTACTTTCAGCGCAGGGCTAAAGAGCAACTGGGTTAGTATCCTTTTTCAGTGCAGGGGCAACTCTGTCACTCCTACACCCCAAATTTTTTCATGCCTCTAAACATCAATAAGTTTCCGCTCTCCCTCTAAACCCTACTTTAAATTTTTATCCCACCCCTCGCCTATGGCTCTAATTTTTTTTTTTTAATTAGCCCACTAGCGCTCCCAAGCGTCTAGATATCAAATTATTATTGATATTAAATCAATTAGGTGTGACTTCTTAGGAAAAAAAAATAACTCTTGTCCTTACGAGATTCCAACTCACCACCTTCCGTTTAGGAGCCTGGCTTGCTAGCCCCTCGTCTATCGTGACATGGTTGTACAAGGAATCTAACATTTAGGTATATAACGTTCAAGTCATACCTTTTCTTATATCAAGTGACAAATTCTATATTTTTTAAGACTGATTTCGTGACCTTGAACAGGCACTTGCGTGATCTAGCATGTCGAACCCTGCATTCGTGTAGCCTACCTTATCATGTCCTAGCATGATCATCATCATCATTGTATTCAGTATTATTTTAAACTGGAGTATTATGATGGAAAAATCGCCTACCTACACTTTTGAGCATGCCGTCCTTCAGGACCATGAATGGTATTGTATTTAAAAATATAATTCAAAGCTCTTCATATTGAGTATGTTGTCCGATTGGAGTAATATATGCGAACAAATATTTATCTTCAATTCCGAGCACACTGTCCTTTGGTGTTGTTTGTGAATTCTTGTTTTTTATTTATTTTTTTAATATCTACTATGGTTCGGAAATGACCTTCGTATCTGTAGGGATTAAGTCGTTGTTTACATGTTTCAAAAAAGGCGAGACCTGTTGTTGCAGGCATACTTCACCAATTTTTATTTCATGATTTAATCTTACCTCCCCACGTCCATTAACACATCCAATGTGCTTCCCCATCTCAATACCCCCGCTCTCCCTCCGAATCACTACTCTCTATCTTCAGTATAGCGGCGTAGCCAATCCATCTCAATTTTCTCATTTATACTTCCCAATTATCCCACCTCATTCTCCCTCATAACCTTTTACTCAGACACACATCCAAGCAATTTTCATTAGATTTCATCATAGTCCACTACTTTTAGCCATCATGTTTCACCCCTGTTCAACACCTACAACCTCTCTAGATCGTCTGACCTTTCATCGTAACCCGGTCTACTCATACATAAACCTACATTCTACGTCCATTAGCCTCTCCCTCTGAACAGTCATACTTACCCACCTCAAATCACCTTCAATGCACATACCCACATCAATTATTCTAAAACATAATCTTTAATTATAGTTCTACTTCCTCAGACCAATTGTACTTCTTCCAATCCGGTTACACCGGCTACAGTAATATCGTTATAAATATAACGATATCGTTATAACTACTGTGATATCGTTATAACTACAGTAATATCGTTATAAATATAGCGATATCGTTATAACTATTGTAATATCGTTATAAATATAGCGATATCGTTATAATAACTACAGTAATATCGTTATACAGTATTATATATATATATACCGATATCGTTATAACTACTGTTATATCGTTATATATACAGCGATATCGTTATAAGGATATTGTTATGACTAGAAGGAGAGTGTAGTGATGTTTGAGCGAGAATATTGCAGTATAATATAGGGATTTGAATTGATTTGACTGAGTTGAATTTTGTTCAAAGAACAGGATTTTGGGGGTGCGCGAAGACATTGCTCAAAAACCAAACTTACCCAGCAGATATAGAACCGCTCATACAAACGAGATGATATAAGCATATAGTCAAATGAAAACTGAAATATATATATATACTTTTGGATACAAAGCATGAATGATGAGGGGACAAGGCCCTTTCCTGCAAATCAAAAATACAGGCATATTTCTATGCTTAACACGATTGTACTTTCCTACTTTTCCTCAAATCAGTGTTTTCAACATTTAGAACTGCGGGTGATCACATTGGTCTGCGGGCGTCTATAACCTCTCCAAACCTTCATTCATACGACCTGCGTGCGTTTATAGCCTCTCCAAGCCTTCAACCTCACACAGCCTGCTATACATTTTTTCATTCGATTTGATTCTTTCTAATAATCTCTTCGTTTGTGATATGCTGTGTACCTATTCCCAATGAAGTTAATGCCCATTATTGACATATCCTTCAAAATATAGTTCGAGTTATTACCCAGGAAGCACTGGAATTAAACAAAAACCGCTTTTAGAGTGTTGCAATTATCGCTGTCCCATTCTCCTTGAAAAAATCTACCTTTTAAATAGATAAACCTATATGATGGCAAAGTGTGAGTGTTTTCATGTCTAACAGATTTTCTTATTCCATCTATACCCCCGATGGTTTCGGTAATGAGAATGATACCCGAACCCCTCTTTGAACTATCCAAATCTAACATCTACACGTTGATGAGAGAACTTTATACCCGACCAAACGTAAAAACGCCATATTTTCCTTAGACAGAGGTATTAAGCCTTTTACGGGTTTAGGAAGGTTGAACATTTTTGTTGGTTTTTTATCACCATATACTACTGTTCGGTGTTCTGTTGAATGAATTCGTTCACTTCCGTCTTCACCCGAATCATGCTGTGAAGAGTCCGTTTGCTGTTGTGATGAACTGGAGTGTTCACCCACATCGTCCTCTGAAGAGTCTGTGTGTAGTGTGTGTAATTCTCTCCGTTGGAGACAAGTGGGGGTGTATCCTCAGTTTCATCTTGTTCCAATGGGTAATCACCATTATTTCTTATTCGTTTAATATGTCTTTTACCACATGTATCAATTGAAAAATGGTTGCTCGTCTCTTTAAAATTGAAGAAATCGTGGATTGAGGAATCTTGAAATGTTTCGATATTTCTCCAACCTTTTCTCCTTCATTAAAAAGTTTAATTATTTTTATTTTATTTTCTATAGTGAGAGCGTTTCGTTTGACCCCCATGGTATATAACCTGCTGTGGATTACTAGATCAATGAAGTCTGCCTAATAATCACCAAACAGACCGTATTTATTGTAACAGGGTTGACAACTTCGGTTCAATAAATATGAAATGATCAGACTGTGTTTATCTCAACGTTGTTAACACGTTCACAATGAAACAGATAACTACTGACCAAACAGAACGTATTTATAGTTTTTTTTCATCCTGCATGCAACGAAAGGAGCCAATCAAATCTGAGAAGAGCCGATAATTAATGGGTTTCCAGCAATACACCTAGCCCTAACAACAATAAGAAACTGCCTATGATATGGAACGTGCATACGATTTTTATTTCTCAATACTGACCAGCTTGTACTCATAAATTTTTCTTTTAATCACGATAGTTATTACGCAGTCACATTCACCACAAAAAATGTTTCTGAATATGCTACAACATTTTCATAATTTACGTAAATTTTCGAAAATGTAAATAAATATTAATCGCATGAAATATAAAATAATATGACGAAATAAAAAAGAAATATATGAAAGGATGTAAGATATGTATAGGACTTTAAGAAAAAACAGTTGAGTGGAGTAGGCGCTGTGACAAATAATGAAAAAAAAAATATACTAAAATATTAAATAATCCCGGGTTTTGCGGCTATGACGATGAATCGGTAAAATAACTGTAGTATGGGGTCATCGTAAGTGTTTTGGCTCTCAATACCATATATGCGGGGAAGGAGGGCTGAATTGTGGGGTCCATGAGATGTGGGTGAGGATGGAACAATAATACTAATATATGGGTTCTCATATACCTGTGGGAACTGTGATGTATATGAGACGAAGGGCTTGAAAAATAAATACAATGGGGTATGGGTGTGAGGGCTACGTTTATATTATTAATTGGGAAACGGTTGAGTGTTAGTTGTGATCCTATTGTAGGAAGTATGCATTTGTAGAAAAGTACATCGCAGCTAATCTCTGATAATGAAATGTTACAAGGCCTACACCCATTCAAAAAATATTAGTATCTCTACTATAAATAATTATCCGGCTCAGTGGGTAAAGTTTTCAATGACTTCTTCCTAGGATGTCTATATAAGAAGTTCCTATTGTAGTCTATGGACACACCTTATATTATTCTTGTACGTTGAGGCTGTGTTATAAAATAGTTCTTTAACTGACCTCGTTTGTGATGAAGGGGTCTAGAGTCTTGCCTTCATCAGTATGAAATCTTAGGAAAAATACTTGAATATGAAATTACCCCCGGCTTTTTCAGTTATGAAGATGGGTTGACAGGTACCAATGTGAGTGAGCCTACACAGCAGGGGTCCTAGGTTAGAGTTCTATTGGTGCTCAGATGTGTGGGAGTGGGTTTTGAATATATCCGGAGTAGTGTTGTGCAGGGGGTTGTCTGTGTGATTTAAGTTCCTGCTAGATTGTAGGTTATTAGTCGTAAAAATAGTGATGGTAAAGTAATATTGGAAATGCGAATCTCAATATCGACGAGAACTGTGGATGTTGACCTGGCGGTTTAGGAAGGGAGAAGCATTTAAATTTGTATAAAATATGGTGTAGATGAAGGCCTGGCGTATACCGGGGTCCTAGGATCAGAGGATCGGAAGTATGAATATCGAATAGGTTGTAGTGATATGAGTGAAGAGGAGTTGGGTGAATGGTTTTGGGACATGCAAAAGAAAAGGCTAAAAATAAAACTGATACTGGCTGGACGATGATGAAGAAAATCCCTTGGGTGATGCAAGTGTGTAGGTATGTCTGAGTGAGAGGTGGGATAGAAGTGGTTTGAATGAGAAAGAAATGTTGACGGGGGCAGTAGTTTACACAGGATTCTGACTAGATATGATGTTCGGGGAATAGAAGTGGAGAGCAGAATATTGGGATGTATTGGTCGTTGCCAGAATTGTGCGGGGGTTTGAGAAGGTTAGGAGAGCAATTACAGTAGAGGACGGTTGGTGGAAGGAGAAAGAAATTGTTTTGGCCGCTAGGTACACAAAAAGGAGCATGTAACTTAACGTAAGTTAAATATACTGCATGTTAGTCTAAGAATGTATCCCTGACATTGAATGTACCCCCAGACCCCTGGAAAGATACATCTAGATCTAAAGATTATTCCGCGTGTATGGGCGGGTATGTATGAGTAAAAGGTTTTAGAAGTAGAGAGCAGAAAATTGGTTAGGACAAGTTGAGAAAAAAATTAGACAATTGATGTGGGGAAGTAGAAGTGAGTCATAAAAATTAGGAGAAAGACCTGAGGATTAGGTGTGGGTTGCAAAGACTCTGCCGGATTGGAAGAAGTACAATTGGTCTGAGGAAGTAGAACTATAATTAAAGATTATGTTTTAGAATAATTGATGTGGGTATGTGCATTGAAGGTGATTTGAGGTGGGTAAGTATGACTGTTCAGAGGGAGAGGCTAATGGACGTAGAATGTAGGTTTATGTATGAGTAGACCGGGTTACGATGAAAGGTCAGACGATCTAGAGAGGTTGTAGGTGTTGAACAGGGGTGAAGCATGATGGCTAAAAGTAGTGGACTATGATGAAATCTAATGAACATTGCTTGGATGTGTGTCTGAGTAAAAGGTTATGAGGGAGAATGAGGTGGGATAATTGGGAAGTATAAATGAGAAAATTGAGATGGATTGGCTACGCCGCTATACTGAAGATAGAGAGTAGTGATTCGGAGGAAGAGCGGGGGTATTGAGATGGGGAAGCACATTGGATGTGTTAATGGACGTGGGGATGTAAGATTAAATCATGAAATAAAAATTGGAGAAGTATGCCTGCAACAACAGGTCTCGCCTTTTTTGAAACATGTAAACAACGACTTAATCCCTACAGATACGAAGGTCATTTCCGAACCATAGTAGATATTAAAAAAATAAATAAAAAACAAGAATTCACAAACAACACCAAAGGACAGTGTGCTCGGAATTGAAGATAAATATTTGATCGCATATATTACTCCAATCGGACAACATACTCAATATGAAGAGCTTTGAATTATATTTTTAAATGCAATACCATTCATGGCACCGAAGGACGGCATGCTCAAAAGTGTAGGTAGGCGATTTTTCCATCATAATACTCCAGTTTAAAATAATACTGAATACAATGATGATGATGATCATGCTAGGACATGATAAGGTAGGCTATACGAATGCAGGGTTCGACATGCTAGATCACGCAAGTGCCTGTTCAAGGTCTGCGATCAGACAGATTATAAAAGCTAATGCTGCTGAAATGGCAAACGGTAAAACGCTGCGATTACCAGGGGAATTTCTAGACCCACATAATAGAAATAAATATCGGGAGAGTTCTATCCAGAAATTTCAAGAGACGATGAGCAAATTGAGTCCTGCTAAATTTCGTACGAAGACCATCTTTGTGACGTAAAATCTACTGACCTGTTCTCATGTATTCCTCAGAGAAGACACGGTGAAATGACCTTTGACGCCACCGTACAATGGCCTTTGCCAAAAATACAACATGACCTGTCGAACTTCTATTCTTCCGGGCTTGGCAGACCGCAGCTGTGCCGGGAGTGGGATGTCTTGGCATGGCCTATGTTGTCCGCGTATCCCACCCGCTTTGGCAGACTGGTTCGACCGAGGGTCCGTTTATGTGACGTCTTCGTTGGGGGCGGAATGAAGCTTTCGTACCTGAGCAACGACGACATTGCAGATTTGGACAAAAAGACAACACGAAAAATCTACACTGTGGTCACACAACACACGTTTTTACTTCTCACATAACCCCAACATAATTACCAGCCTGCCATCTGACATTTACACTTTAAAAAATAATATTTTTTAAATCCATTATTTATAGTTTGCATAATTGATGCAATTATTAATCTTATAGTAATGATCATTTTATTTAATTTGTTTGTTTGTGGGTTCGCCAAGATTATCAAGAGTTCTGAAAAACCAAGATGACATGAGGTTCCAAAATACACAAAAATAAAAATCTCTCGTTCGAATCCTATTAAACATTCAAGACATTCGACAGCACATTCATCATGTTATAATTTTCAATTATTAATATGGAATAAGGATTATAGTCCTTCAACGGCAGACTGTCTTGCAACGGCGGATACCACAACTAGTGAATACTTAGCATCGCTGGACATCATAGCCAGTGCTTACTTTAGAACGGTTGTGACCGTAACTAGTATGTGCCTTGCAACGGCGGACCCCGCAACTAGTACGTAGTTAGGAATGCTGGGCACCACAGCTAGTTTGTCCCTTACAACGGCGGACTCCACAGCTAGGATGTAGTTAGGAACGCTGGGCAACACCACTAGTATGTGCCTTGCAACGGCGGACCCCACAACTAGTAAGTAGTTAGGAACGCTGGGCATCACAGCAAGTATGTGCCTTGCAACGGCGGACTCCACAGCTAGTATGTAGTTACTACTGTTACATGTGAAATTCCATGATAATCCGACCATTCGTTAATGAGCCAACACTTTTTTTATGGTAAGGCCTATCCCCACAACCCCCCTCCCGATCAAAATTTTGGGACGCGCCTCAGATCAATTCAGACCAAAGAGATTTCAGATATATCTGAATAATTTGTGGAGTGAGTGGTGATAAGTTGACGAAGGAACCAGTCTATGGGACAGGAACTATATCTGCTCAGAAAAGAAGTTGAGGATGGCAGTATGGGATATGTTGCAAATGTGAAATGAAGCCATGAGGATGATCTGATGAGGGCAACGTGGAGGTCCCCACATGGAACCCAGTCACATAAGAATCCAAAATCATCCACACATCGAAATTAAACAGCAAGTAAATTATTACATTAAAGGGAAACAAATAAGAAAGACCATAATATTCAATATAGTATGTGTTTAAAAAAAATAAAAATTGGGTAAAAGATAGACATTGCGCATTTATCATTTGATAATTTGTATATTTTATATAAAATATAATAGTTGAGTAGAAATAATTGTAAGCTTATCATTAAAAAAAAAAGTATAAAGAAAAAAAAGGGAATTAAATTAAAGTATGGATTTTGAATGTGAAAATGTCTTGCTTATTTTTTTGTATATGATAATCCCCTTTCACTCTTACTCATTCCAGTAAAAATAACCCTGAGGCCTTATTGTGTGTGATTGTGACTTGAACAAAAGAATCGAACTTGTGAGTTATTGATTGAATTGTTAAATTTCTAATTACAAGTAATAAATTTAAACTTTACTAATGTCATCCGAGAAAAAAAAAGAATCATTTATATTTTTTTTAGCAAGTCACAAATATCAGATCATAACAATTGTCGCAACGAACAGGGACTTGAAATAATTATTACAGTTGAAATAATTATTACAGCTGCCACCGACGTCACAAAGGCCTCGGTTATTGGTTTGCTAGTCGCAAACCGCGGATCCCTAGACCTGGCCGCCGGCCGGCGAGCGTCGGAAAACACCATATGGTCACTGGACGTGAGCTCCCGCACACTCCACCCGCCAACTGCCCGGTATAGCCCGCTCGACACCAGCGTGACGTCGATGTGAGACACCTCGCGCGCACCTCGAAAGGTCGGCGGTGACTGCTGGCCATTAACTATGCACAAGTCATGACGGGCTATCAGCTCCTGTAGTCTATCTCCCCGGCGGTCGGTACGAACCGGCGGTCGCTCAATGTTCTCAGACGGAGGGAAGTATCCGCTGATCACATTACAGCATATGTTCGCCGACCTGACATAGGCCACAACAATATGACTAGTGGATATGTGCTGCAGAACCATCTCATCCACTTGGAGGCTAGTGACAACGATTGCGGCCATGGGCCGTTCGTTGTCCTTCGCTCCAGTCATTATTCTGTAGCCCTTGCCTAGGCCGGCCACAACGCCTCTAACACAGTAGGGCTCCTGAAGAGCCAGGATTGAAACGTCCCCTTCGGGGATCAGGGTGCGCAGTACGTCTGCCACGATTCTGCGTCTGTGCATGTTATGTTGCCACAGGCGCAGGTCTCCGACCCTCCTATGCGTCATAGTCGGTCCGGGATACCAGCGCCTCCAGGGCCTTTATATAGGCTGGACACGAATCACTGCCCGCTCCATGAGGGCGGGATTTCACTCCGCAGTTTTTGCACTTGGGAGGATCACCCTTCCTCGGGCAGGCAGCGATATCGTGTCCTTTGGCAGCGCACCATGCACACACCATCGATTTGGTGCAGCCCTTCTCCGGATGACCAAACTCCAGACACCTCCTGCACCTCGTGATATCCAGGCAGTCCCCCACCCGACAGGAGTGCCAGCCCACCGTTATCCTTCCTGTCTTTAGTAGGGCAGTCCTAGTGGCCGGTGTCACCTCGGCCACCCAGTGTACATGTGGTTGGCCTTTTGGGCCTTTTTTGTACAGCAGTTTGGGGGGGTTCATATCGGGATACTGTTCCCTACACCTCCCCTCAAACTGCTCTGATGACCAGTCCGCAGGGACGAACCTGATTAACAGACGTTTTATGCAAACTGTGTAACTTTCTGTAAATAGAATAATAGAATATAGAAATAAATGGATTTAAAAAATATTATTTTTTAAAGTGTAAATGTCAGATGGCAGGCTGGTAATTATGTTGGGGTTATGTGAGAAGTAAAAACTTGTGTTGTGTGACCACAGTTAAGTAGATTTTTCGTGTTGTCTTTTTGTCCACATCTGCAATGTCGTCGTTGCTCAGGTACGAAAGCTTCATTCCGCCCCCAACGAAGACGTCACAGAAACGGACCCTAGGTCGAACCAGTCTGCCAAAGTGAGTGGGATACGCGGACAACACTAGCCATGCCAAGACATCCCACTTCCGGCACAGCTGCGGTCTGCCAAGCCCGGAAGAATAGAGGGTCTTTTAGGAGATGTAGAGGACAGTCTCGGTTGATCCGTTTTACAAGGTTCGACTTTTTATAGTCCGTCCGGCAGCGGCTATCCTTAACATAGGAGGAAGGTACACTTGAATCGACCTAACCTCACCATGAGCTCTTTTCCGTGAACTTCTATTGGACAGGTCATGTTGTCTTTTTGGCAAACCAGGGCCAGTGTACAGTGGCGTCAAAGTTCATTTCACCGTGTCTTCTCTGAGGAATACATGGGAACAGGTCAGTAGATCTTTCGTCACAAAGGCGGGCCTCGTACGAAATTTAGCAGGACTCAATTTGCTGATCGTCTCTTGAAATTCCCGATCTTCATTTCTATTACTTGGGTCTAGAAATTCCCCTGGTAATCGCAGCGTTTTACCGTATGCCACTTAGTCTAGACAACAGAAACACAGAGTTAGGCATCATTAATAATATAGCAAAAGAAAACGGATACAATAGTCACATTATTGATAAGATAAGACGTAAAGTCATAAACAGAATACATTTAAAAGACATTTCAAAATTAGACACAACAAATAATACAGGCACTAAAAAATGGGTGGGATTACCGTAATTTGGAAAAATTTCAGAACAGATAGGAAATATACATAAAAAAGAGGACTTTTGGGTAGGTTTCAGAACTAATAATACTCTATACAAACATCTCAACAACAGTAAGGACAAAATAAAAAGAGAATAAAAAAGCGGGGTTTACCAACTAAAATGTAGTTCTTGAATTTTTATATAGGTCAAACCGGAATTTTTATATAGGTCAAACCGGGAGACAATTTAAGAATAGGGTAAAAGAACACGCATCAGAAATAGGGCTAAACACCAACACATCAGTAAAATCAACTTTCGCACAACCCATCAACGAAAACAAACACCATTTCGATATAAATGCAAGCATACAGTACCTACATTTTTGTGACAAAGGTACATTACTCAAATCACTGGAACAACTAGAAATAAACAGAGCGCTACAAAAAGGAAATTGTAACGATCAGACCAATATCAAATACTCACCCCTTGTATCGCCAATAATATAATCCTCCAGTCTCTGTGTATACATACTTACTCTCTCAAAAAACATAATATTTTATTTTATAAAACTTTTTATTTTCTTTTTATTCATATACTAGCTAACCTAATAGACGTCGTTCTGTCAAAAGCTATTGGACTGGATTTTTTTAAATTTTTTTTACTTGGAACCACAGCAAGTTCCTACTTAAGAACACCGGGCACCTTAGATAGTATGCGCCTTGCAACCAGCTATTAAGTTCATAGGACCGCTGGGCAACACAGATAGTACGTAGTTAGGAAGCCTTGCAACAGTGGATGCCCTAGGAATTTTGTGCTTAAGAACGCTGGTGAGAGCTATTATTTACCATGCAACGGTGCACCTTCAAAGTAATACATGCTTAGGAAACCCATCCTATTAAAATTAGGGCTATTTCCCCTCATTAAGAAAGCTCCATGTGAGATTCATTCAGCATTAATGCATCCCCGCCCGTCCCGTCCAAAAGGGTCACAGCCAATTTTTAAATATTGCTTTTGAAACTACTATTTAGGTATATGCTTGCCCTCCCCATTCCCCCCTCCCGTTGACAATTTTGAGACGTCATATATCCTTTTTTTGTTTTTGTCTTTTAAGAATACTACATGTGAAATTCCATGACAATCCGACCATTCGTTAATGAGCTACAACTATTTTATGCTAAGGCCTACTCCCAAAACCCCCCTCCCTTTCAAAATGTTGAGATGTCACACATCCTATTTTTCAATTCGGGCTTTAAGAATACTACATGTGAAATTCCATGACAATCCGATCATACGTTAAAGACCTATCAGTATCTTTATATTTATGCCTACCCCCACAACCCCCCTCCCTTTTGTGACGTCACACACTTTATTTTTCAAATTGACTATCAAGAATTCGACATGCGAAATTCCATGACATTCCGATCATCCGTTAAAGACCTATCACTATCTTTATATGTAGGCCTACCCCCACAACCCCCCCTCCAGTTCAAAATTTTGAGATGTCACGTACCGTATTTTTCAATTTGGCCTTTAAGAATACTACATGGGAAATTCCATGACAATCCGATCATCCGTTAAAGACCTATCACTATCTTTAGATTTACGCCTACCCCCACAACCCCCCTTCCTTTTGTGACGTCACACACATTATTTTTCAAATTGACTCTCAAGAATTCGACATGTGAAATTCCATGACAATCCGACTATTAGTTAATGAGTTACCGGTATCTTTATACTAAGGCCTACCCCCACAACCCCCGCTCCCGTGCAAAATTTAGCCAATCATTTTTATTATATAGATGTAGATATGTAAAAACTGAATAAAACGAAATAGTAAGTAAATGACAAAGATGACAACCAATGATAAATCGAGGAACTTGCCAGAAGCGAAGATTTAAAAACAACCAAGAAAATAACATGCACTAATAACATGCACTAAAAACTGAATAAAACGAAACGGTAAGTAAATGATTTTAGTGTGTCTGAGATCGATTCACTTGATCGATTCAACGTTCACATTGATCATTACTACCCCAAACATCGATTCTTCGATTAATCTATCTCAGATCGCCATCCCTAGAATTAACAGCTAAGAACTCTTCTTAGGAACCTTCCTCGGACTTCAACTAATATTTGAAGAAAAAAAATTAGCCGAATTGGTCCAACCGTTCTCGAGTTTTGCGCTTAGCAAAATTAGCCAGTCATTTTTATTATATAGACTAGCAGTAATACCCGGCGTTGCTCGGGGAACTTTGACTTTTCACCTAATATCTCTCATTCGAATCCAATTCAATTCTTCGACAGTACATTCATGATGTTATAATTTTCAATTATTCATATAGAATAAGCCTTATAGTACTTCAACGGCAGACACCACAGCTAGTATCTGCTTAATACCAGTGTATAGAAGAAGAGAAAGCTACATGTGAAATTCCTTCAGCTTAATGCACCCCACCCCTCAGGTTCAAAAAGTTGAAACGTCACAACGAATGTCCAAATTTTGTTTTGAAATTACTACATGTGAAATTCCATGACAATCCGACCATTAGTTAATGAGCTACCGGTATCTTTATATTTAGGCCTATCCCCACCACCCCCCTCCCGTTCAAAATTTTGGGACGCCACATAGCCTATTATTCAACTGGGGTCATAAGAATGCTACATTTGAAGTTTCATAAAAACCCGTCGAGCCGTTTGGGCGTGATGCTGGAACAAACAAACAAATAAACCCCGTTTCAGCTTTATTAATATAGATTTCTTCCTTGATAATTTTAGTTGGAGCCAAACGGAAACGTATTTTTTCGTTATATTTGGTGTCTACTGAGCTCAGGATCGCAAGTTGGAAATCTAGACGGGGCTCTTAGTTGTTTTAACTGACTTATATTATTTATTTTTTTAAATATCCTTGAGCACTTCGTCCTTCGAGTGGGACTTTCCCGATACATCTGAATTTGTCTTTGGTTGACCATCTTCATTTATGGTCGCTGCCTATCTACCAACATTGCTGTATTAATTTGTTTATCAGAAAATATGTCAAAACGGTACCTCAAAGCCCACTTATATTCCACATTTCTTCCTTGAAAATTTTAGTTGGAACCGAACGGTAACTTATTTTATCTTACATATGGAGTCTATCGAGCTCAGGATCGCCACTTAGAAATCTAGCAAAGGCATCAAAATAATCGAAAAGATAAAAATAAATTTGAGCACGTCGTCCTTCGGATTAGACTTTAGGCTATGATCGAGAGCCTTTTTGTATGTCAGGTGCTCGATAATGAGTCGTATGTTATGTAACTAAACCTGGGTAGCTGAAATTTCACTTGGAAAAGTTTTTTCAGATGGAAAAAACCGAATTTGCTAACAAAACCGACCTCGGGACAACTTTTGGCAGCCGAAAAACCACGAAATTTTTCGACTTTTTCAGTTTTTTTCGAAATATCTCAGAAACGGTAGACTTTATCGACTCTTTTATCATTTAATATTTTAAAGAGGAATGAATTCTGTACAATTAGCATTCCCACAATTGTAGATTGAATATTGAGCGTTGTCCCAAACATTGACAATTTCAATCTTCTCAAGTTCCCCCAACCCCCTCCTCCGCCCTCTCTCTCGCCTCCGCCCCCCTGACCATTATACTCACTATTCTCTCCTGACTATTGCAGTTCTAGAGATAATTATTAAACTTGACAATACATTCTATCCTGATGATTTACCGACAAAGAAGCAATATTTGAATGTACAAAAACATTGGGGTGATAAGTTATAAGCAACAACTCTAGACTTCAGTGTATAAAAGACATAATGTTAATAAAAAATAAGTAAAGAACAGAATATGAAATGGTGAATAGAATAAATCAGTAATAATTATTCATCATTCATCAGTAAATAACATAGTTAACATGATTGTCATGAATAACAACGAAATTTTTTTCATATTAAAAATTTGCATGTTGAAAGTAATGATTATGTAAACATTTTGGTAGGTAACAGAAATATGTATAGGAGAGAAACATGCAACTTGGTTTGAAATAACATTAATCCCATTATCTTCTTCTATGACGTTTCGAAGGCCCAGGTTCTTCTTCCCGTTCTTTGTTTGGAGGTAGAAATACGCTTTCGTTATCAAGGCCTTCGTTTGATGGGGGCTCCAAAAGCTGGTGGAACAGATCCTCGTCATCTTCGCTTTCACCCAAAGACGAAATTGTTACAGAATTTACGCACATCATGCCACTGCAGTGCTTACAAATGCTGGAGGATTTCAACCCTGCCTTGCAACAAGAGCACCCTATTTAGGAAGAGCACGACACACTGTTAAGAAGAGACTCAGGCACTGGATCTCTTGTTGTTTGAACAGGCATCAGACCTTCCCTGCTGCTCGCCCAACCCACTCCGCTGGATTGATGTAGTTACCCCCCAACCACATCCACTCAATGCGTGGACGAACAGGATACTGGCTGGGTCGAACCTATATGATGATAGTCGAGTAGAATACATCTCCAGCACTCCCACTCCCAGGCTTGAGAAAGAACAAGTTGCTGTATGACTGTCCTAACCCTGTCAGCAGCACTAGCAGATCGATATCCTCCCCAACTATGACCACATTTTCATGTTCCTTGGCCTTTGAAATGGCAGTGTTGACAATTAGTAAGTCAGCATCCTCTTGAGCCTGCTTGACTTCAATGTCACTCTTCAAAATCTGTTTTTAGCATTTCGATCAGACGACTCTTGTTCTGGTCATTTGCCAAAAACTTTTCTTGAGCAACTTGATTGATCATGCTTTTCTCGAAGATTACTTTAGGGGAACGATGCATCTTCATGCGCCGCTATCGCTCAGATCTCTTTGTACCAGTATGTGCAAGATATCCATCAAATACAACCACAGCCTGGGGTCCGTAATGTCTGATCAGATATGAAGAATAACTCTTGGCTAAGGAAGCATTACAAGGCCAAATGACTTTATGAAGGAGGTATCGTCCATCTAAAACAGCAAAATGTTTTTTCCCTGCCATTTTATTGTAGTCTAGGGGGGTGAAAGCCGTGTACAATGATTATTTAGTGCCTTTCCTCATGCCTTCTTCGGAGAAAAGAGACATAGGGTGGGGCGCAAGTTCGTATGTGAAAAACTGTTGTTACCCTCTTGAGCCAAATGACAGTTGACGTCTACTCCTCCAAACAATACCACTACTTAATGACATATTGGCATCAGTATCTGAAAAGGCGGGGTGTTGTAAAAGCCACTCCCGCAATTTATTCGAGTCACCAGCGTCTCGGTCTACACGAGAAGTTCGCATATCCACATGTTGCTCTGATGTTTCATAAAGTATACCACAGAAATCTTCAAGTTCATCACAGACATTCTGCATGAATACCATGGCCAGAATCCATTTTGCCAAAACACTGTCTGAAATCCCTCTCCCACGTGACGTGTGACACCTCCACGGGCATTCATAATCTTCATTAGTGTTTGTTTGCTCAATGGTTTTACCGGACCAGTACTTGTTGAAGCGTCTTATTGCTTCTTTGTCGGTAAATCATCAGGATAGAATGTATTGTGAAGTTTAATAATTATCTGCCTGCAATATTCAGGAATGAACAGTGAGTGTGATGGTCAGGAGGGTGGAGGCAAGAGAGGGGGAAGGAGGCTGAGGAGGGGGTTGGGGGAACATGAATAGATTGAAATTGTCCAATGTTTGGGAAGCTGTAGCACGCTCACTATTCATTCTACAAACAAGTTGTGGGAATGCGAATTGTAGAAATTTTATTCCTCTTTAAAATATTAAATGATAAAAAAGTCGATAAAGTCGACCGTTTCTGAGATATTGCGAAAAAAATGTAAAAAGCCGTAAAATTTCGCGGTTTTTTGGCTGCCAAAAGTTGTCCCGAGGTCGGTTTTGTTAGCAAATTCGCTTTTTCCATCTTGGTACCAACATACACAAATCAAAAAAAAAAATCTTGTACCGCACCTTTTGTAAGGCACGCCCCTTTTTCCATACCTGCGGACTGGACTACATCAGTTTTAACAAATATTAAATCTAAAAACCGTTTAAAAGCGAGAAATTTGAAGAATGGAGTTTACCGAGCTCAGGATCGCCATTTAGAAATCTAGCCAAGTCACTTAGGTCAGATGTTTTAATCGGGAAGATAAAAATAAATTTGAGCACGTCGTCCTTCGGATTGGACTTTAAGCTATGATCGAGGGCCTTTTCGTATGTCAGGTACTCGATAATGAGTCGTATGTTACGTATCTAAACCTGGGTAGCTGAAATTTCACTTAGATTAAAAATAACCTTGAGCACGTCGTCCTTCGGATGGGACTTTCCCGATACATCTGAATCTTTCTTTGGTTGACCATCTTCGTTTCTGGATGCTGCCTAAGAACGCCGGACACCTTAGATAGTATGCGCCTTGCAACTCCGTGCAACCAGGTATTAATAAGTTCTTAGGAACGTTGGGCAACACAGATAGTATGTATGTAGTTAGGAATGCTGGGCCGCAGCTCGTATGTGCCTTGCAACAGCGGATTCCCTAGGTATTTTGTGCTTAACAACGCTGGTGATAGCTATTATTTACCGTGCAATGGAGGACCTCCTAGGTAATATATGCTTAGGAAACCCAGGATATTAAAATTAGAGCTATATCCCATCTTTAAAAAAGCTCCATGTGAGATTCATTCTGCATTAATGCACCCCCGCCCCCCCCCCCCCCCCCGTCCAAAGGGTTACAGCCAATTTTTAAATATTGCTTTTGAAACTACCATTTAGGTATATGCTTGCCCCCCCCATTTTCCCCTCCCGTTGACAATTTTGAGACGTCACATATCCTTTCTTTGTGTTTGTCTATTATGAATACTACATGTGAAATTCCATGACATTCCGATCATCCGTTAAAGACCTATCACTACCTTTTTATGTAAGCCTACCCCACAACCCCCCCTCCCGTTCCAAAATTTGAAATTTCACGTAGCGTATTTTTCAATTTGGCCTTTAAGCATACGACATGTCAAATTCCATGACATTCCGATCAAAAGACCTATCACTAACTTTATATGTAGGCCTACCCCCACAACCCCCCTCCCGTTCAAAATTTAGAGATATCACTTAGCTTATTTTTCAATTTGGCCTTTTAGAATACTACATGCCAAATTCCATGACTTTCCGATCATCCGTTAATGACGTTTATATTTAGGCCTATCCACACAACCCCCCCTCACGTTCACTATTTTGTGACGTCACACACCCCATTTTTTTATTTGGCCTTTAAAAAAACTACGTATGAAATTCCATGACAATCCGATCATCCGTTAATGACTTAGCACTACCTTTATATTTAGGCCCCCCTTACAACCCCCCCCTACCGTTCAAAATTTATGGACGCCACATATCCTATTTTTTAACTTGGCTTTTAAGAATACTACATGTGAAATTTCATGATAATCCGTCCATCCGTTAATGCGCTAGAGCAATTTTTGTGCTTAACCCCCCCCCCCCCCCCCTCCAGTTGACCGCTAAGAACTCTCTTCATAAGAACCTTCCTCGGACTTCGACGAATATTTGAAGAAAAAAAATAGCCGAATTGGTCCAGCCGTTCTCGAGTTTTGCGCTTAGCAAAATTTAGCATTCATTTTTATTATATAGATTAACAATTGTTATCTTTAATTCACTTCATATATGCATTTAATCAACACATACTATTTCAAATTTTTTATTTTTTAGGATCCCAATTTGGGACGAAACGTCATTTATGAACTGTACAGAAAGGATAGGAAAACCCCGTAGAGGCTGAAAAAGGATACCTACCTACCGTCTGGATTGTAAACTACCAAGTTGAACTTCAATTTAGTATTTCTTAAGTCGTGGCTGAAGATGGTAGCAGTAAGTACTGCTGAAAGTACTCCCATATTATATATTATTTGAGAAATAGACAATATTTTTTAAGAAAACATCCGTTTTATTTATTTTTATCAAGTGTTTCACAATATCTCTGCAAAAATGTTAAATATCATTAGGCAATATGTTTTTACAGTTGTCCACTTCCATGTGCGATTTTAGTGCGCTTTTCAGGAAGGTGTGCCCGTTTGCGTGTGGGTAACTTGTTCTCTGAATATGTTGTTGCCGAACAGCCGCGTCAGTTTCCTGAAAAGGTCAGGTTAAACCTGAAGACCTTGATCGGTATTCATCTGGGCTGGTACTCCAAAGTGTGCAATTCAGACAATAGTTTCTATTCGAAGGTGGCAGTCGGGCCCAATACATCCAGATGCACATGTTCGAGGAATGCACTGCCCAATAGAAATTCAGCATCCCGAAAAAGCTACGCTGTTCTCTGATAGTCGCGGGTTTTTGGGTAATCAGATTATCTCCCTATAACGTTATTTTATATCCCAAAAACACGATTTGACTCTGCCCGAATTTACACTTATTATGGTTGATAATGTAGCAGTCTACAGCTGGTGTTTAAAAAATAGTGCCCACAAGTACATTTATAACTTAAAACCAATTACTATTATTTTATTTTTCTTGAGTAATATAATTTTCCGTACTCTGTTATTATGCCAGTATACTTCTCTGAATAAACAAATGTTGGTTTTACAGTGATTATAGTGAACGTTTATTTTATTATACTATTTGCATTATTTTAAACATCCTGTTCACAAAAGTGGTGAACCTGACGTGATAAAGAGATGGATGATTCGAAAGTAGTTGTGCCATCAGCGGAGGAACCTCAGGTTAGTGCGAGTAGTCTAGGTACTAACGTACGTAACGAACATTCCACACCGTCCCGACCTCCATCAATTTCACAGCTTGAAAACATTTTACAAAAATTGAGAGTTACTGCTACTTCCACCAAACCTTCGGGGAAAAGGCTGTTCGGCAACAACATATTCAGACAACAAGACCACACGCAAACTGTTGCAAAGAGCGATGTAACACCTTCCTGAAAAGCGCACTAAAAACGTACATGGAAACGGACAACTGGACAAACATATTGCCTAATGTTTTGCAGGGGTAAAGGTCTGCGATCAGACAGATTATAAAAGCTAATGCTGCTGAAATGGCAAACGGTAAAACGCTGCGATTACCAGGGGAATTTCTAGACCCACATAATAGAAATAAATATCGGGAGAGTTCTATCCAGAAATTTCAAGAGACGATGAGCAAATTGAGTCCTGCTAAATTTCGTACGAAGCCCATCTTTGTGACGTAAGATCTACTGACCTGTTCTCATGTATTCCTCAGAGAAGACACGGTGAAATGACCTTTGACGCCACCGTACAATGGCCTTTGCCAAAAATACAACATGACCTGTCGAACTTCCATTCTTCCGGGCTTGGCAGACCGCAGCTGTGCCGGGAGTGGGATGTCTTGGCATGGCCTATGTTGTCCGCGTATCCCACCCGCTTTGGCAGACTGGTTCGACCGAGGGTCCGTTTATGTGACGTCTTCGTTGGGGGCGGAATGAAGCTTTCGTACCTGAGCAACGACGACATTGAAGATTTGGACAAAAAGACAACACGAAAAATCTACTTAACTGTGGTCACACAACACACGTTTTTACTTCTCACATAACCCCAACATAATTACCAGCCTGCCATCTGACATTTACACTTTATAAAATAATATTTTTTAAATCCATTTATTTTTATATTCTATTATTTATAGTTTGCATAATTGATGTAATTATTAATCTTATAGTAATGATCATTTTATTTAATTTGTTTGTTTGTGGGTTCGCCAAGATTATCAAGAGTTCTGAAAAACCAAGATGACATGAGGTTCCAAAATACACAAAAATAAAAATCTCTCGTTCGAATCCTATTAAATTCTTCGACATTCGACAGCACGTTCATCATGTTATAATTTTCAATTATTAATATGGAATAAGGATTATAGTCCTTCAACGGCAGACTGCCTTGCAACGGCGGATACAACAACTAGTAAGTTTTTAGGACCTTTTTTTAGGGCACCACAGCTACTATGCGCCTTTCAAAGGCGGATACCACAGCTAGTGAATACTTAGCATCGCTGGACATCATAGCCAGTGCTTACTTTAGAACGGTTGTGACCGTAACTAGTATGTGCCTTGCAACGGCGGACCCCACAACTAGTACGTAGTTAGGAATGCTGGGCACCACAGCTAGTTTGTCCCTTACAACGGCGGACCCCACAGCTAGGATGTAGTTGGGAACGCTGGGCAACACCACTAGTATGTGCCTTGCAACGGCGGACCCCACAACTAGTAAGTAGTTAGGAACGCTGGGCAGCACAGCAAGTATGTGCCTTGCAACGGCGGACTCCACAGCTGGTATGTAGTTACTACTATTACATGTGAAATTCCATGATAATCCGACCATTCGTTAATGAGCCAACACTTTTTTTCATGGTAAGGCCTATCCCCACAACCCCCCTCCCGATCAAAATTTTGGGACGCGCCTCACCCTATTTTTCAATTGACTTTTGAGAATACTATATGTGAAATCTCTTTGGTCTGAATTGATCTGATTAATGAAAAAATGTGATATCGATTGATTAAAAAAGTCAATCGATACCATACGATGAAATTATATTAATTAAATTGAAAGTAATGAAACTCATAAATCCGTAATATAAAAAAAATAAAAATAAAAATAAAATGAGGTTAGACAAACATCGGAGAATAAGTAAATTTAAAATAAAGTAATACTGAGATGCTGATTAGGTATTTTATAATCAGGAGAGTAGAGGAACATTGTGCGTTGAGGAATGAGGAGGTCTTTTTGTACCCCCCTCGCCTGTGTGAGATCGCAAAACGCCTCCCACTCCTATTCTCCTCTTTGTCTATGGGTCTCTGTCTTTATCGTCATCTCTGTTCATGCACCTCCTTGTCTAGTTAATATATGATAATTGCTCGTACTACAGAAACTAAACTTTTTTGGATTTGATCTGATTTTGATGAGTAGCATATCATTGGAAAGACTTTTTATGACGAGTTCAGGGAAGTTTGATTTGAATAAAAAAGATGAATTGGTGAGATTTAAATGAAGGATTAAGATTTTCTTTCATTACTTGGTATGGAGGTAATAAAATTCATGATCCTCAAGGGAGAAATAGCAATGTGTTCCTCCTTGTCTTAATTGCTTACACTTCAAAAACGTAACTTTCATGGAACTGATCTGATTTTGGTAATTCACATATCACTGGAAAGGTCTTTTCAAGACGAACACAGTGATATGAAATTTGAATTAAACAAATGAAGTCTATGGTTTTTCATAGATAGGACTGTGGACAAAATAATTTACATTGAAAAAAAATGTATCTGTACGGAAAGTTCTCGAAATTGATACAACTCTTTAATACACATGAAGTTAAATTTGACCACTTTAGTCAGCCCGCAGTGGTACGAGAAGTAAGGATTTCTAAGTGTGGCTAAACTCAGGCTTCCACAAAGCTAGCCCAGCTCCTCTGGGTTGAGGTATGGGTTGTGAACCAACCATCTTGAACTCAGTAGGTAGTACCTCCCCGTTGCTAAATTGAAAAAGAATGTTTTAAATTGAAATTAAAAACAAAAACAAATATCTTCTAGACTGTGAGAGGTTCATTGCAGGCGTAGAGTTTTTTACACTTCTTCTTCAACCTTCTTAGACTAAGTATCCCTAGATACATTAGAATATCTATATAAGGAACCGCCCTCCTCCAAATAGCCTCACATTACTTCAAGTGCAAATAGTTCTTGGAACCCTCGAGGCAAAGAAATAACCTATAGACCATCAACCAAGAAGAAAATAATAATAACGATTTCCAGTGAAGTGCTATCGGTTGATAGGCCAGCCGTAAAGACTGTCTATTAGAGTCTATTAAGAGACCGCCTCACGCTCTGACGAAGTACATTAAATGTTTTCAGAGATAAGATGAAACTAACGTTTGCTTACAAATGTGCAAATAATGAACCACATAAACATCCAAGTAGCAAATAAGGAGTTTGTCTGAGAGACCACCATCAGAGCCCCCCTCCAGCAAGTAGGTATATATACCTTAGTCTACAATATTCTTTGGAGTCCACTTTTTCCATTCGAGTTGAACGTGCGACGATTCTTAGCCCAACCAACAAGGTTAGTGATCATGTCTTTATCTCTCTATCAGCCAAAATACTTTTGTGTAGAAGCAAGATATTACAATATTCTTATCAATGAAAACTATACAATATCTTGTTGTTCCTGTGGTATCGAAAAGTTTTCATTTCAACGAAGAAGTTCACGATTCGTGTATTTACACTCAACTGTAACAGAAAATATGCCTGAATACAATATTTATAAATCTATAAAATGTTTTAATTGTGAGGAACAAATAAGTGAGATGCATGAAACGAATTTTTGGTTCTGTGACCAATGTTCTAAGAATTTGATGGAATATGAATATAGAGAAGCATTAAAAAAAGGGTTTCCTATTTAACACACGTTCAACTCGAATAGATCTATATATATATTTTGCTTTTTCAATTCATTCAGTTAAGTGAAATATAAAACTTTTTTTTTTTTTTTTTTTTTTTTTTTTCAAGTATAGATAGAAGCAGCTAAACTTGAACTTAATCAGGAATCTATTGAGATCGTAAATCTCAAAACGCTCGAAGTGGGAGAGGAATATGAAATAACATCTGTCAGGAAAAGCAAGACTAAGTTTGGAGATACGATAATCGCTACAATAAAAAAAGGTCAATTGGTTACACGAGTATATTTACCAAAACGCTATTCTGATATACTTATAAAAAGTGAATGCTATGAATGCAACTATAAAGGTATTACTACAATTAAGTACCTATTACTAAAAAATAATCATCACTCAATGTAGGTATCTATTTGTTTTTAAATTTATTTTATTTTATTTTTTTTATTTCACAGGTGGGTTAAAACTCAAATACAAAGGAACGGTGGGAAACGCATTCATCCTTGAATTTTTATAATTGGACTCCCCCAGGGTAATACGTTTCCAGTTATCCCTTCCAGTCAGCGCAGCATAACATTGAAAGGTGATTAATAGTTTATAGACGGTTAAGGTAGAGGGAGGGGAAGATGGATTCAAAATTATGTCACATTTGTGGAAAAGTATTCAAAAATCTTTATAATCTGAACAGGCATATAAAAACACAACATAACAAGATGACGAATACATCAAATTATTCTATTGCACAGCAAAAATCAGAAAGTATTCAATTATTAAGAAACAACTTAAATAATGTTCTAGACTTTCAAACATATGAAAATATTAAATGTATAAAGAATATTACAACTTTTTTAAATAGTTTGGAAAACAATGTCAACGAAAAACTTCAAAAAAAAATTCAAGAATGGTTTACTATAAAAGTTCAGTTTATACTCGAATGTGAGCACGTAAAACTTTCTGAAGGTGACGAAATTGTAAAGAAAACACAATTTAAAACCCGATTAAAAGACTTGGATTCTTCATCCAATTTGCACAAGCTTATAACCAAATCATTTTCTCAGCTATTAAATGAGCATGACACAATGGAAATAAAAGGAGGCAGCGGTTGGAGTTTAAATAAAATCAACTTTCTTTTATTAAAAATCTATAGATACATTCCATTAAAGGGAAATAGCTTTATTCCTTTGCCTAAAGTAATAGAAAATCGAAAAGCTGTAATTAACATTTATAATAACGATAATTACTGTTTTAAATATGCTATTTTAGGTTATCTAATGAAAACAAAAAATGCTCTTTACAATATAGAAATGTATAAAAAAGTTACTTCCCCCTTAAATTTCGATTGTATATCATTTCCAACACAGTTAAAAGATATAAAAACTTTTGAAAAAATTAATAAAGTTAGTTGTAACGTCTACGGCCTAGACAGAACTAATAAAGTCTACCCATTAAAAATTAGTCAAAAAGAGGAATTATGTCATTTCGATTTACTTTATTTAAAAACAGAAGAAACTTCTCATTATTGCTGGATTAAAAATTTCAAGAGATTGGTTAGATCCCAACTGACGAAAAACCATAATGGAAGCCCTTTTTTAATATGTAAACGTTGCTTTTCCTATTTTTACGCAACATCTAGGAAGTCAGCAGAAATGCTATATGCTGAACATAAACGTTTATGTTATAAGCACACAGAAACAAGAATAGATTTACCTAATGACGGTGAAACATTAAAATTCAAAAATTACAGGCATCTTCAGAAAGTTCCATTTGTTATTTACGCTGATTTTGAATGTATACTTGAGCCGATTGAAACTGAACCTCTAAGTAAAAAAATCAAAACCGAAATTCAAAGTAAACCTGTCCAAAAACATTCTGTCATAAGTTGTGGATTATATTTAAAATCTATTGTGAGTAGTCCCTTACTATCAAGTGAACCATTTATTTATACTGGGCCAGATGTAATGAGTAGATTTATTGAATACCTTACTAATTTAGTTAAAATCATCAAAACGTTTTATGATAAAAATGTAGCCATGGAACCGTTAAAAAACTCTGATTTAGATAAAATTGAAAAAGTTAATATTTGCGAAGTCTGTGGGAAACCAATGGAGGCGGAAGAAAGAGTTTTAGATCACTGTCATTTTACAGGCAAAATGCGATTTATTTGTCATTCAAACTGTAATTTGTTATTAAGAAAACCAAAGTTCATACCGATTCTGCTACATAGTGGTTCTAAATATGATTTTCATATACTTTTGAAGGCTTTATCGAGTGATGGAGGTGAAATTGATGTGATACCCTCATCGGATGAAGTTTATATATCATTTTCAAAAACAATTAATGGGTTAGAATTACGTTTTTTGGATAGTTATAGATTTATGTCTTACAGTTTAGGAAAATTAGCTTCATTTCTTAATGCGACACCTGAAATAGATACATTTTTCCCTGAACCTGATGAGAATGCATTAGTTAAAAGAAAAGGCGTTTTCCCATATGACTATTTAAAAAATATTGAAGTTCTAAATGAAACAAGTCTCCCACCAAAAGAGAAATTCTATGACAGCTTAAATGAAAACTCTATTAGTCAGGAAGACTATCAACACGCTCTTAATGTTTGGGGGAAATTTAAAATTGTTAATTTACAAACATATTTGGAATTATATTTGAAAGTCGACGTTATCTTACTTTGCGAGGTATTCGAGAATTTTAGAAATGTTTGTCTAGAATATTATAGGCTTGATCCTGTCTGGTACTACTCAATACCTGGTTACAGTTGGGATGCTATGCTTATTTTCACGAAAGTAGAGCTTGAGTTGATATCAGATTACGAGAAACTTTTGTTAATTGAAGCAGGTATCCGTGGAGGGATCACGCAATTTTTAACAAGATATTCAAAAGCTAATAATAAATACATGAGTGATTATAATCCAAACTTATCAGACAATTATTTGCTTTACCTAGACGCAAATAATCTGTATGGTTTTGCCATGTGTGAAATGCTTCCTTATAAAAATTTCGAGTGGGTTAATCCACAAACATTCAATATAGAAAATTTGAATACGGATTCCGAAATCGGGTACATATTGGAAGCTGATATTCGATATTCGCCCACCCTTCATGACTTACACAACTCATTACCCTTCTTATGCGAAAAGAAAAACCCACCAGACGGATCCAAATTTCCTAAACTTATGAATACTCTATCTGATAAAATTAGGTACATTGTTCATTATACAGTATTAAGACAAGCGTTAAACCATGGATTAGAAATTATAAAAATTCATAGAATATTAAAATTCTCACAATCTAAATGGTTAGCACCTTATATAGTATTTAATACAGAAAAGCGGAAAAATGCGAAAAATGAATTCGAAAAAGTTCAATTTAAACTCTTGAATAATGCTATTTTTGGAAAAAGTATAGAAAACATTCGGAAAAGAAAAAAACGTAGAATAGTAACTACTGAAAAACAGCTATTAAAATATATCAGTAAAACAAATTTTGAGGAGTGTAATGTATTTAATGATAACTTTGGGATAGTTCATTTGAGAAAGGAAAATATACTATTCAATAAACCAATTTACATAGGTTTTTCTATATTGGAGATTTCAAAAACAGTGCTTTATCGATTTCATTACGATATAATGTTAAATAAATACGGGCTCGACAGACTGAAACTACTTTATACAGACACGGACAGCTTGTTTTATTCAATCAAGACAAATGATGTTTATCAAGACATGGTTGGACTTCTTAATGAGTTGGACACTTCAGATTATAATTTATCTCATTTCTTACACTCTAATGAGAATAAACGAAGTTTAGGTAAATGGAAAGATGAGTTAATGGGTGACATACTGTTGGAATATGTTGGTTTAAAATCTAAAGTTTATTCTTTTAAAGCACAACAGCTTGTAAAAAAAGTTATAAAAGGTATAAAATACAGTTCAATTAAAAATCACATAACTTTTGATGATTTTTACAAAACCTTAATAGAATTTGAATGTAAATATACTAGTTTTAGAAACATTAGATCAAAAAAACACAATATTTTCACTATAGAAGAAAAGAAACTAGCACTTTCACATTATGATAATAAACGTCATATATTACCAGATAATATTAACACCTTAGCCTTTGGTCATTTTAGATTAAATGAAGAAGCAAAAAAATCTTGTTAATATTTTTATATATGTGTATTTTCTAACCAACTATTAATCACCTTTTATATGAGGGTTCAGAGACGTAAGTAGACCAACATCAATTATTTCTTTACTTATATTTCAATATATGAAGTACTGAATTTGGCTTACTTGCGCCTTGAACTCCCCAGTTCAAACTTTCTAGATTTACATTATTAAATGTAGAAATACTTTTAAATATAGTATATTTAGTGGACTTGGCTTTTATTTTTTTGAATTTTTATGATCATTATATACGATTTACTTTTATATTTTCATAAAAAGATTATTTAAAATGTAGGAGTGAAAATATATATATAGGTATATATATTTATATAGAAATTTTGTTTGCATGTTTTTACTATTCTTCTCTTATTTTATTGTTTAATATAATACTATTGTGCATAATTTTAAATATGGTACTTAGCTTTTACTTTTTTGAATCTTGAGTAGGCTTAGCTCACGCTCCAGTTCTACAGTATATTTAGTGGACTTGGCTTTTACTTTCTTGAATTTTTATGATCATTATATACGATTCACTTTTATATTTTCATAAAAAGATTATTTAAAATGTAGGGTTAAAAAAAAAAAATATATATATATATATATAAATGTTGTTTGCATAATTTTACCATTCGTCTCATATATTATTGTTTAATATAATAATACTATTACACCTAATTTTAAATATGGTAGATAGCTTTTACTTTTTTGAATTTTAAGTAGGCTTAGCTCTTAATTACTTTTTGTATTTTATTGTTGTATTTTTATCATAGCATATGACTAAAAAAAAAACCTGATTCCCCCTCCTCTTTTTGTAAAGCTTAGCTGTAGCCTTCAGCTAGTCTAGTTTGAAACGAGCTTGTGTACACTTCTACGATGTGTTATAGATTAGTGACTGAGTTTTCTCTAAATAAGACTCATACAAAAAGTGTTAAAGTGGGACTTCTTGACAATATTCCATCAATTGCTCTATGTGCTCACAAAAATACTTGTATTTATGTAGACATTACAGAATGGGGGATGATAACATCGAAAAAAGAGGTTATTCAAAGTTATTTTCAATCCAAAAAAAGAAGAAGATTAGAAGAAGATAGTTTCGAAACTTTTCATTTTAAAAACATTGCATTATCATTTATCAGCGGAGGGAGAAATCGTTCACTAACAATATTTAATAGCTATCCTTGGGTGGTTGATTCTGTTGAAACATCTGTACCACATATGAAAATTATTTCTCCAGAAATTAAATTGACAAAGTCAGAGTCTTTATATTTTGTCAACACTTTTGGGCATGTTAATGAATGTATGAAACTTTTGAATTGTATTAAAGAAAAATGTTGTCAATATTTTAATGAAAATGAAATTTGTGATTCATCTCTTACTAACCTAATAAACACTGTGGACTGGAACATTATGTATTCAGAGTTGATTAATAAAAAGTAACTTCATATTTGTAAACTTGAACATAAACTTTTGAATTGTGTTAAAATGTCATAATTTGTTTGTTTTTTCTATGAAATGAAATTTATGATCCATTTGTAAAAAAATAAATATTGGAATATCATGTATTCTGAATTATTTAATAAATATTAACTTTAATCAGATATTTTTTCTTCTCTCTTTTCCTCTTTACCAATGACTTATCAAAATGTCAGAGTATGTAAAAACAAAAAAAATGTTTCTATGATTTTTGAGGGAGCAAAATAAGTTCAAAGATATATAAATTCAAAAACTTTTTATTGAGTAAACTTTTTTTTTTCTACAATGTTTTAAGTTTAGAAGCACAATGTAAACAATGTTTTATCATGGGAGCTGGCGCGTCAATCTGGGTGCTCGTGTCTCCAGCACCTGAGTGGTTTGAACATCGGCGACATTGTTGAAAGTCAGGATCATTTCTCCAGTCTTCTGGGAGATCATCCCATCTGTAGTCGATTGCGAAATCATAAAAGTATAGAACAAGGGCTTTAGGTAAAGCTTGAAGTTGGTAAGGTTCCAAGTACCAAATATCAGTTAAGGAAAGAAGGTGCAGTGCCTGTTCCATGTTCACGTTGCAGCAGCTCACAATTAAATGGTAAATATACACTGACGACTCTCCAATTTATGTTGAAGATAGGGACATGATGTTAGTGGTATTGCAACCTTTAGATGACAGTGAACACATTGTATCCAGTTCTGTCCTCCTCCTCTTATGAATCCATTATAAGCTAAACAATGGTAAGGGCTTGCTGTATCGTAAGTGAGAAGTCTTATATTGTTACAGTTGAAATCCACTTTAGATGGATTCAATTTTATCCAGTTGGCCAGTTTATGAACTTGATCATAGGAACAAACATAGTTAGTACCTTTGTGATATTCACATTTGGTTTGGTCTGTTAGATTTTTTAAAGATGGACAGTTAAACTTATCCAAATCAAACACAGGTTTCTCGATGATACTTTCCAAAAATTTGCATTTTTCTAATCCTTTCACCCATATTAGATCGTATCGTGAAGTAGTTGATTGTAAAACATTGTTTAAATATGAGTAGTCAATTTCACCAAAATTCCAGTCGATCCCATGGAGATTTTTTTTCACCCATAGCATCTCACTCTGTCGGTTAGGTCTCTCTGGAGGAGGTTTGAAGAAAAAATGAAAGATTGTCGGATGATTAAGATCGAAAACACTAAGCTCCTTTACGATGAAACCCAGTTCCCCTTGAAACCCTTGGAAATCAACTACTGCTGCAGTATACATGTTAACAGGATCCTTGTCAACTCAAGACTGAAGTACTCTTTACAATGGTCGAACCAACCCACTCAATGGTGAATATTCCACAATCTTATCATGCAAAATAAGACAATAAGCAGAGGTGTTGGGAGGAAAATTATCATTTGTCTCAAAATCCAAGCGGATGTCCACTGTAGACGAGTTGATTGCTTCAGTTGATTTGCCGGATACAATCAATGACTACCAATGGTGCGAGTTTTTCATAGTCTTTTTTCGATAAAAGGTGTTCATTTATTCGTTTACCATAATAACTTGATTGGAATCTAACATACATTTCATATAATACAGCATATATGTTTTTCTTGAAATCTATTCGCAAATCTTCGTAAGGATAAATTTCAGAATTTAAAAATAATTTTACATTGTTTAACTCACAATGATTAAATTGACTAGCATAAGAATTTAGCTTATTTTTTGCATCTATTTGAAATCCTAAAATGATGAAACGGGGTTTTTCTAACTGGGTTGTTGTTTTCACAACCCATAAATGTTTATTGGTGTTTGAAGGAAGGCTGGGGTATTCTAGAAGGTCCCATGATCTGAAAGGAATAAATAGTGATTTACCACTATTAACAATTTTAAGTAATCTTAGTTTATATTCATCCGATACTTTCACATGCGGTACTCTCCAATATAACTTTGACAAGTTTATAGTAACGTTCTCATTTCCTTTTACACAATTATTATCTGTACGTGAACGAATAAGTACTATTTCCAAAACAGCACTGATTAATATTTTCTTAAAATCTTCTCCAATGCCCAGCAAACTGCTCAATGGAATGCTGACATTAAAGTAACCGTTTTTAGTTATTTGATTATTTGTTGAAATGTTGGTTACCTCAACATCCTTCCCACTCGCATCTTTATTAATATTTGTGGTGATATTCGGTGAAAACCATCCAGCGTTTTCCATCCCTTTAACTGTATTTGGACTAAAAGAAATATATCCTTTCATACTAGACGATATTCCAACATTTCGCACGCTATCAATTTTGGTTCCGTTTAGTAAAAATCTGATTTCTTCAAAGATGAATGAAGGTCCATTGTTGACAAATTCGGATGATGTAGGTGATGTTCCGTCCTCTTTGGTTAGTCTCCCCTCTATATAGAGGTAGCTAAGGCCTGGTGCTGTGTACACATCTTGTTGGTGAATTCTGATTCCTATTTCATCTGAATAGGTGATAGTATCAATTGACTTATACGGTTGATATGAATGGTATTCAAAATCAATGACGGATTCATCAAAGAGCACCTCTTCTGTAACATTTAAGATATTGTCCATTTTTTCAATTTAAGTCCCAACTCTTTTAAAAATCGAGCGTTTCCTGGTGTCAATCGCTTTAGATCTCTTCTTCTACTGATAGAACCCGCTCTCCGAGATGCATTATAAATACTTTTAAAGTCAATCCCCATTATTTTTCTTCAAATGAAGTCGTATTGTAATTGTTTCACCTCTGAAATTAACAAGATCGCCGTTTTGATCCACTATACGTATGGTGATGTTGTCAACTGTTTGAACGTTGACTGGTAAATAAATGATTGGAGAAGGTGTTTCTACGATTTTATAACCTGGTTCAACTGAAGGGAAAAAACTATAGATTACATGTTCAGATTTCCCGTTGGTATAAGAATGTGTGATCAGATTACAAACTATAGAAATAGAATTAATTTTATTTATGTTCACTACACTATCTGACGTATGGTCACCTTCTTGTGGTAGTAGCATTGTATTTTTTTTTTAAAATCCTAATAATGGTCCAATCGAGTTTGGCTTTTTGTTATCGTTAAAAAAGACAGGTTGAGTGCATCTTATTTCAGTTTTTAGAGTGTTATAATTTGCTCTGAGAACAATTGCATCAGGGTGTTTTATACGTTCTTCTAAATAATTGGCTATTGCATCTAGTTCATATGCTCCTGTGGGTAGCTCAACTTGCTTACTACCAAAGTAAAATATATTATTTTCACCTTCTACTATATTAGGTATAGCATTATAAGTATCAAAACTTAATAGCCCAAGAGTAAAATCTCCATCTAGATGGATAGGAGGGAAAAAATCTGATGAGAGAACATTTGTCTCCCCCGTTAGAGTAAAATTTAAACTCATGACTGATGAGAAGATCTCTTGTTCATCTCCTTATATAAAAATTCAAGACATGCGTGACCACAATGTGGTGAATTCATATCTTGATGAGGGTTACGATTGTAAATGATGTTACAGCCTTTAAGATATGTGATCAGTTCAGGCAATGGTCTTATGTTACCGATAGGGTCTAGATATTTGACACTCTTTAATTTTTTAATGTAACAAACCCAATGAGTCCCCGCATTCCTTACTGAATCCGTATTAACAATAGCACATTCATATGTTCTCGGTTTATCAGGTAAAGTATCACGCATAAAGACACCTCTAAAATTACGGATTTTCAAACTTTTAGCAGTACTTTCTAGTTCAATATTAGTTAGGGCTCTATTCGGTAATTGTAAAAGTCACTTGTATGTGTAGAGGCCATAACCTCTTTTGTATGGTTTTAAATATAGGCCTGTACCTATTTTTTGAGCCTCAATGGCTAAGTTATGTCGCTTCATTTCCTCGAGTTGTTCACGAGATTTTTTAGCTTCGTTCACAGCTTTTGCTATACTCGAAGCTCCTCCAGCTAAGCTACCAAGTGCTGACAATCCAGCAAATAGAGGAACTAAAAATGGTAATATACCACCAGTCTTGGGGAGTGGAAGCACTCTTGGCAATGAGGGTGGTGTACCTCTTTTCTTGATAAAATGTTTTGCTTTTGCGAGTGCTTGTTTAGACGCTTTCATTATTGGTAAGGATGGGTTCACCTTTGCTGCCATTACTACATCGTGAAATGAATATACTTTCCCTCTTCTTCTTATTTTTCTTCTCCTACTGTTTCCTCCAAGCTTAGTATTCATCATCATAACTGACTAGCACGATTTGTCCAGTGTTATTTTTTCTCCCTTTTTCACCATAAATTTCGTTCGTAGACAATATTAGTAGCTCTCTCTCTCTCCTTTCATACTAATTCAACTTGTGTACATTGCAATGTATTTATACGTCGTTGGGGAAACTTTTTTTAGTATAGAACAAGATGCTACTTGAACAACAGCCTATTAAACTCGAGGTCTCTAATTTCCTTCATAAAATTGAAAATATCAGTGGGGAGAGTCATCGTCGTCGTCGTCACGGTTCTTTACTACCAGAGAGCTTACGAGCTATCATATGTGGGCCATCAGGGTCTGGTAAAACAAACGTAGTTCTTTCCCTGCTACTCGACTCAAATGGACTTTATTTTGAAAACATTTACATTTACAGTAAATCATTGGTACAAAGTAAATACGTTTTTTTAGAAAAAGTAATGAAGAATGTACCAGAGATTGGTTATTTCACTTTCAATGAAACATATCATGTAGTTTCACCTCAAGACGCCAACACAAATTCCATTGTTATATTCGATGATATTTCTAATGAAATGTTAGTCTTATCTCTTATGCTTTTGGCTGAGGATGGTAGAAATACCGAAAGTACTCCCATGTATATATAGTTAGTGAAATTAGACAATATATTAAATAAACCAGTTTTATTTTATTTTTCAAGTCCACTTTCTAATGAAAGTCAAAACATTATTAGAGAATACTTTAGCATGGGGAGACACCGAAATCAAGATTGTATTTATGTGATTCAAACCTATGCGAGGGTCCCAAAACATTTGATTCGAGATAATACAAATTTTATTATTGTTTTTCAACAAGATGACTTGAACTTGAAACATATTTATGAAGACCATGTAGGATCCCTTGATTTAACTTTTTATAAATTCAAGGAAATGTGTTCACTTTGTTGGTTACATCCTTTTGGGTTTTTCGTCTTAGATAAAACACGTGAGAAGAACAATGGCCGATATCGTAAGGGTTTTGATGAGTTTATTCAGCTATAAAAAACTTTCATCAACCTACTTTCTTATCATTTAGCAATGGACCCTACTGTGATAAACAGTATAATTGAGACGAGTAAAGGGTTAAGAAAAAAATTTAAAGCTTTAAAACAAAATGTGTTAGAAACTAGGGAGCAGTTAGAAAAAACTTTTGAACCGATCACAAAACCTTTCAAAGATTTCACCGAACACATACGGAAAAGGAAAAGGCATATACCACCTGTTACTGTTGAAGAAAAACTATTTAAACCATCTACCGTAAGGATCCCTCAATCTTATACTCCGTCTTTTGCCGGAGCACCATCTATTTATAGTAGAAAAACATTGATTCCATCAACTTCAACCCCAAAACAGTCTTCCATCTCCAGGGATGCATCAGACTTTTCACAGGAAGAAGAAGAAGTGCAGGATCCAAAAGAGGAAAAAGAAGAATTGATTTTTACAAGTGAGCCATCGAAGACTCCACTTGATGAGCTTCAAACTTACGTTCAAACACCTGAAGGACAAAAAGAGTTGGATCAACGTTTTCAAAATTTCTATTTCGGTGAAAGGTTTCAAAAGTATTTAGATAAAATTATCAAAGGAGAAACTGAAGAATTCGACACTCGCTATGGTATTCGGTTTGGTGCAACTGGTGGTATGTTTATCGGTGATAGTGTCGTTACAGTAAATAATGATGATCTTAATATTCATGATAAATGGTATGAAGGTACCCCTGGTCTATATGAATTGTTATTTTTGAAAGATCCTAAACAGTATTCATCAGAAGATTTGAACAAATATAAAGATATTTTATTCGCTACAAATGCTCATAGACGGAGTTATAGTGCGTCAAAAGGGATTAATTTCAACAGTGGATCGAAGTACACAAAAATTATATCAAAGCTCTTCCCTCCTGGGATCAAATATAATATAAGACTGAGACCCAAAAAAATTGTTGGTAAAGGTTTTGGATGGGTAAAAGAAAGTGAAAGATTGCATGAATTTTGGGATGACCCAAATGAAATAGTTTCAAGGTTGAGAATTTTAATCGCATCCTCTGCAGCTGGTAATTCAGCTCATACGAATGAAATAGGGTCTATAATTGAAGAACTTAGAGAGGCAAATATTATACACTGATGGAAGAATCTAAACAAATATTCGATAATGAATCACGACAAAATATTATATGTAAAATATGCTTTGATGAAAATATTGATTGTGTGTTTTTACCATGTGGTCATTTGATAACATGCCTAAACTGCTCAGTCTATTGCATTCTATGTCCACTTTGTCGGACTCGATATCTCAGTGTTCGTAAAGTTTATTTTTCATAATAATCTTTCTACTTACTCTTCAGTTGCAAAATGACTGTTGATAAGTTTGGTTCTCATGTGATAAAAAAACATTTTCGAGAGCAGAGACAATTAAAAAAAGTAGTATCAACTCTACAAGGGGAAGAGCGATTTAAACATCTACTCGATGGAAAAACTATAGATGTTGCACGAAGGAGAATACAAAATTTAGAGTATCCAATTGCTTCAAATGATGCTGTTACAAAACAATATGTTGATTTGTTAGCTTTATATTATAGGGGGAATACGCAATGAAACGGACGCGTTATGAAACGGACACTATCGATATCTTAAAAATTTATCAACGAAAATATGAATGTCTTTTGGTTGTTGGCAACACAGATGACCATAGATAAACCCACAATAACGACAGATTCCGGCAGCCATTATTTTGTTTACTTTTTCGCACGTTGTTGAAGCGCATGAGTTTTGTAAAAAATATTGTATTTTTGCAAACTGATTTAAAATTCGGTAATAACTTAAGCTACAATTGTGATTGTTGTATTTGTTGTGACATATTCTCAAGAAGATACGGAATGGTGAGTTATAATCGTATCAATACTTAATTATATTGAATTTGGTTAAAATGTTTTTAGGTTAGATTCGCAATGAATCGGGCAGGTACCGTCGCTTTGAAACGGACGTCCGATTCAATGCGTCAGTGCCTGTCCAATTCAATACTCCTGCATACTGTAGTTTCTTAAAACTGGTTTTATTTATATTTTATCACCAACAGATGCCGCCAAAGAAGAGGATTCGTCCAGAAAAAGCTGCAATAGAGTCTGCTGTGGAAGAAGTACTAAAGAAAGGACAGTCAATTCGCTGAGTTGCATCAGCAAATAAAATATCGAAATCATATTTGGCGGATATTGTTAAGAAAGCTAAAGGGTCTTCAACTACGTTCACTCATGATCCCAATATTGGAAATAGAAGAATTTTTACCCTGGAACAAGAGGAACAACTAGCAGATTATTTGAAAAGATCTTCGAAGATGTGCTATGGACTAACTACAACCCGAGAAGAAAGAGCTTGCTTACCAATTTGCAGCTGCAAATCATGTAGCCCCTGAAAAGTGGATTGAGCGACAAAAGGCTACAAAAGATTGGTTTCGTGGGTTCATGAAAAGAAATCCATCATTATCAGTACGCAAACCAGAAAATACTTCCTTATCCAGGGCTACATCTTTCAACCAAGAAAATGTTAGTAAGTTTTACGAAAATCTTGCAAATATATTAAATAAAAAGATAATTGAACCTCATATGATATGGAACCTTGACGAAACTGGATGTTCAACAGTGACCAACCCGCCAAAAGTAGTTGCAACCCGAGGGTGTAAACAAGTTGGACAGGTGACATCGGCAGAGAGGACAGTTAGTCACAATGCTTGGATTCATTAAATGCTTCTGGTGGCACCGTATCTCCTGTATTTGTGTTTCCTAGAGTCCATTTCAAGGAATTCATGTTACGAGGTGGTCCAAAAGGGTCATTGGGTTTAGCCAACCCAAGTGGTTGGATAACTGAAGAGAGTTTCTACAAGGCCATGATACACTTCATCAAATATGTGAAGCCATCTGAGGAAAACCCTTGTTTATTACTATGTGACAACCATTCTAGCCACATAACAATTGACATTGTTGTAAAAAAAAAATGAAACCTACTTATATTGTTGCCAAATTGAAACTAAGGCTAAGAAGTTGAGAGTCTAATTATTTTATGTTTTTTTTTGTAAATGTTTATTTTCTGATCTCAGTTTATGTTGTACCATAATGTTTGATTTATTTAAATAAAAGTTATTGTGTAAAAGCAAAGAATTTGTGAAACATTGAGTATTCATGTGGCTCAAAGTATGGCATTGGTTCCTAGTCCGTTTCATGACACCCATTGTCCTATTCAATGCTACCTGTGTTATGAAACGGAATAAAAATCATAATATTTCTTACAGTAAATTCAATTCTCATAAAATATGGTGCATGAATAATTATACAATATTATCTCTGAATTCATTTAGGACAGTTAACGAGTTCCTAAGTTTTTAAATACAGTATGTAATAATACTTCAAAGTTAAACGTCCGTTTCATGGCGTATCTCCCCTACAAATTTACAAAATTGGCCTGGTAAATATATAAACACTGCTGGAAAAAGACTTGTAAATGTTGGTGATCCTATTGACAAAAATGATGTAGTAAACAGAAATTACTTAGAAAGGACCACTCTTCAATTATCGAAAAAGTATGTATATGATGCACACCAGAGAAGAATTACACATGTGCAAGAACCTGCGGAACCAACGGATGTTGTTACTCTCGACTATCTCTTGAAACTTCTGGAAGAAAAATATGTCAGCAAGCAAGAATTCTATAAAAGAAGTGGTGGTAAATGAGCTTCACAAACCTAGTCGGGTACATTATCAACGGCGAAGAGTACTGACTAAAGGTATAGACGATCTCTGGCAAATTGACCTTGTGGAAATGCAACCTTATGCTCGTGTAAATTAGAGTTATAGATATTTATTAACAGTTATTGACACTTTTAGTAAATTTGCATGGGCTGAACCACTGAAATCTAAAAAAGCAGCTGATGTATCGGCTGCTCTGGAGAAGGTCTTTCAAGATAGTGATCGAATCCCAAAACATGTACAATCAGACAATGGAAAAGAATTTTATAATACAATTTTTGATAAATTATTGACATCATATGGTATAAAACATTATAGTACGTTCAGTTCTTTAAAATCTTCAATCGTGGAGCGTTTTAATAGAACATTAAAATCAAAGATGTGGAAGCAGTTTACACTTCGTGGAAATTTCAAATTCTACGATATTCTTCCTCAGCTCCTTTTCGAGTATAATAACAGCATTCATCGAATGACCGGAGCTAAACCGTCTGAAATAACACCTTCTACCGAAAAACAAGTCTACACTAAGTTGTTCAAAGAACAAAACTATAATAAAGTACCAAAATTTAAAGAAAGGGATTATATAATAAATAATAATTATAAATAAAATATAATAATTTTAATTGGGATTTTTGAATTTAAGTATCTATTTATATTTGTATTATTTATATTTATATTATTTATATTTCTATATGTGTGGTACCATGACGGAGGAAGTAATTTATGTGGACTTGGGAGAAGGGAATACAGAACAGGTTGTAATTTCCAGAACAGGGTTGGAAAAGATGATGGAAATGTTAATAAAAAATATAAACGAAAAATTTGAGCAACAATCTAAAAATCAAAACGAAAATCATTTGAAACAATCAAAAAATATAAACGAAATGAAATTAGAATTAAATTTAAAATTTGAGCAACAATCAAAAGATTTAAACGAAATGAAATCAGAAGTAAATTCAAAAATTGATGGGTTAAAGGAGGATATTATCGCAAATTTTGAGAATATTAAAATAGATGTAAATAAACGTTTCGACGAAGGTAATAAGAAAAATAAAGGAGATGAAGGATAACTGTAACATCAGTAGAAATGACACAAGTAGTCAATTGGGCGAACGAATACAAAAAAATAGGACAGAATTAATAAATCAGAAAGAGGAAATGGATAAATTTAAGTTACAAATATACAATTAATCAACATTTAAACAAGACAAAAATAAAAATAGAGGACCGGAGTGGTGTTTACCAACTCAAGTGTGAAACAGGCAAATCGGGACGCAAATTCAGAGAATGTATCGAAGAGCACATAACTGATAAAGTAAGAAAGGGGAAAAATCTACATTTGCGAAACAAATAAATGATATGGGTCACTCATTCGACGAAACAACCGGCATAAAATACCTCCACTTATGTGAAAAAGGTAGATATGGTAGAGATTAGATTCCCTATAACAGCTAGAAATTAATAGGACTCGAAAAAATGGGAATTGTTTAAATGACCAGACACACTTCAAATTTTCTCCTTTGTTAATCCCTTTCAGCTAACAAATATCCATGGCAATATTATCCTAGGTTAAATAATTTTCTACTTAGGCATATACTTAGTAGCTTCTTGGAATGTCAGTTTTTAATTTTCTTTTCTTGTTTTTCAAGTAAGTGCACAGTTAGTTATTACTTCCACCCCCCTGGTTTTACCAGAGGAAGGGGACCCTTTCACCTCAGGTAAACTTAGGTTAATAGAAATATGTATTCCTGGCAAATATCTGAATTATTGTTGAACATTGTGCAGACGATGGCGTAAGCCGAAACCGGTACACATTTAAGTATATGTTTGTGGAATTAGACAATATAACTGTTCAAAAAAAGTGTTTTATCTATCATTTTATTTTATTTGTTAGTATTTCCACTATATCAACACAGAACGCAAAAAATTCGAACATTTACAAATAGATGATAATACACAGAGGTTAGAGGGAGCAATAAACAATAGTAAAGAACAGGTAGAACAGTCTTTAAAAATCCGAATTGATGGTGTTAAAAAAAAAAAATCAAGATGAACAATCAATCGATATTGGGGAACTATAATCGGAAAATACTAGGAATACTCTTACGGTTGCCGAAATAAAGGAGCAATTAGACAAGGGAGTGAGGTCTTTAATCGAAGAGACAATGTTGGATTTGAATCCAAGAGCTAGACAGGGTACGAATAAGAAAATTCCAAAATTTAGTGATAATGTAAAGAAAACTCCTATAGAATTGTTTAATTGACACTTTCAATGGTACCTTTTTAAAGTTGCAAAACAAGTTGTTAAGAAGTGAAGATGTAGGAGAAAATTGAGAAATTTCACTTTTGAACAATTAAATATATATTTGTTTAGACAACACTTGACACATCGCGTGGTAACAGTCACAACAATAATAAAAACTCCAAACCCCCGGCGGGTATCGATTCCCGAACTCACCCGCTCACCATGGATCCCACTGCGCGACTCAACATCCCGCCCCCCATGAAGGCTCGGCTTCATCATTGTGTTGGGAGCAGGCATAGCCGCGAAAGCGGTCTGCGCACGACCCCGGCGGCCGTTGCGACATAGGTAGAGGTGTACGTAGGTAAAGTGAGCAGTAGGCAGTAACCACCAGACCTACCCGGACGTCCACGTGCGGCGAGGTTCACTTGACGCACTGTTGGAGGTGATGGAGATACTCCATTCGCCAGCGGTTCCAGAAGAAGTGGACCAAGGACTGCACTAGGGTCCAGCGGTGACGGCTCGCGGTGTGCGGGGTATATGAAGGTTCATCCGGAGCCGCGGTGAGAGGGCGAAATATGAAAAAGTGCCCCGGAGTTAGAAACGCGGCATCCGCGGGATCTGACGATGGGGCGTATAGTGGTCGCGAGTTGAGCACGGCCTCCACCTGCGCGGTTACAGTCGAGAACTCCTCATACGAGAGGCGTTGCTGTCCAATCATGACCGTGAGAAGTTTCTTGCACGATTTTACCGCGGCTTCCCAAAACTCCGAAGTGTGATCCAGTGGGGGGAATGAACCTCCAGATTATCCCCTGTGCAGTAGCTGCGTCTGTCATCGCTGTGCGGTGCTCTTTCGAAGAGAGCACGGTTCCAAGGCGTTGCAGCTCGCGGTTAGCACCCACAAAATTGGTGTCGTTGTCTGAAAAGATGGTGTTAGGACGTCCGCGGCGGCTAACAAATCTGCGGAGAGCAGCGATGAATGTCTCGGTCGATAGATCCGAGACGACCTCTGTTAACTTATTAATAATCGAACTATGTCAAATAGAACTATTTTATTAGACCAGATCCCATAACACAATGTCCACGTCTCTCACTTCTCAACCACATATATTGAGACAGTTCGAGTAACCGCCCCATGTATTATTTGAATAGTAAGGGGGTGGGGGGGGGGGGGGGGGGTTCTGAATAGATAATATGATAATGATAAAAAAAGAATCGATGTATTTGTAATTAATCACATATCGACTGAAGACAGAGAAATGATGCATTTTCATTTAGAAATTTCATATATGATTAAAGTAATAGCACGGATATAATTACGATTACTAAAATATTAAATAAATCTTAACAAATAAAAAATACAGGTATCAAATAATATAAGAAGGAATAGGTGGCAGTGATAAGAAGAGTGAGAGAGGGGATGGCAGCTAAAAAAAGACGATAAACACCGTCTCTGATGGAAATCTGACGCGGAAGGTTGCAGATTTTTCCAGCTCTAGGTGAACCACCTGCTTTTTGCTGTACAGCAAAATTCATTTTTATCTCTAATGTTACAGTAGTGCAGTATTTCGAAGAAGGAGAGGTGATGCAATATCTTATTGTATGGACACAGTATTTACATCGTAGATGAGATGCTCGATGGAGACGATATTATTGGATTCAAGACCGCATGGTCACGGAAGTATCTTCTTTGAACTAACCCGAGGACAAGACATCATCGAACATCATGTTGGATGAGAACCATTCCAAATTTCTCCATTAACACTAAATAAATACCAATATGCCTAAACTCAATTTTAAATTATAAATGTATCTAACCCGTATGATAAAAGAAAGTGAATTCGTGATAGAGGACAATAAGTGATAGTTTTTAAGTATAATCCATGAAACTCGGAACTCATATTTTTAATGTTTATTTTTATGTAACATTTTTAAATGTTAATCGTTATGAAAAATTTTAGTAATTTAATGTTTTTTTGTTTATCATCCCATCACCACACTATTAGAAAAAACTATATTGACCCTGAGATAAGAGAAATTAGTGCAATTAGATTAAATTATTTTAAAATTACTCAAGTACATTTATTGGTGTTCATCCCAAGATATATAAGCAACGTTACAATATATAGATCATCTGTTCTATTATCGCACATCCCTCCTCTTCGGAAAAAAATAAATAAAATAATTAAAAGAAAAATACAATAAGAGCAACACAATACAATAAGAACAAGAATTGAAAACTGAAGCACTTCTAACAATTTGAAGACTACTTGGATACGAATTTCCTGTTCCGCTCATAAATTGATCCATCTTCGTCTTGAAGTTGGTAGGATCGGGGCCGGTCGCACTCCCCCACCACTCTTCCTCTGGTCCACTGCGAGCCCGTAGTCTTCTGGAACCTCACCTCGTCGCCTGTTTTCAGTGGCGGCAGTACTTTTATGCCCCTATCAAAGTAGTTCTTTTGAGTTCTCTGCCGAGACATTAGGGCTTCCTTTACCTCTCTGGAAGGGTACACTCGTGGCATTAAAGCTCCCTGGTCTCCTATCGGGATGATCCCCCTCAGCCTTCTACTCATGAGAAGTTCCGCTGGGTGTTCCTGATCTGACATAACGACATTAGGTATTCCATGACGTGAGAAAATTCCTTTGAGATGATTAATAATAGCCTCACATGTCCAGCTTCATAGTGTTACCAATTCGACGTACTTGAAGTAGTAGTCAGCCACCAGCAGGTAATTTATATTACTAAAATTGAAAATATCCATGGCAACTCTCTCTCAAGGTCGAGTCTGCACTGGGTGACTTCACAGGGCCTCCCACTGGTTAGAATTCTGATTTCTTCTGCAGACATCACAGTTTCGACCCATATTTTCGATGTCATTATTCATCCCAGGCCAAAATAGAAACTCTCGAGCCCTTAGTTTATACTTTTTGATACCAACTCTCTTCCCATGACATTCTCGCACGAGCCGAGAACCACTATAAAAACTTCCCCAATTTAATATGATTGGCCCATGATAGTAGTTCACCTTTAAGCTACTAGGTGGAACTACCATCACGCCACTGTCCCCAAACCTTTTAGGCCCCTGGCGAGCGCGGGTGTGGTCCGGGGCTGTTGAGCGGTTGAAAATCCGTGCTAGAGGGCCCCTAGGTTCAGCTGACGCCTGACCCTACCCCTGATCGGCTCCCACTCCCTCAGCAGCTCTGGATTAAGGGGCCGCTAGTCGGAACTTTTGATACCATTGGTCCAACTAGTGTGCCCTGCCCTGCTCGCTTTGGGTTCGACATATATTCAAGAAACCAAGCAGGAGCAGAGTGCAGAGGACAAAGCCAGTTGAAGTAAACCAGTCTCCAGTCTATTCTATCCAGCTGTGAAGCCAAGGGAGTCATCTCCACATCCCCCCACGCCTTCCGGGGTATTTTTGGGCGGCCGGCTCTGCTGGCCAGTACATCACTCTACACCCCCCTCCGACATCATTTTGGCGCCCAACGTGGGGCCACGGAACAGAGTGATCACCCGGCACTGGATATGACTCGACGGAGACCCCGAGCTTCCCCCAGCCAAGAAGGCAGCCCCAACGCGGCTGCGGGACCGACTACGGCACTGGCCGCACTGGCCCTTCCCTGTCCATGTGGGGAGTACGGCTTTAAACATCCGTACCTTCTCCACCAGGCTGTTGATTCAGCTCAGACCACCGCTACAATCGTGGCAAGCACAGTGAAGGCTTTGAAGACATTATACTAAATCTGATGAACGTATCCAGGTTTTTTCGGGAAGTCCCATCCATTTTACATACAAGTTTTTGCCTTTTCTTCGGAGAACGTTTTCAATAAGATAGATTTCGTGATCGTGGACATGCTGCAGCTCTTGTTCATAAAATCCATCTTGTATATCTTCCTTATTCACATCTTGAAGAAGGTATGTGGGTGGGTTGGTAAAACGCATCTTGACGATTTTAAATATTTCGGGTGAAAACTGAGCTAGGTAAGCTTTTGAAAATGCATTGTGCAATTTAGATACCCGTACATAATCCCCTATTTTGAATTTTGGCTTGATACTGGTAGCTGGAGCAGTATAAATAGTCGCATGAAGCTCATTCTGTAAATCCTTATTCTCAACAACTTTTGTGGGGGTGGTACGTATTGTTCTATGCGGCGTATTATTATATCTTGAAAACAAAGCAGGCAGTAGGTCGACAAATTTATGATTTCCATTCAAGGTAAACATTTTCCACATTTGCCCTTTTAAGGTGCGGTTAAAGCGCTCAACAATGCTAGCTTTTTTACCCGAGTACGTTGAATAATGATGAATATTGTACTTCTTCATTAAATTCTGAAATATTGAGTTGTAGAATTCACGTCCTTCATCTGTATGTAACAGATGGGGCACCCGTTTACTGTTAACCAATATACTCTCTAGAGCCTTTGTTACCTCTGGCCCTGTTTTTCGTTTCAGAGGTATTGCCCAGGCATATTTTGAAAATCCGTCTATCACTGTCATTATGTACCTAAATCCCTTATTGATTCGCCAATAAGGCACCATTTCTACAAGGTCAGCCTGCCAAGTGTCATCCACTCCTTTCAAAAGCACCCTGCGCCTAGGGTAATTAATTCGAGCAGGTTTATGTAGTTCGCTGACAACAATCTCCCTTGGAGTTAGAGGTTTTGAAAGTATATTCCCAGTCATGTTGCATGATACTACTAATAGTACAACACTTGCCTCAGTCCAATTTAAGCAATGAGGGCTCGGGGTTTTTAGCATATTTTGACAGTTCTCGGTGTAAGTACTGCATTGTCACATACCCAGCATTATCATATTTCTTGACAATTTGAGCCAATTCTCTCTGAAGATCACAATGACGAACAACTCAGGTCGTTTCTTGGCCTTTGCGGCTGGCTTCGCGAACATGTCCCAGGTTACTCGGTCATAGCTGCACCCCTGACCGACTTGCTGAGCACAAAAAGAAGTTTCAAGTGGACCGAAACGGCTCAGCGGGCCTTCGATGCTCTCCGTGATGCTCTGAAGTCCCTATCTAAACTTCACCTTCCGGATCCTCGCCTCCCAATGATCCTTCAGACGGACGCGAGTGGAGTCGGGATGGGGGCTGTGCTTCTTCAGGAGGACAATGGCCGCAAGCTGGTCGTTAGTTATGGTAGTGCTAAGTTCAATAAGCACGAACGGCGGTACCATTCTAACGAACAGGAGTGCCTCGCGTTGGTCTGGGCATGTAAGAAATATCGGCCTTACCTAGAAAGGCAGAAGTTTATTGTGCGCACCGACAACAAGGCGTTACAGTGGCTCCATAAATTTCGAGAAACCAACGCTAAGCTGACCCGGTGGGCTCTCTTACTCGAGGAGTTCAATTTCGACGTAGAGCACTGCCCGGGGAAGGACAATCACCTAGCTGATGCATTGTCCCGCAACCCCAACAATACTGGCCGTACCGACGAATTGGATGTAGAGGAGAAGGCCTTACCGTGTTTTCTTATCAACCTAGGAGTCGTGCACCAGGAGCTAATCGAGGCGCAGCGGAATGACCGGGAAATGCGGTAGGCATCGAACATCTAGGGCACATGGAAAGACAGGAAGAAGAGGACATCCCACTAGCCCTCCGTCTGGCACATCAGCACCAGCAACTGAAGCATGGTCTTCTATGGACGCGACAGGATGATGACAGTCCCTGGCGGATCATGGTACCAGCATCTATGCGTTGTCCCATCTTGCATGCCTACCATGAGGACGACGGAGCAGGACATCCGGGACAGGAGGAAACATACCGGGCCATTGCCGAAAGATTCTACTGGCCTCATCTGCGGCAGGAGGTGACCCAGTATGTGCGCAGCTGTCGCACATGCGCTGCCTTCAAAAAGAACTGCCATCCATCAGCCGATATACCCTCAGCCCGCAGACCTCAACGACCTTGGGATGTCATCGCCGCTGACCTCATGGGGCCATATCCGGCATCGACTAGGCGAAAGTTTAGATTCATCTTAGTTATAACGGACCTTTTCAGCCGGTGGGTGGAAGCCTTCCCACTGCAACAACCCATCTCGTCAGCCGTCTTGGAACAACTAGGGAATGAAATTTTCCCTCGCTGGGGCTACCCCAGAGCGATACTGACCGATAATGGGGCGTGTTTCGACAGTAGAAAATGGAAGCAGACTTGCGACTCCTGGGGAATCGAAACATGGACTACCCCACTGTACCACCCCCGCGCCAATCCCACGGAACGCCGTAATCAAGAGATTAAGACTACTCTGAAGATCCACATGAGAGGAAAGGTAGAGAATGAGTGGGCCGCACATCTCCCCCCAGTCCTGTTCAACCTCCGAACACGGAGTAACGCCGTCATTGGCTTCAGCCCTAGCCAGGTCTTGTTCGGCCATCGTCTACAGAGACCAGGCGAATGGCGGTTTCATCGGCCAAAGGGGACCGCGATCCAGAAGGTTGCGCGGTGTAACCAGGTGGGTTACCTAAATAGCAGGAGACCGAAGTTGTTTTCCAAGAGGAGTGCCCCCAAGGTAGGCGATCGAGTCCTGGAGAAAAATATGGCTCAAGGGAGGACGTTTCAACCCAAATGGCTGGGACCCTACGTCGTAACGGAGGACCTCGATAGCGGCGTTTTCAACGTTCGGTATGGGGAAGCAGAGTTGAAGGTTCACTCGTCGCTACTAAAACCCGCCGCCGACTGGGGACCCATCCACCAGAAACTTGATCCTGATTTCCGGCCCAGAGGGAATCCTCGCGCCGTAGGTCGACGCCGGCGGAACCTGCGTGGTCATTCCCAGCCAGGCAGAGAGCATTCAGAGGAATAGCCACCGTGAACCATGCCGATTGTCCGGACATGTTCTGTTTTGTGTTGTGCTATTCTGTTCAAATTGTTGTGTTCTATTTGTTGCGTTCTAATTGTTGTGTTCTATTTGTTGCGTTCTAATTGTTGTGTTCTATTTGTTGGGTTCTATTTGTTGTGTTCTAATTTTTTAAAAATAAATGAGGTGCTTGTCCTCCAGTACCTGCTCCTGCCGGCCGTGCGAGAATAGTCAACCGGGGTGGGGGAAATTGATACCAACTCTCTTCCCATGACATTCTCGCACGAGCCGAAAACCACTATAAAAACTTCCCCAATTTAATATGATTGGCCCATGATAGTAGTTCACCTTTCAGCTACTAGGTGGAACTACCATCACGCCACTGTCCCCAAACCTTTTAGGCCCCTGGCGAGCGCGGATGTGGTCCGGGGCTGTTGAGCGGTTGGGAATCCGTGCTAGAGGGCCCCTAGGTTCAGCTGACGCCTGACCCTACCCCTGATCGGCTCCCACTCCCTCAGCAGCTCTGGATTAAGGGGCCGCTAGTCGGAACTTTTGATACCATTGGTCCAACTAGTGTGCCCTGCCCTGCTCGCTCTGGGTTCGACATATATTCAAGAAACCAAGCAGGAGCAGAGTGCAGAGGACAAAGCCAGTTGAAGTAAACCAGTCTCCAGTCTATTCTATCCAGCTGTGAAGCCAAGGGAGTCATCTCCACATCCCCCCACGCCTTCCGGGGTATTTTTGGGCGGCCGGCTCTGCTGGCCAGTACATCACTCTACACCCCCCTCCGACATCATTTTCTATTCCCAGATGACCATAGTGTACTTTTTCTAGCAAGATCTTTCTGAGTTCTTTGGGAATGACTACCTGCCTGCCACGAAACAACAGACCATATGTTTCGTGCAGCTCATCTCTATACTGCCAATACATTCTTGCGCACTCCTCTATTCCGTTCTTATTCTCAGGCCAGCACACAGTCGGGACCCATCTTAGGTCTCAAGACGTGTATATAATTAGATTTAATCCAGCAGATTCAGAATATAACACCGAGTGTCCCTGACTATGTGAAGACATATCTGCCCACCTTTAATGGGATGGGTAAAATAACAGATGAACACACTATAGTTACTGATAAATCGGTGCCTCCGATGGTACACCCACCATGGAAGATTCCATTTCACTTAAGAGATGGAGTGAAAGAAGAAATAAACAAGATGATTCAGGACGGTATTGTTGAAAAAGTAACTTACCCTACTGACTGGGTCAACCCGTTAGTGATTACAAAGAAGCCGAATGGGGCGTTGCGGATATGTTAAGATTCAAAACAATTGAACAAAGCCATCAAGCGGGATCACTTCCCTATTCCGACCGTAGAAGAACTCGCGGTCAAGTTGAAGGGAGCCAAGTATTTCAGCAAACTGGATGCCTACAGCGGGTTTTGGCAAATCCAGTTCGGACCTCTGTATTTTCAACACTCCTTGGGGCCGCTATAAATTCATACTGCTCCCGTTTGGCATTTGTTCAGCCTCGGAAGTGTTTCACAGACGTTTCAAAGAAATGTTTGTAGGCCTGGAGGGTGTGGTACTTATATTGACGACATCCTAGTATGGGGCAGAACGAAGGAAGAACACGATCACAGAGTGAAGCAGCTTCTTCAGAAAGCAGACGAGGAAAATGTCAAATTTAAAATGGAGAAATGCACATTTGGCGTTAAAAAATTAAATATTTAGGTCACATATTTAATGAGCAAGGCATCAGGGCGGATGAGGAGAAAATTGAAGCTATCAAAGACATGAAGAAACCTGAAAACAAGAAGGACCTACAACGCTTCCTAGGGATGTGCACGTATGTAAGTAAATTGTTAGAAGTTATTCCGAAGTATCAGCTCTCTTAAGAATTTTATTGAAAAAAGATATTGCATGGCACTGGGAGTATAAGCAACAGAATTCGTTTGACAACCTGAGGAAGTGTCTCTCGTCGGCCCCCTTATGAAAATATTACGACGTGTCCAGACCTTTAACGTTATCAGTAGATGCATCGTCCTATGGAGTTGGAGCAGTTCTGATGCAGGATGGACATCCTATAGCTTTTGCGTTCAGAAGTTTAACTCCGGCTGTCCCCCGGCTTGGCTGGGGCTGCTTGCTTGGGCCCTCTGTCTGGGCTCCTCCCTCCAGTATCCTGTCTTTGGCAGAATTATCTTTTATAGTGTAGTTTTAGCAGTGTTTTAGCTATGGCTAGTGTGGTGTCTGCCAAGGCCAAAAAGGAAAAAAAGGGGGAAAAAAAAAAAAAAAAACTAATACGCAAAGGAGATAATAATAATTTATTTCCGTTAAACCAATACATGGTAATAGGATACGTCAAATGAATTTATACATTATGATAGTTTATAAATTAGATTTATAACTACTTGAGTCTAACACATCTATGATTAGTAGTAACAAAAAAACATTTAAAAAAGTAAAATTAAATTAATAAAAACTGTACAAATAAATACTTAAAAATATATGAGTATATAAAAAAATAAAAATAAAAATAAAAAATAATAAAAACATAATAATACAAGATACGTTCATAATAAGTAGACACATTTTTCAATTTAATAAAAATTAAGATAGGTAACTATTTTTCAACGAAAACTCTTCGGAAGTGTCTCTATCCCCCAACGATGTTTCGGGACGTTCTTACGCCAATATAGAGAAAGAACTATATGCTGTAGTATTTGGCCTTGAAAAATTTCATCAGTATACATACGGACATGTATCTGTCGAATCAGATCATAAAACTCTGAAATTCATCTGCCAGAAAAATATTGAAGCATGCCCTCCTCGTCTGCAGCGAATGTTGATTCAACTACAAAAATATGAATTTGAGGTACGATATAAGTCAAGGAAAGAAATGTTCATTCCTGATAGATTGTCTCGATCTCCTCAGAGAGGAACAAAAAAAGATGAAGCCTTAAGAGATGTTGATGAGGAGATTGAGGCACAAGTCTGCCTATTGAGGGATCAGCTGCCCATAGATGATTCTTTGAAGCAAGAACTCGTCAAAGGATGTATGGGAGACAAGGAAATGCTACCTTTGTGAGGAGATGTTTTCACTTGACAATCCCAAGGTTCGGGATCATGCCCATCTCACCGGTAAATATAGAGGAGCGGCTTGCTAAAGCTGTAACCTACGGTGCAGGGCCCCCTCATATGTCCCCATTGTGTTTCATAACTTGTCTAATTATGATTCGCATATAATCGTTAAGGAGCTTGGTAAGGATGCCGAAAGGGTAGATGTAATCCCTCATAGGCAGGAAAAATATATAAGTTTCACGAAACATGAACAAAGCCATCAAGCGGTTTGAGATTTATTGATTCTTTCCGATTCATGAGTAGGGGGCTAGAGTATCTTGCTAGTGTACTACCTGAGTCTTCATTTAAAGAAACCAGGAAATATTTCGCTGCGGAGCATCTACCCCTGGTTATGAAAAAGGGCGTTTTTTGCTATGATTATATCGACTCTTTGGAAAAATTAGAGGAGACATCCTTACCACCTCGAGAGAGATTTTATAACCCGCTGACCGGTACTCCTCTAAGTGAGGCACATTATAAACGTGGTCAGTTAGTGTGGGAAACATTCCGCTGTCAAACTCTCGGAGAGTACAGCGACGTCTATTTAAAGACAGACGTATTGCTCCTTGCGGATGTTTTTGAACAGTTTAGAACTGTTATGATGAGTAGTCATAAGGTAGATCCAGCTCACTACTTTTCAGCTCCGGGCATGACCTGGGATGCCATGCTGAAATATACAGGTATAAAGTTGGAGCAATTGCATCACTATGACATGGTTCTCTTTTTTGAAAAAGGCATTAGAGGAGGTTTATGTCAGGTATCTCATCGATATGCTCAGGCTAATAATGTTTTTTGAAATTATCTGCCCTAGTAAACTTTTTTAAGCAGGAAACGCATGAGTGAGGGTGCTGACATCTGCCACAGGTAGCCTCATGACGTCGTTTGTTACTAGGACGAGTGAAGGCCATATCACATTTTGAACAATTTTTGTGAAAAAATAAATAAAAAATCGCATAACCAGATATATTGTTGAAAAAACGAATATAGTCATGTCTGAAAATATATCTCTCTCTTCTTAACAATAGGTGAAAGAAAATATTGACACTATCACCGAAGTGGGCTTGAAAATGAATAATTCTGAAGGAATTGATATTGAGTTTAACCCATGGCACTATACAATATAGATATGTTTTGAAAATACCTAGCTACCTCCTTGGCAATTAAGAATCGCATACATTTCTAACATAAACATATTTTGGCACTATTCCCGAAATAAACTTGAAAATGATTAATTCTGAAGAACTCAATATTGAGTTTAATCCATGACATTGCATTAAATGATGCATAACCAGATATATTGCTGGAAAAACGAATATAGATATGTAGATACATCCTTAACAGTAGGTGAAATATAGTTGATATAGATACTTACAGTTGTATGTTGAGATGGCCGTATGGGAGACTCTTGATGTTGAGATTGGAAGCAGAGGTTTCGGTGAATGAATGGGCAGACATGATCAAAAATGTTGTGGGAGAACAGTTGAGACAGTACGGTACGCACAAGGGAACGATAGACGAGTGGTTAGCTAGGTAAAGTCGGAAGACTGTTATATAGGATAGTGTCTGTTGGGAGGTGGTGGGGGTATAACTTTCTGAACCCCCTCCACCCCTCCCCAGCATATATTTTTAATTTGATATTTTTTTTTTCTTTATTTTAAATTTTTCAATTATGGTTCGCACGAATTTTTGTTGATGTTAAAACAAAAGATTCGTTCCATATGAACCTATATACTTTGCAAAACCCCTGCTAACACATTGAACAATCGCTTACCGTTAAATTGTGAAACTTGTATTACTGGTACATATATATATATTCCTTGACAGACAATAAGCTATTGTAACAGTATATATCTTATAAATTGGTGAAAAATATTTAACTAAATATTGTGCTATTAAGAAATAGTAATCAACTAGAAAATATGATATATAAATTGTTAACAGGAAAAAATTGTATGTAACTAACCATGAAAGAAAATAGATACTGCTATGTTGTATAATAATACATATTATGTTATCTAAACATTTTTACGTATAGGATTGATGGCATACAATGTCTTAGCTAAAGAAAGAGAGAGAAGAGAAACGGGTGTCTTAGCAATGAGAAAGGCTAAGAAAAACGAGGGAGAGTTAAACCCTCTACTTAGTAAGAAATAATAGTGAAGCAGGGAATTGTATATTTTATGATTAAATGAACAATTTATTGACTATATTCCCATATTGCTATTCGTTGTGATTAGTCTTGGTTAAACGAGAACAAAGCCATTTCAGATTTTGTCATAAATATTTCTAAGTATCTATTTTGAGAAAATTGTGATTGTTAGCCATTCAGGATATTTCTATGGAGTTGAAGAAATCTTTTAGACTTATATGTCATAAATATATCAATTTATATATGTTGGTGAAAGGACGTAAGCTATTAGTAGGTCTTCCTAATTGGTTTTTTCCATTCGTGGATGTCTAAGACGTCTAATAATAATCTGAAGTGACAGGTTCTAGCATGGAAAGTGCCTGGGAGAAGGGATTAGAAAGGTATACAGTATTTCCCCAATGGTTTGTCATTGCTAATCCAGAGCCTTTGTGTGAAATATCTCCATTCTTCCTCAAGTGTAAGTACCTCTTGAAAAATTATTCATATTATAACAATATATCCCATGTTCATCCCAGTGACAACATCAATCTAAAACTCTATTTATTTGGTTTCTTGTTCAAATGATGGCTCTATCCAAATACCTTAATGAACTTCAGACAAAAACCCAGCGAACAGGATCACTAGGGGACTTGCCTGTTGACCTCTGCCTGTTGATCTCTACACGATTTTATCGTTTGAAAAAGTTGTTAGGAAATTCGGTGATGCATTAATTATTGAAATTCAACCTGAAGAATTTCATTCTAGTTCCAATATTCATTGTCCTATAAGAGTGTATTTACCATATCGCTTGTGTAATGGTCTATCGAATGAAACAATTGAAAATTATAATTGACATAAAATACCAACACTAATGTTTAAATATAGGGGAAGGAAGGCAGGTGTTCATGAAATTGTATTTTCAGAATAGAAATTAAAAACTGTTCGTCTTTAAAATGATTATTATTGTATCATCCGTTTTATATTAATAAATCATTTTGTATACATCTATTTCATTTCATTTTTCCTCAGCCCAGCATATATCATAAATACATGCATATAGTTGAGATATGAAATGAAAAACTTTCAAACAGGTATAACACTATTATATTTTATAGTAAGAAATATACATTTTACAAAAAAGGCATATACATATTAATATTATGTATGAACAGAAATAGGATTCACAATTGCTAATAATATGTTTACATAATAATCTACCGTTTTCCAAGAGTGTAAAAACATTAGCATGTCTTTTTTACAAATTAATATTTCGTTAGATGGTAGACAGTTAATAGGTCCACATGGATTCATATCTAATTTCCATGGATAGTTGCCAGATATGTACACTTTTTTACATTTATCATTTTCTTCACAATATATATTAAAACGTTTTAAATTCACAGAAAGACCCCCACATTTACGACTAACCATGTATTGGCTGATACGTATCATGTTTTCTTTTAATAATGTCCAATCCTCACACGATAAATGTATATTCTTCACCCCCTTTTGAAGTTCTAAATATACTATGCCATATTTCACAACGATTTTTAAAAAACATTTTGGCCCGATTTTCACAATTGATTGAAACTCCATAGTATACAGATGTTAATTACTAATGACTTGTCCTTTCACTATGAGGAGAGAGAGATATATGGTCCCTCTTGTTGACAACATGTTAGAGCTTGTCGATACAGGGGAAGGTCACACCTTTCACTCACCCCATTCTTCTGTCTCATGTCTAAACAATGATCTCTACCACACAGTTTTTTAAAGAGGTAACCAATCCTATTCTTTTCATTTATACATTCGATCTGTATGCGGGAGGATGACTAATATAGATATCAGGAAAGAGATTGTTAATGAGTTACATCGGCCTGCTAGGAAAAACTGGATTAGGAGATCGGTGGTTTTAAAAGGTATAAATGATTTAATACAGCTAGACATCGCAGATTTTCAAAAGTGTTATAGAGAGAACTCTGGGTATAAATTCATTCTGTGTATAATTGACTGTTTTAGTAAATTCGCATATGCTCTGCCTATAAAAAATAAGAAGGGTTCAGAGATATGCAGAGTCGTTAGGAAAATACTAGCAACACTTCCTTCTCCTCCACGGAATATTCAGACTGATCGGAAATTATAAGCATTTAAAAATATTACCAGAGATTGTTAATGAATATAATAATAGTTATCACAGAACTATTCGAATGAAACCTACAGATGTGAATCCATCTAACGAACAAAACCTTCTAGAAACTATTTATAACATTAAAAAAAATGAAAAAAGTTTGTCAAAGATTAAACCGAAATTTAAGGTAAATGACTGGGTAAGAATTAGCAAATTCAAAACAGTTTTTGAGAAAGGTTATACTCCAAACTGGAGTACTGAATTGTTTAGAATATATCAGATTAAAAAAACTAATCCCATCACATATTTACTTACTGATTGTAACGGTGTAAAAATACAAGGATGTTTTTATATACATGAGTTAATATCTGCACGTTACCCAAACTTTTATCTTGTGGAGAAGGTGTTGTGAAAAAATAAAAACAGGTCTTTCGTAAAATGGTATGGAATGAATGACAAGAGTTGGATAGACACCAAAGATATATTATAATTATAATTAAGGATGATACCGTTCCTCTCTCATCGCCCCCTCCACCTTTTTTCAAAACACTCTCCCACCATTCTCCACTGTTGTACAGTCGCCTTTCTCTTTCTCTCGTCCATTCTATCGTCACAAAGGCATTGACTTGCATCATGGATATTACAATGCTTCAGAGGGTGAATAGTTTATTATCGAAAATCCATCATGTAAAGCAACTTATCACCAGATATGAAGAAGAGAGAGAGGGGGGGGGGGCCAACCTCCCCTCCTATGAATCTACCGATATAGCTTTTTTGAGGGATACTCTAGAACGACTTTCACTCAGTCGTCATGGAGGAGCTGAGACAACTGGGTCTTATGCCAACATATCATCTTTTCAACGTGAAATATCCGAAGATTACTCTGGAACAATATAACGTAGAAAACTGGCTTACTTGCAAGAGATATATCGAAGAACTTTATCAAATGGCGGGCGTTTATACGGGGAAGAAAAAAGGATACAATGATGAACTGCATTACAGGCAATGTCCTTGGTCTGATAAACGATGTCAAATGGGTCCTAACACCTGCTCCTGTTTTTATGCCTCAAGATTATTCTGTAACATATGTCGCGCACTCAACACTATATTTGAAGAAGAAGACGAAACCGACTTCATAGAAGACAACATTCAACCCGATTGATCTTTTTCACAAATTTGTAAAATAAATAAAATAATTATATTCTGTACATTTCCATTTTTGTAAAAAATAAAAAATAAATAAACTTCTTTATTCCAGAATAAACCTGTGTTTTTTTTAATTTTCTTATAACACCTTTCCATCATATCTTTAGAACAAGAAAAAAAAAAAATAAAACTTTTACCTATCGAGTTTTGAACTCGTGTATGTGAAAATCTCTAAAAAATAATTACATCCTTAGCTGTTTAGTTACTTTCGTAAACAGCTAAGGATGTAATTATAGTCTTAGAACTATATATTGAAGACTTAAGGATTAAATAAAGGGAAGGTCGCACATATTTGTTGTTAAGATACTTTATTAAGATACAATCTTTCACATTACATAAAATATATATATAAATAGCAGTGATATATATCAGATGAAAATATAGTAATACATAACACTTCTATATCAAAAACATTTTTGATTACTAATATTACAAACACATATAATTTTTTTAAATTACATTTTACGAACAATATTCGTTACAGGGTTATATTCCACTATCTTATCATGGATTATTAAACAATAGGCTGTTGTGTTATGAGGAAAGGTTTCGATGCTTCAAACTCTAGCCGAATATCTACTGTACCCGCTTTGATGTTATCATTTTGGTTGGAGCAATCAATCACGATTAAAGGGGCTTTTTCTACAAAACTTGTTATTGTTAGAGCAGGGAATGAAGTTTCACATTTGTAATAACTCTTTTGAAAACGTGAATACATTTCTTATAATTCAGCCATCTTTTGTTTTTCGAACGCGAGGGCTAAATCATTGTATGGATATGAGTTGGAATTGAGATATAGTTTTATGTTTCTTAAAGAACAGTGGTCGAATGTGCTACAATCTTTATTTTCTTTATCTCTCTTTGCTGTCTGAAAACCAACAATAACAAACCGAGGTCTTTCTAGAGATGTTGTTGTTTTTATAGTCCAATTATGTTTAGCACTGTTGGAAAGGGTGGGGTATTCGACCAGATCCATACATCTAAAGCCCATTTGAATGTTTCTACCTCTTTGTAGTAATTTTAATATGTGTAATCTCATACTGTCCGATGGCTGAACGTGGGGCATTTTCCAGTAAAGTCTGTCTATTTTAATACTCCATTTGATGTTTGTTACGACACCTGCTAGATTATCCACGATTACAGCGTTTGTGTCATTACGGGCTCTAGTTAATATTAAGACCTGGTTCATATTGATTATAGCACGAGTATAATCTTCTGCCATCCCACTTAGCATATTTTATGGAATGCATACATTAAAGTTACCATATTCATCTTTACAATGTCCTCTATAGTCTAACTGATCAAAAGGTACATCACAATACTTCCAATTCCATCCAGCATTTTCTACTCCTTTTTCACCTTTTTTGAATGAGGCCCAGCCTTTCATAGTTGTTGCGATTCCGACATTTCTTGCTCTACCTATTTCTACTCCGTTTAATTCATAACGTATTTCATCAAAAAGGAAAGCAAAAGCATTGTTAGTGAATCCTACAAGTCGAGATTTTTTATCATTAGCCAGGTATGGACGGTATTTCATAGTTTTCAATAATCACCCTCCCCTCCAAACATATATAACTCTCAGAAGGTAAACTTATGAGATCCTGTTGAGAAATAGGTATTCTTATTTCATCATTGTTGTTAAAGGTTGACGATGCATATGGCAAGTAATTATGATACTCGTAATTAGTTATGGCATCATCAAAACTGATTTTCTCTTCAACGTTAAAAATGTGTGCCCCCGGCATTGTTGATTTCTCTGTTCCTTCTCCTCCTCTTTGTATGCAACGCTAACCCAATACTTTTCAAGATACGTCGTGATGCAGTTGTTAATCGGAACGTCTCAGATCTAGTACTGGCTGAGGATTGTCTGATTACAGGTTTTTTATATGTAAACGGTGAAGGTCTGAAATCAATACCCATTCTTGAGATGTAAACGAATTGTTATTCTCTCGCCTAAAAAATTTAAAAGTCTTCCGCTCTGATCAGTTATTCTTATAGTAATGTTGTTTATAGTACGACTGTTCACAGGTAAATAGACAACATTTGCAGGTGTCTCATTCAATTTATACCCCGGAGGAACTGTAGGATAAAATTCATGTATAATGTGAACAGGTCGACTGTCACTAAATGAACCGGCAGTAATGTTACATTCGACACATATCATGTTAGTTTTTGATATATCTAGAATGTTATCAGATATCCACTTTTGATTTTTCTTTAAATGTACTTTTCCGAATCCTAGCAGGGATCCTATGCTATCTGGTTTTGTAAAATCAATATTAAAGTCAGCCTTAATTTCACATTTCATGGTGTTTCTGTTACCACGAATGTAGAAGGTGTATTTATCGCCTTGCATTTCTTGTTTTAGATATTTATCTATCGCTTCAATTTCATACATGCCTGTTGGAATAGATATAATTTTATTGTGGTCATAATAGAATTTATTGTTAACCCCCTCTTCAATGTTTGGAACAGAATTGAATGTAACAAAATTTAAAAGGCCTATGTAATAGGAACCTTCATCGAGTATGATTGGAGGGAAAAAATCGGCTGAGAGGACAGATGATGTCCCGTTAAGTGTAAAGGTAAAGCTCATGTTTGAAACTGTTCCAAACTCTAATAATAATAGCACTTATAAAGAAACTGAACACATAAATGTCCACAATTCTCACTCTTTAAAACCTGATATTGATCTCTATTATAAACTATTGTAGAACCCTGCATGTACCTTATGAACTCTAATGGAGGCCTCAGATTGCCAAAGCTGTCAAAGTATTCGACATAGTCACCATTTTTAACATATGCTACCCAATGGGTGCCATTGTTCCTTTCTGAATCTAGATTCAAAATACCACATTCTTTCTTTCTAGGTGGGTTAATTGGCAATGTATCCCTCATAAATATACCTCTAAAAAAGGGTATTTTTAATTTTTTAATTGTATTCATCAGATCTATATTCGTTAGAGCTCTTTTGGGCAGGGTCTCTATTAGTTTTTTGAAGTCTTTGATGGAGGAGCGAGATATAAACCTAAACCTTTTTTATATGGCGCTAGATACATACCACCACCTGTTGAAATTTTAACGGAACCTTGACCGACGCTCTTTTTAGAATTCTTTATATCATGTACGGTTTTGGCTATAGCTGAGGCCCCACCAGCCAAACTCCCGATAGCCGAAAGACCTGCAAAGATGGGTATCAGAGCAGGTAGAAAACCACCCTTTTTCGGAATAGGTAGTACGCGGGGTAATTTGACCGAGCCAGGTCTTTTAGATGCCCTAGCACTTCTTAATGCTATTCTACATGTTTCAATTAGTCCACCCGATCCTTTTTTCCCTTTATGTCGTCTATTCTTACAACTCAGTTTTTTGATCGCACTTCTGGCTGCCTTGACGATATTCTTAAAAGATATGTTCTTCTTAAGGCTTCCCATTTTGTTTCCGCCACCTATTTTCACTTTTGCTTTCATACCATTCATTACAAACCACGAAGCGGTCTTTTCTTTTAATGAGGCGTCCTTTGCTTTTACTCTCTCCCAAGCAGAGTTTATTAATCGCTCATCAGCTTCTCGTCTGTTATCAGAGTCTTTATGTTTTGAATATGCTATATCATGTTGTAAGCTGCATCCAGAGGATTGATACCGGGATCACCCCTATTCAATCGTTTTGTTAGATGCGTTCCGGGGCCGCAATACTGATATCCTGGAAGATGTAATTCAATAGGTAACTTGTCGATGAGTTTATTTAATAGACCTCGACCGTGTTTCACCTTCGTTTCATTCATAACGACTAAAGTTTGAAAACAGTGTACACCCTTATTTATACAGATCTCGGTCTATTCCCTAGACATTAATGTCCATAATGTTAATGAAGAAACAGCCGGTATCCATCAAAAGGTTCCCTTCTGAAAGGTTAACACATGAACGGAATAAAATCCGATTTCAACACGGGCCTTTACTCCCCCAAACTATTCGATGTCTCATTTGCGGACCATCAAACTGTGGGAAAACAGATCTTCTTCTTAGCTTACTACTCGATGAAAATGGCCTGAGATTTGAAAATATTTACATTTTTAGCAAATCTCTATTTCAGCCGAAATATGTATTGTTGAAAAAGATATTGGAGATGGTGCCGGAAATAGGCTATTTTACTTATACGAATTGTGATGATCTTATTCGACCCGAAGATGCTAGAGCTAATTCTTTACTTATTTTTGATGATGTTGCAACGGACAAACAGGAAAGAATGTTGGAATATTTTAGCAGAGGGCGACATATAGGTGCAGATGTATTTTATCTATGCCAAACATACAGCAAAATACCCAAACGGATGCTCAGAGATAACGCTAATCAGATTATACTCTTCAAACAAGATTATATCAATCTTAAACATGTTTATGATGAGCATGTAACCACTGATATGAGTTACAAAGAATTTAAGAGTATATGCTCAAGATGTTGGAAAGAACCTTATGGATATCTAGTGATTGATAAGGATTCACCTGTAAACGAAGGACGTTACCGATTTGGTATGGACACATACATAGGAATTAATGATTAGTATTTGCATAATTTCAACATCATTTTCATCTATAATTATATAAAAGGTAGGGTAGAAAACAATCCTGTTTCAGTTAGAAATGGATTGTGAAAAGGTTTTGAATGAACTTGTTCAAGTGAGTGATGTTGTACGGAAAAAATATAAAGATTTGAAAAGAGGTTTAGATGAAAGAGAGGAATTCGTTCAAAATAATTTACAGCCTGTGTCAAAACCCCTAAAAGAAATTGCAGAAAAACTAAAATATAAATCAAGTGAGGAGAAAAGGGGGCGAACCGGATCGAGTGTAAAGAAGGGGCCTGTGAATGAACATAAGTCTCTTAGTGACGAGTTAGTCAAGGGGAAGAATCCTTTTTTACAACACCTCACTTGCGTAAAAGGAAATTTGCATTTTTACCCCCAGAAGAAGAAGAAAACATTTCCGAACAATATACAACACCGAAAACATCACAATTTTTACAAGAGACTGAAGTATACGAAAATGAACCGGGGGATCTAGAAACTGTGAACATAGCCAAATATATTTCCACACCAGCTGGAAATGCTAGTCTTCAAAAAGGTCTTAGTCAGCTAAGTCCTAAAATATCCCCTTACATTGAAAGGTTGCTGAAAGGTGACGATGCCTTTGATACAACGTATGGTGTTCGTATTGTTCCTCGAGGTGGCTTGGCCTTGGGTGATAGTGAAATAACATTCAATGACGACAATATATTTATTAACGATAAAGCATACAAGGCTACACATGGACTACTAGATTTGATTTTTATGAAGAAACCCCGGTACTACAATGAGAGCGATAGTAAACTACATGCTAAATTGCTCATTGAAACAAATGCCTACTATAAAGACTACTGTAATAGGCATCCTATACGAGGAAACCGAGGTTACAAATACAAAAACATTATTTCCAAAATTATACCACCGAAGGAGGGGAAAGGTCTACTAACTTTTGAAAACCAAAATAAGATACAGTTCTGGAACGATCCCAACGAGCTCGTAAGATTAGGTTTATTGTATTCATCCAAACTAGCTGGACACACAGGTCATGAAAATGAAATTGCAGCTATTATTGAGGAACTCAGAGAAGAACAAGTTATTATTTAACAATGTAATTTTATGTATTAATAAATCGTTACACAACTTAGTTTATGTTTCCTTATTTCATATTATAACCCATCTCCATCTATATTAAGACAGTTTTAGGAAGGATACAGCTGTATGAATTGAAAAGCATGGAGTGTGGCTCCTACCGAAGGATGGTGTGCTTGGGGTGTTGAAACGCATGACTCCTGCGAGGTAGCTGAAGGATCCAGGAGTATGGTGTAGATGAGGGGGTTCTCCTGTAATCGTTGGGATGAGGGGTGATCCTCTGCTCCTGTGGTAGAACGTTATGATGGAGTGATCCTGTGCTCTGCTCCTGTAGGTGAGGGAGGGGGGGCGAGATAGCTGAAGGATTCTAGAGGATGGTGTAGGTGAGGGGATGCTCTTTTGATATAACGTTGTGATGGAGTGATCCTGTACTCTTGTGGTAGAATGTTGGGATAGGATGATCCTGTGCTCCTGTGGTAGAATGTGGGGAGGAGTGATCCTGTGCTCTTGTGGTAGAATGTTGTGAAAGGGTGATCCTGTCCTCCTGTGGTAGAGTGTTGGGACGGGATGATCCTGTGCTCCTGTGGTGAAAGGGTGATTCCCCTGCTCCTGCGCTCCTGTGGTGAAAGGGTGATCCTGTGCTCCTGTGCCAGAACATACCTCTCCCCTCTACTGAGGGCTCAGGGGTTTTAGAATATTTTGACAGTTCGCGGTGTAAGTACAGTATTGTCACGGACCCAGCATTATCATTTTTCTTGATGATTTGAGCCAATTCTCTCTGAAGATAACTGAGAGTGACTACATCGTTCCCATCTATAGGAGGGCTGACATTTACAAGTCGTTTTCTGCTGCAATTGATTAATGCTCCAGGCCAGTTCTTGAGGTATGTGTAGAACTTTGCCGATTTGTCTACGTATCTTTTAGTGACTGCGTCAGATATCTCTACTGGCTCCCCCACATTGATTAACCGTTTCTCATTCATGTTTATATTGTCCCCTGGCTGCTGCCCCTGACTTGTGATTTTATTTTTCACCTGAGTGTCGACATAATTTTTAGAAACAGCATCCGATCCTTCAAGTCCCTCCCCCAAATTAATAATTCGTCTATGGTTTACATCAAGGAGGTTTCCAGACTCTAGTTGTCTGAATCGATTCTCACCCTTCAATGCTTGAACTGTATTGAATAATTTTTGCTGCTTGCGGTAATACCGCTTGCTAACATGTCGTCCGAACTTGTCGATGGTCATTGTTGAACTAAACCATCATGCCTTCTCTATACAATTCTTAATTATAGGGCTTCTAGCAAAAAAGATTTATCTGGGGATGTGATCCGTCATGATTAATGTATAATGTTGGCTTCTCTCAATTCTTCCAAAATGGATGCAATTTCATTTGAATGAGGTCCTCCTCCTGCATCCTGACTTTCGATTAACAAGGCCAGACGCTCACATAATTCATTCGGGTCATCCCACAGCTCATATATAGGTCTACTGTGAGTCATCCATACCCCTGTGCCAGAAAATTGTGATTGTTTAGACTGATGTGTTTGATAGTGTCTAGCGGCGGCGGCGGTGGGGGCGGCAGCTGGAAAGAGTTTTGAGATAATATTTTTATATTTAGAACCTCTGTTGCCACTCAGACCCTTCACTATCATTTCCGTTATACTATTATCTATCTTATTGTTAAATTCCAACATACTATTTTCTATTTTTTTGTTTTATTCCGACATACTATTTTCACTTTGGGCCATTAACTGTTGGAACATAAATAGTATTTGGTTATCCTTTTCTACCTGTGCTACCGGTTTCTATTTCTAATTCTATTTTCTATGGTGACTGATATAATTTTTTTTTTTTTACCTTCTAAAATTTCCTCATCTACACTTTTTTTATCCGTGAACACCCCATCAATTAACCTATCAATGGTTCTATTACTATCTTGTATCATTTCGTGAAATCCCGACTCTTCACAAATCGTACTGTTAGATCTCCCCGCGATATAAATTTCACTTTGTCGATCGGTTTGATTGTCCCCCATTACTATCAATTCGCCATCTTGATTTACGTAACCTAGAACCGTCCTTTCTACTTATTTTAAATAATTATTAATTTAGATAAAAACAATAAAATCCTATTAAAAAAAAACAACAAAAGGTGTTACATTTTATAATTTCAGAGATTTATTTAAAAAAAAAATATTTTCTTATAAAAAATTTACTTGGGTTAGTGACAATTTTCTCCTTTTTTTTTTTACACACATGAAAATTTTACAACATTTAACAAAACCTGAGTGACATCTCTTCTTGTTTTATTCAGTGTTCCTGATGATGATCCGATGTGACATCATGGTAAGTTGAGGATGGGTTGTATAGAGTAAGGCCACGTCTTCTTCTCTTACTGGACTCATATCTTGAGCTTACAATAGTCGTATTTTTTTTTGTTCATACTGAGTTGGAGTTTTCCGGGACACTTCCCGTGGTTCCTTTCTTCCTTCTCACCACCGTGTTTTTTTTTCTTAAATTTTTTTCTAGACTCACTAACTCACATTATTATACTTTTCACTTCACTCACTTTCTCATCGAACCATCTCTGAACAGCACTCACACCAGACAGCCCTCTCCTGCGTGGGACCCCGAAAAGTTTCGTTTTTCTTGCGCAATGCTCTCTCATTGGTCACAATATAACTGCCTTTAAAAATACTAAACATCTGTTTTTTAGTATTCATTTAAATTAAATATTTTCATATGATAGTTTCGTTGCTTAAATTTATTGATAACACATTTGTACCTAATTATTTAATTTTGTTATATTTTTTTTTTTTATAAATGACTGACATTTTCTCTTTATACCATATCGACCATAGTACAGTATCGATCTAAGGCAACCTAGGATAACCTCCACTAGATTCATTTAGACACACAGATCAATCCAATACGTAACTATTATTTTATTGAAATACATAATGTAGGGGTCAATGTTGATCACTACAATATGTGCGGTGTGAAGTTATGCCCTACGTTCCAAGAACCCAACAATGTTATAAGTGTCTCCGTTGGGGGCATGTCAATCGAAATTGTAAAAGTGCAGTCAGATGTTCGAAATGTGGAGACGCTCATGACAAACAAGACTGTACAAGCTTCCTGGTGAAGTGTGTTCATTGTAATGGGGACCACCCCAGTATAGGCTACAATGACTGTCCTGAATCTATTAAACAGAAGACCATAAGAAGTTTCAAGGTACATGAAAATATCACCTTCGTGGAAGCGAAAGAGAGAGCTTCTGGCAAAACTTTTAAAACAGCAGTAGAGAAGAAGCCTGATATTAGAAGTGGAGCCTCGTTTCCCCTCCTCCAGTCGTCCAACAGGGTGCCTACGAAAAGGAAGAAACCCTCCTCTCCACCATCTGTCAGACCTACTGAGAGCACTATGGTGGAATACAACAACTTGCTTACTTACTCTTACTCCGTTGGCGACGAACCCTGAAGATCCTTAGCCACCCACACTAGCCTTCTCCACCGCGATCTGTCGTGCGCCACCGGTCGCCAGTTCACCACGTGGTGTTCCACAGCATCCTTCTACACCAGGTCAGCCCACCTCAGCCTTGGTCTTCCTCGTGATCTGGCTCCTTGGACCTGAGCGTCCATGATGCGTCCTATGGCTGTCTGCTGTCCGCTTCTCACCACGTGTCCAGCCCATCTTAAGCGCCGTGATTTCATATCTGCAACTACGGTCGGGTGTTGCCAGAAGATGTCCCCCCTGTTGGTTCTGATCCTCCACTCTTGGGTTTCTCTATCCTTGACCGGACCTGCTATCTTCCTCAGCACTTTATTTTCAAACGTCTGGAAACGTTTCTCCAGATGTGAGGTCAGGGTCCAGGTTTCACACCCATAGATCAGAACGGGCTTTACCATGGAGCTGTAGATCCTATACTTCAGGTTCCTTGACAAGGCTCTGGACCGTAGCAGCTTGATGACAGAGAAATACGCTCTTTGGGCCTGCAGAAGTCTTCTGTCCACCTCCTCCAACATCGAGTTGATGCTAGTTACCGTGGACCCGAGATACCTGAAGTTCTCAACTCTTGGGAAGGAGAAGGTCCCCACATTTAATTCCTGCTCCAGATGAATATTCTTACTGACTATAAGGTAGTCGCTCTTGTCGACATTAACTTCCAGCCCTACTCTGCAGCTGTGCTTAAGTAGTTTTCCCGCCTTACTTTTAAAATCTTCTGGGCTGTTTCCTAAGAAGGCCACGTCATCCGCATACGCCAGGACTCCGTTTTCTCCGGCTGTCTGGGTGCCTTCCTCGTTCCTCATCACCTGCCTTATCACTCGCTCAAGGGCCAGGTTGAAGAGGAGAGGGGAGAGGCAGTCACCTTGCTTGAGGCCACTCATAACATCGAAGGGCTCCGAAAGTTCTCCTTGGACCATAACTATGCTTTTTGCTCCTTCGATACATGCCTTTACCATTCTTATGAGTTTTTCCGGGAATTTAAATTCTCTCATCATAGCCCACAAACTTTTCCGATGTATTGAATCATAAGCAGCTCGGAAGTCTATGAATAGTGCATGGGTATCCTGTTGCATCTCCCATTGCTTTTCCAGACAACTTGCTTAGGGACCTCAATTCTGATGTAGTGAAACTTTAACCGACACAGGTTAACCCGCATAGGGCTAGCCTGCCCCGCACACCCAATACAGCTAGGCTCCTTCCCCCTACCTCAACAGTCCAAAGCTCCAAATCGCAGGATTTTGACAAATTCTGTGATCTTATATTTGCAATTATAGACCAGTTAAAAGATACAGCCAATCAAAATACTGATAAAGAAGCTATTCTCTCCATGATTAAAGACAGGGCATCGGGCCTTGGCTTTAATCGATAATCTTTTATATACATATATATATTTTATTTTTTATTATTTTATTTATTATTTTTTTAAATTATTATTATTATTTTTTAAATTATTATAATTGTATTTACTTACTTGAATATTATTTTCCTTATCATTTCTTCATCTGCCCTTCAAAAACCTACTTTATATATTTTTATAATTAATCTTAAACTTTATGATGTACAATATATTACAATGGAATGCAAGATCGGCTGTTGCGAATAAGGGCAGTTTAGAAATTTGTCTGGGAGGATCGAGAGTAGACATAGCTATCTTGAGTGAGACATGGTTCCGTGAGGGCCTTTATGTGAATTTTAAGGGTTACAATAATATTAGAGAGGACAGGATGGACGGAAAGGGTGGAGTCGCCATTCTGTTGCGGAACCACATTTCCTACCAGAGCATAAATTCTATTTGCAGGTTGGATAATGTCCAAGAAGTCGGAGTTAGAGTTCCGTACAAAAACAGTTTCCTTACCATCATTTCACTTTATAATTTACCTTCGAACAACATCTCGAGAGAGGACTGGGTTAGACTGTTCAAGTATGTCCCTCGGTCATGTGTCATCGCTGGAGACTTCAACGTCCATCATCAAGCCTGGGGCAACACGCTAACCGACTCCGGGGGAACTAAACTCTTTGATGCAATCCAATTAAGCAACTTGGTTTTCTTGAACGACGGTTCACCAACTCTGGTGAGGAACGTTTCTCAGGTAAATGAGAGCGCTATTGATGTGAGCCTGGTGTCTCCTGAGCTCGCGTTGGACTCCGACTGGGAGACTCTGACCCCATGGGCTCCAACCATCTTCCCATCCTCATCACCCCTCTATCCAGAGACCACCCCCATCCTGTGAGACAGCATCCCCTCGAGGGCCGCTGGAACCTGAACAGAGCCAAAAGGGACCTATACAGATCACTGATGACCAGCTATTCAATAGAACAAGTGAAAAGGGGAAAGACAAGGGAAAAGAGAATTGATTATGATATTTTCGTTGAAAATATTAATAAAGCGGCTTTTCTCAGCATCCCGAAGAGTACACGACCCAGACACCACGTTTATTCTAACCCTTGGTGGAATGACGAATGTCGTAAGGTTATCACTGCAAGAAAAGATACCTATAAAAATTATACTAGATCTTCTACGTATGACAACTTTCTACGTTATAAAGAAATGACGGCAAAAGCAAAAAGGGTGATACGATTAAATAAAAAGAGAGCCTGGTCGGAATTTTGCAACACCCTATCTAAAAATACAGCACCTTCGTTAATATGGACTTCTCTAAAGAAAATAAAAAATCGGAAAACTTTCATCAAACCTCTCGGCAAGGGAGATTGGGTTGACGAGTTTTTTAACGATCTATGCCCCCCATCAGTAGAAGAAAATATCATACATGATCTGGTAAATAAAGAAGATCATTGCATGAATTGAAATTAGCCATTAAATCCACAAATAATTCAGCTCTAGGTAAAGATCAAATCCATTATTCCATGATAGTGAATTTACCTGAGAGATCTAAACAACTTCTCTTACAAATTTTCAATAATATTTGGTCAAGAGGAGAGTTTCCGCGTGCCTGGAAAGATCACGTGGTGGTGCCCATCTTAAAACCCGGAAAGAGCCCTTCTAAAGGATTCATTTAGACCCATCTATCATCCTGCCTTCTTAAGACTTTAGAACGAATGATAAAACAGGTTTGAGTGGTATCTGGAGAACAATAGCCTACTTCCCAGGAGCCAGTGTGGTTTCAGGAAGGGAAGGTCTGTCTATCATTGTCAACTCCAGCTCCTTACCGATATCAATCTGTCTTTCACTCAGAGAGAATCTGTACTTGGAATTTTTTTGGACATAACCAAGGCCTATGACAATGTTGTATTCTCGGTATTAGAAAATGTTATGATTAGTTTAGAAATCCCAAAATCATTTATTGTACTTTACATTTATTGATTAACATTCTTCGAAACAGGAGAGTATTTTTGAGAATTAATAACGAATAGGAATAGATAATTAAAATACACAATTTCTTTGTCAAACTTCTGAAGAGACGTGAGTATCGGGAAAACGTTCTAGAAGATAGGATTAGAATTTTGAATTTAGGTTATAGATAGGATATGAACTAAAATCAGGAATGTTTACTATGGAAATATCAAACAAAAGGTCTCTCAAATCTTTCTAAAATATTGTAGGAGAAGGCTCTGAATGAATTAACTGTTGGAGCCCGGACGAAGATAAAAAACCATCCACTATGAGAGGGGTCTTCTTATATAATATATATCTATGGTGGGCTGGTGCATTACACCTAGGGACCTAAGCACTCAGTGCTTTTATCCCTTCCCTGGAAGCGCTTGGCTTCCCCCTTATTATATTACCTATATGCCTATATTTAAACTAACTTATACTACCTGACCCAAGTCCTTCATGGAGTGCTCAGTCTCCCAGTTTCCTTTTTGAGCCTAAGAATGCTCTCATAGTCCAATCTTCTAAAGTCTTCCTCTGCGATTGCATCTCTACCAAAGATGTGGAATCTTATTCGCGCATACCCCGGAAGTGTGCCGCCGTTTCATCTTCTTCCCCACATCTATCGCAGGTAGGACTGTCCCTGACTCCCACAGTGTGTAGATGTCTATTGAACGGACCATGTCCTGTGAGAACTCCAGTCAGTTGCCTGAGCTCGTTCCTTTTGAGGTTCAGGATCTCGTCTTTCAGAACCCTGGACTCCCCTCCCAGGAACATCTTCGACTGCCTGCATGTGGTCTTTTCTCTCCAAGTACGCTCCAAAAGGTCCTTAGTCCATTCTTTGATTCGGGTTCGGTATGTCTCCCGAGATACTCCCAGCACCGGTTCTGGCCCCATGAAAGGTTTACTTGAACCTTCCTTGGCTAGTCGGTCCGCCTCTTCGTTTCCCTGGATCCCCGAATGTCCGGGAACCCAGTAGAGTCCATCCTTCTTGCGGTTTCCTAGGATGTTTAACTGATTTGCGCACTCTCTTACCAGCTTTGATTTGATTTCTGCGCTGGCAAGTGCTTGGAGTGCTGCTTGACTATCGGAGAAGATTTTCACCTCCTCCATGTCGCTGTTCAGTACCTCTCTTCTGGACGCACATTCCAGGATGGCCATCACCTTCGCTTGAAATACCGTAGCATGGGATCCCAGCGGGATGACGGCCTCCACCTCCAGACTCGGGATCCATACACCCCCTCCCGTGAGTCCTGTGTCCTTCTGCCTAGAACCGTCTGTAAAGCAAAATATATGCTTCCCAGTAACTTCTGTCGCTTCTTGCTGTGCTCTCTCTCTACTCCTGATGGTTACTGCATACTTCCTATTTAGGTTGGTGCGCTGTACCATCTCATCTTTTCTTTATTTAAATATGGGATCTATCTCACTTAATACCTCCTTGATTCTGGAGTGTCCCCCTCTGAACGCCCTATTCCACTCTCCTTTAGCCTCGAGACTGCAGCAGGTATTCATTGCTGAATTTCGTACACTTACATCCAGAGGCTCAATTCCTACTATCATAGCCATAGCAGCCGTGGGCGTTGTTCTAATAGCTCCGGTTGCTGCAAGGCATACTAGACGTACTATCTTTTGAAGTTTACTGCTTACACTCTGTTGCGCCACCTTGTGCCACCAGCACACCGCAGCATAAGTGACTTGTGGTTTGATCACCGCCTCATATATCCAAACTACTGATTTAGGGCTAATACCCCATGTTCTCCCAATTGCTCTTCTGCACTGCCAGAATGCCCCAATAGATTTATTGTGGGTGGCCTGGATGTGTATTCTCCATGACAATGAAGTATCCAGGTGTATTCCCAGATATTTCACATTATCACTCAGTTCCAGCTCTCGTCCGAACAGTTTGGGTCTAAAGAGACCCTCTCTCTTCCTCTTTCTGGTGAAGAGGACTAATTTCGTTTTGTTCGGACTAACGGTCAGTCCCTTATCTTCACACCATTCTCCTACAATATCTAGGGCTGCTTGCATCGCAGAGCAGACAGCATCCAGGAACTTTCCTCTGATCAGGATGACTCCATCATCAGAGTAGGCCTGCATGTAATATCCCTCTCTGTTCAGTTTGCAGATAAGCTCGTCCACCACCAGGCACCAAAGATGAGGTGACAGACACCCTCCTTGTGGACTGCCCTTGGTGGCGTTTACCTCCGCTATGGCGCTGCCATGTTTGGCAATCACTCTTCTTGTTGCTAACAGGTTGCTGATCCATCTAGTGATGGTCGGTTTTACCTGACCTTTTTGAGGGGCCTCTTCAATACTATGAAAGGATATGCTGTCAAATGCCCCCTCGATATCGAAGAAGCATCCGAGAGCGTACTCTTTGTGCTCGATGGTTTCCTCAATCCTACCTACTAGGCTGTGAAGGGCTGTAGTTGTTGATCTACCCTTCAGATACGCATGTTGGTTTCTGTGTAGGGTTTTTCCTACCTTGCCCTCTTCCATGATGTACTTATCAACCAGCTTCTCCGTCCCTTTCAAAAGAAATGACGATAGGCTGATCATCCTGTATGATTTTGGCTGCATGTAGTCTGCCTTCCCTGGTTTGGGTATAAACACTGCTCTAACTTCTCTCCATTTCTTAGGTATGTATCCTGTAGAAATGCTCATTCTCATTAGCTCGCTCCATAGTTGTCCTAATCTTCCCCAACTTCTTTGAAGAATTATGGGTATAAGTCCATCTGGTCCTGCTGATTTGAACGGCCCAAATGAGCTTATAGCCCATTTAGCCGCTCGTTCACTAATTATTAACCTAGCCATTGTTTGGTCTTGTCTATTGCTCGACCGCTCTGTATCCTCCTCTCTTCGTCTCTCCCAGGTCGCACCTGGTAGGTGTGACCTTAGCATTATTTCTAGCGTTTCCTCATTATTGAGGGTTCCAGTTCCGTCGTTTTTTTTCACCGTCCCAAGCCTTGCTTCACCGCACTTGCTCAGGATCTTCATTATTCTCGACGATTCTCTTGCCCCTTCAACTTCCTCGCAAAACCGTTTCCAGTTTTCCCATTTGGCTTTTCTTATTTCCTTACTATATTCTTTCTTTGCTTCTTTGTAGAGGACCCACTGCGGTTCCTCTTTAGATCTTCTTGCTTTCTTCTTTAGTTTTCTGCATCGTTTTTGTAGGGAGCTTAGACTGGCTCCCCACCACGGTGCCCTCTTTGTTTCTCTGCGTATTTGCGGACAGGCAGCCTCAAAGGCGCCCAGCGCAATCCTTCTGAGTGTCTCTTTCATCTGGTCTATGTTTGAGAATGTGGTTTCCCCCAGATTTTCTACTGCTGCGTCTATCTCTCTATCGAAGATTCTCCAATTTATCTTTCGTGGATTTCTCCAGCTTTCTGTTTCTCTGATTTTGGCTTTAATTTTAAAACTTATCGGTCTGTGGTCTGATTGTGTCAGTATGTCTGAGACCCTCCAGTCTAGAATTTTATCTAACATGTCCTCCGAGACTATAGTAATATCTATAACCTCACTTCTATTTCTTACCATGAACGTTGGTTCTACCCCTCTATTCATAGTAAATAAGTTTTGACTTACCAGAAACTCCAATAACTCAATCCCTCTCCTGTTGCAGTCCGAGCTTCCCCAGGCTGTATGGTGCGAGTTCGAGTCGCAGCCAATAATTAGGGGAAGTCCTACTGATTTGCATCTCTCCGCCAGCCGTTCCATCTCTATCGACGGGGGAGGCGTCTCTGCGTCGTAGGGAAGGTAGGATGATGCGAGCACCATCCTATTCCCGTTCTCTGTTTCAAGACTAACCGCTGTCAAATCTCTGGAACAGAACTCATTTAGCAGTATGCATTCTATGTCCGCGGTGGTGACAATGCATGCACGTGCTCCAGGATGCTCTCCACTCCACACCCTCAGTCCGCCACCGCCCCAGCCACTTAAATGGCCCCGGGCTGTGTACGGTTCCTGGACCAGACATATACTCCTGCTCATAGTGGAGAGCACCCTGGAGCACTCTGCCACCGCGGCTCTACTCTTGTGCAAATTACATTGCAAACAATGTAATTCACCCATCTTACCTTCGCTCTTTTGCTGTGTCTCCTTCTGCCGGTGCCCCTGTCCTCTCTACGTGGATACGGGTCATCTGGTAGTAGGGCCTCCAGTTAAGACTCTCCAAGACTTGTATAGATGCAGAGTCTATCAGTAATGATAGCTTGCACCCTTTCTCCGATGGATAGTATCCTATCACTTTCCATTTCTCTGTTCTAAGACCTTTGTTCTGACCCTTGAGCCATACTAGTGTCTTCTCTACTGGTTGTTTGTCCTCACCTGGGATGTAGACGGAGACTTTCTCCATACGGGGTATGTCTGCCCCCGTCCTCATCTCATACGTTACCTCTCCTCTGGGTGGAATGGTCAGTTTTACCGTCCATTCTTTCGTTTCCTCATCGCCGCAGGTGGTGAGGAACATGCCCTCGCTCACCAGTCCAGACTCCTCATACCTTGGCCACCAGTCCTCCAGACTTGTGCCTTTCCTACCTTCCAGATCACCAATATGTTCCATGAAGGTATTCCTTATATGTTTGACGTCCACCTCCTGGACGTCGATCTCGTCTGTACGAATGATGGCAACTTGGAGTTCCGTTTTTGTAGTTCCTAGTTTGGGCCTTTTACTTACTTTCTCTACGCTCGTTGGTGTTTCCTCCAACGGACGCTTCTTCTTCTTTTTCTTTTTCTTACTTACTAGGGTGAAGTCGCTACCTCCGACCCCAGAGCCAGATGGCTTTGGTGACGAAAGCAGTAGCTCCTCCATACTCCTCGATAGCTCTTTCATACTCTCTGGTTTGTCCCCCAGAGTTGCCTCATCTAGAGAGGCACTCCGTTTTCCGGCAGTCTCCTCTTTGGAGGTGGACGGCCTTCCGGGCACTATATCACCTTTCTTACCTTTGTTTTGCTTGGAGCAAGTAGTTTTGACGTCTGCGATGCCTTGGTCCGCAACATCCGCAGCGCCCTTCATGGAGATTTTAGCACCCTCTTTTGCCATGGACTGAGGGCCTGGGCCGGTTGAACTTTTCATGTTTGCTAGAAAAGGGGGGAAGGGAGGTGTGTTATGTAGGATGTATATGTTTCGTGAGTGGTGTATGGAGGTTTGAGATCCCTTTCCCTGGCGACTACCTTTGTTGTCTCCTCAGGTAGCTGCCGTCTTCTGGTGTTGGGGATCTTTCCCCTCCGTGTGCGTGGTCAGTCTGGTCAATGCCTGTATTGTTGTGTATCGGTCAGGCTCTTGAGCATCCATGCACTGAGGTACCCAGGCGCCCCGGTGCACTTGCACCCGAGCATCCAGGCACCCCAGCACCCGATCACCCAAGTGCCCCACCCGTGTTGTAACCAAATAGGCGCCGGTGGAGGTGTGAGTTGAGCGTCTATTCGAATGTTTGTCGCCAGAGCCCGATCCGCCACTTTCTCTCGAGAGGCCCAATTTCCTCCCGTCGGAAGCTCCTAGGGGGTCGAGGTGCTGCGGGGGTGACCATCGCCTCCCCCTGCTCCCCACCCCCCAGAAGATCCCGAAAAAGAGAAAGCGTTGCCCAGCCCCCACGGCGTGGACGAGGGTTGACTTAGATGGCACAGACTGGAATCGCCGAAGCTTTCAGCCAGTATGTGAAACATCCCTTAGGGGCCAGGGGTCTTCTTAGTCTTCCAGTAGGTCGATGTTAGGACTTTCTGTGCAAGTAGAGATACCTTTCGACTCAAATCTTTACTTCGCGAGAGTATTCCAAATACAAATCTTTTGGTTAGCATCATTCTTCGCAGGTCCAGTGGTGGTTCACAAGCTTCTACCAGAATGTTGTTAGTAGGGGTACTATTTAAGAAACCAACGCTAAGCTTTATAGATTTATTTTGAAGAACATTCAAGGAGTGCAAGCGACTTTTACAGGCATTGGCATAAAAAAAAAAAAAACCGAAGTCCAGGACGGCTCTAATAGTAACTCTGTAAAAGATCAGGCAAACATCTTGTTCAGCTCCCCATTTCAGACTGCAGATGGACCTGAGGATATTTATATAAATTTCAGATTTTTTAAGAATATGATTTATGTGGTCATTGCAATTCAGCTTGGTATCCAATATTAGACCCAAAAAAACGAACTGTTCTTCTATATGGAAAATTGATCCCTCCTAATTCAATCTGAGCCCAATCTGGGAGGTTTCTCTGCCGAGTTAATGGACAGACCATTGCCTTAGTCTTGGATATAGTTAGTCCTTTCCCATCAGCCTATCTCAAGAATTTCCCAATTGATGGATTTACCTTCACTATACAATCTTCAATAGTTTTACCAGACGTATATATACATACATCGTCGGCATATTGAGTTATTTGCATTTGTGGAACAACTTGACTCAAATCCGATACATATATGGCATACAGGAGACAGCTTAATATGCCTACTTGAGGCAATCCCTTGGAACATATTCTTGGTCCCAAATATTCGTTATTAAATAATTTATGGTTACCAGATTTACTTTGTGAAGCTCCATTCTAGGAATAGATAATTAAAATACACAATTTCTTTGTCAAACTTCACTATATATTCTCAAATACTCAACTAGTTTCGCCGTGTTAAGGCATTATCAAGAGTCACTTACAAACTGACAGAATTGGTTGACAGGGTAGAAGGTACAGTTATGGAGAGGGTTTTTAGGTAATGACGGGGAATCCCTTGTTTTTGTTACTCTATACATTCCAATAAACAGATATGTACAAGATAAATATAAAATAAAAAAGAAAGAAAATATATATATAAAATCTAATAAAGCGAATCTAACAGTAAAGTGTTGGTATTTATATAGGTATGACTCATGAATTATATAAATGTAAAATATAATAAATATTAAAGTGAATAAAAACTCTTAGCAGATATATTTATGGACGACTTAGAAAATAAAATACTAAAAACAAAATTAGCAAAAAAACATATTTTATTTTGGTTTAGATATGTCGATGACGTCTTAACTGGGTTCACAGGCACAGACAGACAGTTGGACCAATTTAATAACTTTATTAATAACCTCCACAAAAATATAAAATTTACTGTAGAAATAGAGAACGAACAGACATAAACTTTCTAGACCTAACAATAACAAGACAAGACAATTCCTTCCTATTTAACATATACAGAAAAGACACTTACACGGACGCCATAATCCCCAATGACTCTTACGCCCCGGAATCTCACAAATATGCATACTTCAAGTCCATAATACATAGATGCTTCTCATTGCCTCTAACGAACACAAACAAAAAACAAGAAATAGCCAAATTAAAGCAAATTGCAGCAGGCAATAACTTTAATACCAGTATAGATGTTTGCCTGATCTTTTACAGAGTTACTATTAGAGCCGTCCTGGACTTCGGTTTTTTTTTTTATGCCAATGCCTGTAAAAGTCGCTTGCACTCCTTGAATGTTCTTCAAAATAAATCTATAAAGCTTAGCGTTGGTTTCTTAAATAGTACCCCTACTAACAACATTCTGGTAGAAGCTTGTGAACCACCACTGGACCTGCGAAGAATGATGCTAACCAAAAGATTTGTATTAGGAATACTCTCGCGAAGTAAAGATTTGAGTCGAAAGGTATTTCTACTTGCACAGAAAGTCCTAACATCGACCTACTGGAAGACCCCTCTCATAGTGGATGGTTTCTTATCTTCGTTCGGGCTCCAACAGTTAATTCATTCAGAGCCTTCTCCTACAATATTTTAGAAAGATTTGAGAGACCCTTTGTTTGATATTTCCATAGTAAACATTCCTGATTTTAGTTCATATCCTATCTATAACCTAAATTCAAAATTCTAATCCTATCTTCTAGAACGTTTTCCCGATACTCACTTCTTATATACAGACGGATCAAAATCTGCTCATGGTGTTGGAGCAGCTGTTTATGACCCCTTTATACAAACTCATGTTAAGGTTCGCTTGGCGAGTGTAGCCTCCATTTATACTGCAGAGTTGGTAGCCATCATAGAAGCACTTGACTATGTAGTGACTACAGTCTATAGAAATGTGCTTATCCTAACAGAAAGCCAGAGCTCCATTATCAAACTGTCCAACGTGCGAGTGGAAGCCTCGGCGAACCACCTGATAGTGGGGATCCTGGAACGTCTCCGAAATTTGTCCAAGCAAGGAAGAAGCATACGTCTCGCCTGGGTGAGGGCTCACTCGGGAATTGTTAATAATGAGATGGTCGACTGTTTGGCGAAGTCAGCTACTGAGTACCAGGAGATAAGTCCCAGTGACAGATCTATATACGAACTTTAACAAAGATCTCAGAGCCGCTTGGCAAAGAGTATATGATGCAAGCGATAAGGGATTATTTTATAAGTCAGTTAATCCTCATGTAGGAATACCATCCTGTTTCGGGAAATCTTGCAGATCACGAAGATTTGTCAAAAATCTCTGCAGAGTCAGATCAAATCATGCACTTTGCCATAAATATTTGCATAGGATCGGCAAAAGTGAGACTCCTTTCTGTAAGGACTGTGGAATGACCGAGGATCCAGAGCATGTCATCATATGGTGCTGTAAATATTCGTATGCAAGGACCAAATTTATAGAGAAGGTACGGAAGATAACAAAGGATACCCCAAGTTACATGGACCTGCTCAGACTTCCCAATCTCCATTCCGAAAATTTACATTCATTTTTCCAAGAGATAGGCGTAGATTTTTAAATTTCACCTTTTAGAGAACATTCATATGTAAAATTGTTTATTTTTTTGAAGTGGCTAATGGCTCAATGCTAAAGTCAAGAATAAAAGAAAAAAAACAAAAAAAAAAACATTTTATTATAAAACATGTGTTTTGGATAACTATATATTTAATAGAATAACTGAAACTTAATATATTACAATAATTCTGAACTTCCTATTCAAAAATAACTTCTTATTTCGACATAAATAAATTCGACGTAATATTCAGATTCCTCCATTCTCTTTGGTGGGTAATCTCATCATAAATAAAATTCTCAGCTATATACTCTTAAAAAAATAGCCCAGTTTCACATAATAACTTTTCTCCATATTAACTCTCCGTGAAGTTTTACTAACGTCACACACACATAAAAAAAACAAATCCCTATATATTATTCTAATTATTATTTGCTCTCTTATGAACCAATCTTAGATGAAATTATTTATAAAATATTTTATACTGCTCATTTCACTCTTTTCAGTCATTCCTTACCCTATCTTTGGGCCTACTTTTGCTAGGGTAAGGCGGATAAATACATAAGTGAATTTCTCCCCACCCTTTGCACCTAGGGTACAGAGTACAACCCTAGCCATCTCAGTTTCGGCCCTGGCGTCAACGTGTGAGCTTGACCCAGCCACTCTCGCGTGTTAGTCTCAAGTTTGTGTGAGTCTAGTGGAGTACCAGTCTAACTGTCGTGGGTACAGTACGGCTTTACGTCCCGTTCTGTATTATAGTTAATGGTTGGCTCAATGTGTTTAGAAGTTCCAAACTAATAGTTGTGGGTGTAGGACGGTCTTCCCGTTCTGTATCAGGTTATGGTTACTCAAAGTGTGCCTATCGTGTAAGAGTACGGTTTTTACATGCCATCTCTTGTGGAGTCATAGCCACTCATAGTGTTATAGTAAAGCCCTGTTCTTTCTGTATAGCCTGGCCAGGCAATATATAAGTAGTTCAATTATATCAGTGTTCCCCCACCTTATGTGTCTTATAGATTCGACTGGACCACAGTGCAGACTGCAATCTGTAAGTACATAGTTTAAGGAAATATTAGAATAATAGAATTTGCCTCAATTTATGTTAAGGATCAATGTTTTGGTCCTGAGTTGCCTCAATTTATGTTAAGCTGGTCTTCTCCCGGAACCAGCACTATCGAATACAGTCCACTACAGAGAGCTTGCCGTGTTTACAAAGTTGTGCGTAGACACCCTATTAAAAAAAAGGTCATATTTCTATTTTAAGCTGACTACCACTTCCTATCAATTAAAAAAAAAATATCGTTAACCAAAAAAGGTCAAATATAACTTCCTATGGTAAATTTTTCAAATACCTTTCCTTCAATCAGTTTTCAAAAACAATATATTGTATACCCAATAACTCTCCTTAATTAATTTCTCCCTCTTATCAATTCTAAAAAAAATATATACCTATATAAACCACTAAAATTCTCTCAACTACTTCTTATCAATTCAAAAAAAAATACCCATATAAAAAAAAATCGAACATAAATTCCTTAAATCACTTACTAATTTTCAAAAGAAATTGTTTCCTTAAATCAACTACTAAAATCTCTTAAATCTTTCTTATTTATCCTTCTAAACTTACATAAATAATCCCAAAATGGTCAATAAACCAAAATAAACTAATTTCAGAAACTACTTATCAAATTCTTAATATTCAACCGACTGTCACCATATAATCAAATAATACAAACGTAAAATTAATATCTATCAAAATTCAAATAACTCCTCTCATCTGTTCAAAATATTATCAATTTTCATTCATAAAATATCTTCTTCAATCAAAAAAAACCTTCCTATTCTAAAATGAATTCAGTCTATATTTATAAAAATACTAAAAAATTAACTGACTATTAACTTCACTTCCAAGGCCTCAATCAACATATAATTAAATTCAATAAACAAAATATATATATATATATATAATTCAAATAAATCCAATTTTCAAAAAAAAAAAACATTACTAAACTTTGTTCACACAAAAAAAATTATTCTCACTTTCATTCGACCATCCAATTCCATCTCTATATCTGTAATGTAAACAAACCGTCGCCATGGCAACTAACGTCTATGCAACGTTAAATTTTTTTTTTTTGAACCAATTTGAAAAGATGAAATCAAAATAAAGAAGAAAGAAACCTAAGGATGAACCTACTCATTCAATGTGATCCGGATCCGAAAGTGTATACCACCAGGTTTACATACTGTTTTTGAGAAATGTAGGAGTCAAAATTAAAAAGAAAAACTACAGAAAATTCAGGGAAAAGAAGGAAAGGAAGAAAGGGGAGAAAACGTCAAAAAAAAGTTTAAATTTAAGAAAAACAAAAGACGGAAAACAGATGACATCCGAATTTGGGTACCCAGAATGCCTTGGAGAGCTAGGAGTCAGTTGATAGTCGCCTTTCATATAGAGCAAACCTGTTGATGGACTTGTTACAGTTTTGGTGTAAAATTTGTGAAAATGAAGTGAGTGACAGTGATATATGGGTGCGAGATGATCGTTGAAGAGTTGTGGTGATGGGAGGAAGTTTGAACTCTATTATTATTATTATTATTGGAGAATTGTGGTACAGTTTACAAGCGTGACGTCACGAAGGTAGGAGTAGATATAATTTTTGTTCAAAATGGCCACTTTCATCACTATTGTGATTTTGGTAACCTGCTACTGGTTATCTATCTCTCGTGTTGATTAATTATTAAATGTGTTTGAATTTACAATCAATTGTAAATTTAGTTTTAAACTAATTATTAGTTTCAAATGTGTCTTATAATTGTTTTCTATTACATGATTGCAATTAGTTTTTCTTACTTGCTTATAATTAGTTCTTACGTGTTTATAAATTTCTCTTTCGTGTTATAATTAGTTTTCTCTTGTGCTTAAATTAGTATTCATTATGGATTCGAAAACATTGAAGAGTTTCAATATTTTAAAGCTCAAAAATGATACTATTTTACAAAATATTGTGCAAATTCATTCGTTTATAGAAAGTGTAAAACTTGATAACAGTTTAAAATTTGTGTTTAAAGTAATGATTCCTAACTTGGAATCAAGTTATCAAGAATTTTCCGATACCTATTCTAAAATAGTGGAATGTTTCGCTATATCTGACATACCAATACCCCAAGAGATGACAGATATGCAACTGAGTGTAAATCTAATGTTTTATAAGGTAAAAGGTTACTACGAATCGATTTTTTCAAATAGTGAAGAAAAAATTTGTGTTGTTGATTCAAAAAACTTTTCCGTAAACAATCCGTTACCCACAATAAGTCTCCCTGAGTTTACAGGAGATTGTCTTAAATGGTGTACATTTAAGGATCTTTTTATTTCAATTGTTCATCAGAATGAGCGTTTATCACATTCTATGAAGTTCAATTACCTCAAAAGTTGTCTGAAAGGTCAGGCTTTATCTCTTATTAATCATCTCAGTATTTCAGATTCCAATTACTCCATCGCATGGACAGCTTTATTGGAACATTATGATTCCAATCGTGCTATAGCCATAGAAATACTGGAACAGATGTTGAGTTTTCCTAGTTTTTATACCAATTCACCGGATAACCTGGACAGATTTCTTGCGACTTTTGCGGAGTTAGGTTTAGCATTTAATCAGTTGTCTATTCCTAATGTCAGTGAGTTTCTCTTGTTTTATATAGCCTTCAAGGTCCTAGATCCAGATAGCAAAAAACAATTCTTGTTGGAGAACAACAAAGTCGAGTTTCCTACTCTGGAAAAATTGGTAGAGTTCGTGAAGAACCATAGAAAGGCTATGGGCGAAACTAAAGTCAAACCTTGCACTGAGCCTAAGGTAAATTCTCCAAAAAAAAAGGTAAGTTCTTATCATAAGGTAAGCCTTATTAGTTCTCGTACTGGTGTTATAAGTTCTCTTACTACTTGTTTATATTGTGATAAACAACACAGGATATTTGTTTGTCCTGAATTCAATTCTCTTAGTTCGTTTCAGAGAAATAGTTTTGTTAAAAGTAAGAACTGTTGTTTTAATTGCTTATCTCCAAATCACAAAGTGAAAGTATGCCCATCTCGCGGCCGTTGTTATAATTGCAAATTAAAACATCATTCTTTATTGTGTTTCAAGAAGTTTTCACGAATAGCATCTCCTATAGATCGTTCTCATGATAATCAGGTTCGTACAGTGTCACAAGAACCTTTAAAGGGTCCCTCTGATGTTACTCAATTGAGTTCGTGTTCTGCTCAAGTGAAAAATACTGTCTCCTCGTTTACAGTTCTTTTGGGAACTGCTGTTATTTGTGTTCGTGGAAAAGGAGGCAGAGTTCATCATCTTAGGGCACTTATAGATCCTGGAAGCCAAGCTAGTTATATTACTGCTTCATGTGTTCAATTCATCGGTTTGAAGAAGCAGCGTGCGAATGTTACGTGTTCTGGTATTGGCGACATGCCGTCCCAATCTCCTTCAGGTGTTGTTTATTTGTTGATACACCCTGATAAATCAAAGTCAAGTTTGTGCACTCAAGCATTTGTTATTCCTAAGATAACAAATCTGCAACCTTCAGTGAATCTTTCTCCTTCGGTTTGTGATAACTTTAACCATTTAAAGTTAGCCGATCCCAAGTTTTATATACCTAGTGATATTCATGTTCTTATAGGCGCTGAGTTATTTAGTTCAATTATAACTGGTGAAAAAATAACGTTTCCTCCTGGTGTTCCTACAGCGTGGAATTCAGTTTTTGGTTATGTGTTAATGGGTCAGTGTGGCACCCAAAGTGTTGAAACCAACAGACCAGTTCAAACACTTACATCTACTGTAAGTGTTAAGTTAAATTGTGAAGTTAATAAACTCCTCCAGCAGTTCTGGGAGTTAGAGGAAATTCCTTCAGCCAGTAGTGTGTCTTTGAGTCCCGAAGAAATGCTAGCTGAAGAAATGTTTACCAATCTTCATTACCGTGAAGAATCAGGTAGTTATGTAGTTCCACTACTTGTGAAACCTGATGAAAGTTCAAAGTTAGGTTCATCCTTCAATATCGCATCTATGCGTCTTAATTCTGTTAAAGGAAAATTTGTGAAAATTTCTCAGTTTGATGAGTTTTGTTATACAGTTAATCTGTCACCAACAGCTAATAAGAAGAGAGCAGTTCTCTCTAATATAGCTCGTGTTTTAGATCCGCCTAGTAGGATCGGTCCTGTTACAGTCTGGGCTAAGCAATTTCTTCAGAAATTGTGGCGTTTAGGTCTAGACTGGGATACCCTCTTGCCTGAGCAGGAATGTAGTGAATGGCAAATGTTTGTCACTTCTCTCAAACTAGTTTCGCAGTTTCGTGTTCCAAGAATCATTCTTCCCCCTGATTCTGTAGAGTGCAGTCTCATTGGATTTTGTGACGCCAGTGAGAAAGGTTATGCTGCAGTTGTGTATTTACGCAGCCAGAATTTAAGTGAAAGTAGAAGTTCACACCTTCTGATGGCCAAAACTAAAGTTGCGCCAGTTAAACCAGTTACTATACCTCGTTTAGAACTTATAGGTGCAGTTCACCTTATGAAGTTAGTGAATCACGTTCATGAAGCTCTGTGTGCTTCAGTGATTATTTCCAATGTGTTAACATTTACGGACTCCTCCGTTGTGTTGAGTTGGCTCAGAACAGAGCCACATAAGTTACAGACGTTCGTGTGTCATCGTGTTGTTTCCATTCTCAGTTCACCTGTTACACTGAATTGGAACCATGTTTCTTCTCAAGATAATCCAGCCGATGTCGCCTCTAAAGGATGTTTACCTGCTCAGTTTCTACAGGATCCTCTTTGGCTTCATGGTCCCATCTGGCTCACTTCATCCATAGGTGAGTGGCCTAAATCTCGAGAAGGTAATATTAGTGAAGTTCCTGAGTTAAGAGTTAGCACTCTTGTGGCGTCTACACAAGACGTTTCGTTTGACATAGAAGATCAATTAGCAACATGTTCGAACTTTTCCAAGCTTCAGCGTTCTATAGCTTATTGGTTAAGATACATGCGAAATCTGAGATTATCTCCGAAGGTGGTTGGCCAGTTATCTCTTGGAGAGTTACACCAATCTACTTTAGCGTTAGTTAAGATGACTCAACAGAAGTATTTCGCTCAAGATATTATAGCTATTAGAAAAGGCAAAGAATGCTCTGCTCAGCTCAAATCGCTGACTCCAGTTCTTGATCCCCAAGGTCTTTTACTGGTGGGTGGAAGACTTCAAAATTCTGATCTTAGTTTCTATGCTCAACACCCAATGATTTTACCCAAATCAAGCGTTGTTACGGAACTTCTCATACAACATTATCATAATTTGTTTTTACATGTTGGAGCTAATACGCTCAATTATTTACTTCGGTCAAAGTTTTGGATTATATCCTCTCGTTGCGCCATACGTCGTGTTTTGCGTATGTGCCATGTGTGTCGCAAATGCAATGCTCGCCCCGTTGTTCCTCTAATGGGCAATTTGCCTGCGCCTCGAGTTAGTTACTCCCGTCCATTTCTACATAGTGGTGTAGATTTAGCTGGACCATTCCTTGTTAAGGAATCTCTGCGCAGGAACTCTAAGCAGTTCAAAGCTTACCTGTGTATCTTCGTGTGTCTATCTGTTAAAGCAGTTCATCTTGAACTAGTGTATGCTCTTTCCTCGGAAGCGTTTCTTGCAGCATTTGACCGATTTACAAGTCGTAGAGGTCTGTGCTCAGATGTTTACTCCGATGAATGTCGCAATTTTGTAGGAGCCGATAGAATCCTACGTGAAGCTTACAGCACATTGTTCTCAGCTGACCTCCTACCGTCAGCTATGTCCAAGCGCTCAGTTACTTGGCATTTCCAACCTCCATTTACTCCTAACGTTGGCGGTATTTGGGAGGCAAATATTCGTTTTGCTAAGTCACATCTTACAAATGTGATTGGCAACCAAGCTTTGTTGTTTGTTGAATACACGCGACCAGTATCTAAGCTGGTCAAGGTGTCAGTTTAAGTTTCGTTAGTGCTCTCTCGCTCTCCATAGAGTGTTGTGTTCCCATTCCGAGGGCTTCCCCAGCGCGAAGTCTTCAGTGATAGCCCCCTCTGAAGTGAAGAACGCAGTGTGGTTCCTTACTTCCTTCTCAATCATTTCCCTCATCCCCTCTTGGTTTGCGAGAGAGCTGTAATTCTTAGAAGTTTATTTGATTTTTTTTCTTAGTTGAATAAGTTTCTTCAATTTTTTATGTGTTCTAGGATAATTCTTAGAAGTTTATTTGAGTTGATTTTTTTGGTTAAGTAAGTTTCTTTAATTATTTTGTGTTGTGTGATTTTATAGTGATTCGTTTATGTTTGCGATATCACTCTATTGTGTAGTTTGTTCACTATGTGTGAGGCTCACATAACTCACGTTTGAAAAATTAGTTCAAATTTTTGGTGGGTGTATGTTTGGGCCTACTTTTGCTAGGGTAAGGCGGATAAATACATAAGTGAATTTCTCCCCACCCTTTGCACCTAGGGTACAGAGTACAACCCTAGCCATCTCAGTTTCGGCCCTGGCGTCAACGTGTGAGCTTGACCCAGCCACTCTCGCGTGTTAGTCTCAAGTTTGTGTGAGTCTAGTGGAGTACCAGTCTAACTGTCGTGGGTACAGTACGGCTTTACGTCCCGTTCTGTATTATAGTTAATGGTTGGCTCAATGTGTTTAGAAGTTCCAAACTAATAGTTGTGGGTGTAGGACGGTCTTCCCGTTCTGTATCAGGTTATGGTTACTCAAAGTGTGCCTATCGTGTAAGAGTACGGTTTTTATATGCCATCTCTTGTGGAGTCATAGCCACTCATAGTGTTATAGTAAAGCCCTGTTCTTTCTGTATAGCCTGGCCAGGCAATATATAAGTAGTTCAATTATATCAGTGTTCCCCCACCTTATGTGTCTTATAGATTCGACTGGACCACAGTGCAGACTGCAATCTGTAAGTACATAGTTTAAGGAAATATTAGAATAATAGAATTTGCCTCAATTTATGTTAAGGATCAATGTTTTGGTCCTGAGTTGCCTCAATTTATGTTAAGCTGGTCTTCTCCCGGAACCAGCACTATCGAATACAGTCCACTACAGAGAGCTTGCCGTGTTTACAAAGTTGTGCGTAGACACCCTATTAAAAAAAAGGTCATATTTCTATTTTAAGCTGACTACCACTTCCTATCAATTAAAAAAAAATATCGTTAACCAAAAAAGTTCAAATACAACTTCCTATGGTAAATTTTTCAAATACCTTTCCTTCAATCAGTTTTCAAAAACAATATATTGTATACCCAATAACTCTCCTTAATTAATTTCTCCCTCTTATCAATTCTAAAAAAAATATATACCTATATAAACCACTAAAATTCTCTCAACTACTTCTTATCAATTCAAAAAAAAATACCCATATAAAAAAAAATCGAACATAAATTCCTTAAATCACTTACTAATTTTCAAAAGAAATTGTTTCCTTAAATCAACTACTAAAATCTCTTAAATCTTTCTTATTTATCCTTCTAAACTTACATAAATAATCCCAAAAAAACCAAAATAAACTAATTTCAGAAACTACTTATCAAATTCTTAATAATCAACCGACTGTCACCATATAATCAAATAATACAAACGTAAAATTAATATCTATCAAAATTCAAATAACTCCTCTCATCTGTTCAAAATATTATCAATTTTCATTCATAAAATATCTTCTTCAATCAAAAAAAACCTTCCTATTCTAAAATGAATTCAGTCTATATTTATAAAAATACTAAAAAATTAACTGACTATTAACTTCACTTCCAAGGCCTCAATCAACATATAATTAAATTCAATAAACAAAATATATATATATAATTCAAATAAATCCAATTTTCAAAAAAAAAACATTACTAAACTTCGTTCACACAAAAAAAATTATTCTCACTTTCATTCGACCATCCAATTCCATCTCTATATCTGTAATGTAAACAAACCGTCGCCATGGCAACTAACGTCTATGCAACGTTAAAATTTTTTTTTTTGAACCAATTTGAAAAGATGAAATCAAAATAAAGAAGAAAGAAACCTAAGGATGAACCTACTCATTCAATGTGATCCGGATCCGAAAGTGTATACCACCAGGTTTACATACTGTTTTTGAGAAATGTAGGAGTCAAAATTAAAAAGAAAAACTACAGAAAATTCAGGGAAAAGAAGGAAAGGAAGAAAGGGGAGAAAACGTCAAAAAAAGTTTAAATTTAAGAAAAACAAAAGACGAATTTGGGTACCCAGAACGCCTTGGAGAGCTAGGAGTCAGTTGATTGTCGCCTTTCATATAGAGCAAACCTGTTGATGGACTTGTTACAGTTTTGGTGTAAAATTTGTGAAAATGAAGTGAGTGACAGTGATATATGGGTGCGAGATGATCGGTAAAGAGTTGTGGTGATGGGAGGAAGTTTGAACTCTATTATTATTATTATTATTATTGGAGAATTGTGGTACAGTTTACAAGCGTGACGTCACGAAGGTAGGAGTAGATATAATTTTTGTTCAAAATGGCCACTTTCTTTTTTTTCAATTTCATAATTTTTTTTATTAAAGAAGTTTAATTTGTAAATATGTTTTAATCTTTTTCTTGATTCCCCATATCTCTCTCAATGAATTTCAAGTTTCAAAACTCATAGGCTCTACGGATTAACACCTTTGTGAGAAGTACCAATTAGCGGGACATAATATTTAATAATCTTAATTTTCAGAATTACATTCGGGAGACAATTAGATTTTTTTTGAATTTGGTACTATTAATGTAGCTTGAGAAATTTACAGAGTTATTTATAACATATGTTTTTTTAAATTTTTATTTAAGAGCTTCACTCAATCATATGATGAATTATTTTGTTTTTGAAATTTTAGAGTTAATTAAACTTCTTTTTTTTTTAATTCAAATTTTTATTGTTTATTATTATCAATTTGGTCAACTTAATTTATATAAATAATTGCAATCAATAATAAACCTTTCATTATGGCACCTTTCTTGTGGGGATATCTTAATAAACATAACTAAAGTAATATATAAGAAATCTTACAATTGGCATATCCCTTGTGTGGAAAATTAAATTCATTTGATATTTTATTATTCAATTTGACATAACTATTACAAACCTTACATGTCTTCGGTCTAAATTTTTGTAATATTCTTTTTAAATGTTGCTTCTTAAGTTTGCCTGTCGTGTCTATAACTCATTCGAGTTTCATCAAAAAATATTTACTATAACATGTCTGCTAATACAAATTTTCATTGCAAAGCCTAATATTATTTATTTCCTTTTTTTCGGATACCCCGACGTACTATATCTATAAACATCACTTCTCTCTTCTTAAGTATAATTTGTTGTAGTCTGTCTGTCATTGTTTCATTGCTCTTAATTTTAAAATTTCTCTGTCCAGTTTGTCTGTTTGCTTCTATAAACATTTCTTCTAAATTGTAAATTGTCTCATGTAAATTATATGTACCGTCAGTTTTCCATTCATTCATTAAAACATTTGCACACCCGCACATATAATTGTTCATAACAATTTCTTCATTTGAAATAAATTTTCTTGTTACATTTATTCGTCTGGAAAATTTCTTCTCTATTTCAAAATAAGACTTGGGTCATTCTTTTTATATTCGGCCATAAATTTCCCTTTGGTCATTCAAACGAGCTGAACTTTTTTTGAGCGATTCTGCCATCACTCAGACAAAATTCTGCCATCAAAGACAAAAAAAAAATACTTAAAAGAATAGAAGAATTAAAAAAATTTGAATTTTCGAAAAATTTATAAAATTTGAAACCTTAAAGAAAATAATTTTTTTTATGTTTAAACTTTTTTTTTATTTTGTTTATTTGTTATATTCACCAAATAAACAAAATTTAAAAAAAGTTTAAACATAAAAAAAAATTATTTTCTTCGAGGTTTCAAATTTTATATTTCGAAAACTCAAATTTTTTAAATTATCCAAATCTTTTAAGTTTTACATTTTTCAAATTGTTCAAAAACTGAAAAGGACTAACATATATATTGTGATGTAAAAACTACAGAACATTCTTTTTAATGAATATAGAAAAGAGGTAATTTTTGTTATTATAATATATATATTATATATATATCAAGGTCTTTAAAAAACAAAACAAGAAAACATATAAAACAGCTGTGAAACAAATGGAGAGAGTCGAGAGCTAGCTCTGGAAGAGTGCACGTAAAGTAAAGATGTTTGTTTTAAGTGAGGTTGAACAATTACCAGAAAGTTGAAATATCGAAGTCTAAATTGTGTTAAGAAACTTCAAAAAGGTACATATAAAGAAAATATAGTAGAAACCTATAGACAAACTGGAAATAGAAAGAAGGCTAATAAAAGATATAAGAACAATTTTAAAAAGAGAGCAAAAGAATTTGAACAGGTATTAAGGACAAAATTAACACTAAATAAATGTTTAGAGAAGGGGAATGGGATGTTTAGAGACACCATTCGCCGGGGCATCCGGAAAAGAAAGAATTAAATTTGGGCTTTGCAATATTATTGCATTAGCCACTTTTTATGGTGAACATATTTTTTTTTTGCAACTCGGATGAGTTTGAGGAAATAACTGACAGACTAACATGACAGAATTAGGATTAATTTAAAATATGACGAAGGGACATTGGACCAAACTCTGACTCAAGCAACAAAATTCCGAAATATATATGAAGGGCCGTACAGGATCAAAATTAGTTATGGGGACACGACATACTTACTTAAAGACCCAGACAACTTGGGCAAAGAAAAAGGAAAATTTCATTCGACACTAATAAAGCCATATTTTAAGAAAAAGGGGGGGAATAGTTCATTAGGGATATGAACCAAATTGAAGTATTGAAGGTATAGCAGAGTGGACAGACAAGCCAACTATTCAACTAGACAGCTGATTTTGAACGAACATAATATGGAAGAAGATAGATTTTTTATTATATTTTTTTTAGAAAATTGTTGAAAGATTAAAATCAGCAGGCTGAGAGATGCCTAGATCTCTTTGGAGACATGACGAACTTCCTGAAGCCGAGTCAAGGGGACAGATTTTCTGTTTCGGAACTGTTCAACTAGGATACCGGACGTGACTAAATCATAATAATATTATAAATTAGAAAGACGAACGAAACTGTATAGAAGCCTTGAAAGGATAATATATTTTATAAATTGTATGTATGCATAGGTTATTAAGTTTTTGTTATTATAAATTCTATTATTTAGACAATTTCATTTATTACTTTAAGTAACATGTTTTTCTACGTAAATTTTTTTTATATAGGGAGAGAATGAGAAGAGTTGTAGGAGCACATTATATAACTTTAGGAATAGGAACAAACGAAGGGTAATATTAATTAGAGAAGTTTGAAATTAAATTGCTGATGACATTCTTTTAGACGTCGGGATTATATAGATTTGTTTTGGGAGATATTATTTTTAATCCTAGTAAGAGATAGTGATTAATTAGAGATATATATTTTTTTTGATCTGTGGGAGATGATTTTTTTGTGTGTCGACTAGAAAGAACTAGCGATATATTGGAGATTTATATTTTTTTGCGTGGAAGATGATTTTTGTATGTCGACTAGAAAGAACTAGCGATATATTGGAGATTTATATTGTAGTGTTGGTTGCCTACCTGAGATAGGAGGAACCGTAATTTTGCTACATCGACGAGAAAGTATTCTTAGGGTGTAATTAGTTAGGGAAGTAAATTGAATTGAAATGTATGTGAGATACATTTTTTTTTTAGTTAGGAAGTATGAAGGACGTCTCAAAGAATTTAATACCTCAAAAGACAAGTACTATATATATTAAATAAATTGAGGGCGCCGGTAGCTCAGTGGTATGCGTGCTTGACTTCTGAGCTCAAGGTCGTGGGTTCGTAGCCCGACCGAGGCCCTTAGTTTATTTTACCTGGGAGGTAAAATAAACTTAAGCACGCCGTCCTTCGGATGGGACGTTAAGCGATGGTCCCGAGCCTGTACGATGTCAGGTAATCGTTAAAGACCCCTACCCTAGATGAATAAAAATTTAGGGTAGGCAAAATTTAGGACTCCCACAGTAGAGTCGGGCTCATGTCCACCAGAGTGACGAAAGAGCGCTCTGGTAGTAGGCGATATGACCTCGTAGTTAAAGCCCGGGCATGAGTCATAAAACCTAACCTAACCTATTAAATAAATTAAATTTGTATTCCTTATTACCCGGCGTGAGGCCTAATTTTCATTGCTATGATATATTTTGGAAGTGTGATGAAGTAAAACCGAAGGATTTATTTAATTTTTATTTCAAGTAAATTTTTTTATATACAATCTTTTTATATAATTATTTTGAATACATACAATTGTATATTGATGGTAAAGGCGGAAAGTAAAATGAATTGGCAATTTCTTAAATCTATATGCAACATGATTATTTCAAAACTTAATTTCATGACTATGACTGATCCCTGGGGGTAGAGACTCCCATGGACACAGTCCACAGTTTCCGTGGTTAGCGCTGCAGACTTTTTGTAATTAATTTGGGAGACTCGGACACCTAGAAGCCTCCCCTGAGGTAACCACACTGTAATACTTAAGCTGACTTTACATAAGAAGCAAAATGCAAAGCGCAGCAGCAGCAAATGCACGCTGTGGTTTCTGTGCTTCTAGAATTAAATTACTCATAGCCAATAACGTGCATTTGCTGCTGCTCCGCTTTGCATTTTTACTGTGCATGTAAAATCAGCTTTAAGAGTATAAAGTATAACATGAAGATTCTGAGCGAGGAACTGAAATGATCGAATTCATGTATATTTAAAAAAATTTAATATAACTTGTTTTGTACATGTACATTTAGGTAAAGCACAATTTTCGTTTACTCTCCGAAAATCGGGAAAGAACTTCCTCTTTGAAGTGTTCTCGATCATTTTCTAGCAACGTTCTGTGCACGCTTAGCATGCAGAGACCATTGAGACGGTCTTGTACCATGGTGAATCTCAGCCATGTCTTCACACGCCTCAGGGGGCTGAATGTCCTCTCAATCGTAGCTGTTGTGCACGGCTATGACAAGCAAAGCATCAACGCCTGTCTTGTCTGGGGGAAAAAGTGCTCTGTTTCGTCCAAAATATCAATAAGGTCTAGTGTTTTCAGGTCTTCTCTATCCACAGGTTGAACCACAGCTCTGTTTCATTTTGGAGCTCAGTCAGATTGTAAAATACAGCGATTTCTTTTGTTGCTTTCTTCAACTCCTCTATTGTGTTCATTAGGTAGGGGTGCAATGATTGCAGTGCAAACGCCGGAGTTTGTTCATCAGAAAAACGGCGTTCAAGTGAGTTTTTGAAAGAGTCTAGGTATGGTATGAATATGGCTCTCTTAAAATACTCGGTGAGGCAAGTAGCTGGAGGATTAGAGCGGTGTTGCTGCCTTCCGGCAAATCTAGGCATGCTTAGCTCGAATCCTAGGGTCTCGGTAATTTTCTTCGCGTCATCAATGAGGCCGTTTATGTGTTCCTCAGCATCAGGACGGTGGGTAGTAATAACCGATGTGATTCGCCTAATATGCTGTGCACATTTTACCAAGTCAAGAGCTTTAGAATGCAGGGTGCTTACGACAGGCTCCAACAGGGCAGAGTATTTCGCTATAAGGCACACACAAAATACAAAATAACTTTTTGTTGCCGCTGAGTGTAGCTGAAATGCCCTTGTTCTGGAGTCCTTCCACAATGGCCACGAAGTTCAGCTTGAAAACACCAATACTTTTATACTTTTGAGACCACCTTGTTTCGCAAAGGAGAGGGATATTAGGCGTATACTTCCTTCGTAACACCGATTCACGAAAGAAATTGATAACATCTTTTATTGTTGATACCGTGTTTCGCACTTCCGTGACATGGTTCAAGTCATTGACCACAATATTCAGCTTATGACTGGAGCAGTGAAAATATAGTCCTTTAGTGAATTTGTCCTGTAATATTTTTTGCACGCCTCCGTCTTTACCCACCATCGCTGAGCAGCCATCATACCCTTACCCCCCAACGCACTTCTCAGGATCAATACTTAGATCTTCGATAAATGCTTTTATTGCGTTGGCAATGGTCTCAGCATCCATTTGATCAATTGTCACAAATCCTAAAAACTCCTCTCGAATTTGCATTTTTTCCTCATCGAAGAAACGGACTCCTATAGAAAGTTGCTCCTTTCCTGATATCTCTGCACTCTCATCAGCTATAATGCTGAATGCCTGAGCCTTTCAAAGATTCTCAGCAATTGCTGCCTTTATTTCTCTTCCACAGATGCTGATGATTTCGTTTTGAATTTGAGGTGACATATACATCGCGTTTTTCTTCCCTTCTTGAGTGTGTTTTTTCAGAGCTTCATCACCAGCTTCAATTTTTAGTTGTATTAAGTCGAAGAAGACGCCGTCGTCTAGATTTTTTCCTCTCAAAGGCAGGTCATGAGTTCCACAGAATATTATCGTTGAAACTATTGATGACAACACTTTTTTGTTCCCTTCAATAGTTTTTTGATAGGCTGTATTCAACTGTTCAACAACCGGAATATCCTTGCTGAATACTCTGGCTGCTGCTGCAGCTTCTTTGTGCCACTGACTAGCAACATGGCTTTTGCACTGATTATGCTTGTCCTTGTACTTCACATGAGTGAGCCTAGTACACATTTGAGTGAGCCTAGTACACACATTTGGATGGAAATAGAACACAAAAAAGGCAAAACGGACCTTTTAGCTTTTTGGAATACTGCAACCAAGGACTGTAGAGCTCCAACCAGTCATGTCGAAACTTCCTTTTTAAATTTTTGGCATCTTCATCAAAATTGTAAGATTGAGATGGGACCCAGCAGCGTTGAAGCATTTCCATTCTTTGTGTTGATGTCATAAGTGAAGATCTCCCAACAAAATAACCAATTTCTAAGTTGAGGAACGCGGACATATTGTGGAAACTTGTAATTAATAAATAAAACAAGCTTATTTTTAAAATATTGTCTATCTTTAGTGGAATAGACAATATTTTAAAAATAAGTTTGTTTTATTTATTTAAAATAACCAATGTCATTGTCCTGATATGAATATGAACCTGCTTGAAGGTTGGGACGCCATGGTCGAGGTCAAGAGGAAGCGCGGATGTCGAAAGTGTAGTATCAGTTTGAGGGACCTTTTGAGGCTCAGGGCATTCAGGCTCTCCACCGCTTGCAACTCGCTCTTCATCTTTATCACTCGAACTTCTTTCAGCACCAACGCGCTTCCTCTTAGTCTTACTAGTCAATTCTAAAAATAAACATTTACATTAAGTCAAAATTAGAAACGCACAACGAGAACGCCAAAACAAATGCAAATGAACAATAGAACAGTACACAACAATAAACAAAACATTATAGTCCAAGCTCCCATGGCACAAAAAGGTACCCGATCGAACACTCAAATTTGAGAGGTGAAAATGCTTGGAAAACATGTTACCCCCGCCAGACTAGTAAACGTTTGTTAATTGATAGTTTACTGGCATTTCATTTCATGCCTATACACTATGCAGCTGCATTTAAAAAAAAAAGGAAAAGTCAAGCCTTTTAATTATCTTCTAAAACATCCTGAATTACAATCTGATTTTTCTTCACTCACTAATCCCGCAAATATATTTCTCGATTATAAAATTAATATTATCCAAAAATTCACAGTTGCACTACATAATGTTAAAAACTCTTCTACAGTTAATACAGCTCGGTTTGAACTATTTTTAAATTTTACAACTGTAATAGCGCGGAAGATAGGTTTCTGGAAGAAACCAAAAATATTAACAGTTGTCTCGTTCCTCCCTGTTGGCGTTCTTAATTATCAATATTTTCGTTTTCTATATAATTTTTTTTCAAAAACGATACCTACGTTATTTATCATAGATCGTGTAAATTTCAAGCAGGTGTTTTAAAAAGTAAATTCATTTTTTTAGCTAATTTCAAAAATTCATTTAACATATCAGTTGATACATTTTTTCTAGTCTGGCGGGGGTAAAATGTTTTTTTACATGTTTTCCAAGCATTTTCACCTTTAAAATTTGAGATGTTTGATGGGGTACCTTCTTTTTGTGCCAAGGGGGCTCGGTCTATTAGGTTATCTGTCTGAATCTCGAGGCTCTTCAATTCAACTATAAAATAATTTAAAATACTAAAAAACTAACTATAAAAACTAACTAAACTTACTACATCCATGCTAATTTTAATAATTTTATGCAAATATGGAAAACAGTCAAAACGGAACGGAACTGTTAGACTAAAACCTCGTCAAAACCTCAAAACAAACTGTCACGCCTGCGCCCTGCACTTAAAACAGCTGATTGCTGATTTAGGAGTCAGAATCACGGGAAATTTGATGATCCTATGGTAACTTGCAAGCAATGCATTTTTAATAAAAACTATTTTTTTAGTTTATTTAATTTTTATATTGTTTTTTTCTCTGGCCAGAGGGGGGGGGGGGGCACGTGCCCTGCCCCCCCTGGCTACGCCCATGTTCCTCCCTACTATTATTTTCAATATCTTTTATGAAATCCAACCTCATTTTCTTTTCTTTGTTAATAATTTTGTTTCTAAAATTTGAAACCGCGCCTCACTGTTTTCCTCAGCTTTTTCTAATCGACCTATTATTTTTTATATTTATTAGGTTTATAATTATAACCTATTAGTTATTTGTGACTCCACTTTACTTTCTAACTTACCCATTCTACTTCCTAAATTTCCCATTTCCTTCAACAATTCCTTCAACATTTTGTCCGTATTAGAATCTTCGGTCTCCTCTCTCAGTGTTAACGACATTCGTTTTATGTGACCTAGTCCCTGCCGAAACCGGGATATTTAAATTTTCTATATTACTCCCAACACTCCCTTCCTCACTCTCCTCAATATTCTCAAAAACTATCTGATTATCCATAATAAAAAATATAAAATTCAAAAAATTAATTAACTATATAAAATGTAAATAAAATTTCAAAAATTAAGTTTGTTCCCAAGCTCTCCATGTCAATTTTGGTTTAAAAACTTCGCCTTTCCTTTCTTGCTGAATAATAATGATTTTACCAAAATCTCCACACAAGGGTATGACATTTTGTAATAAATTGGTTGCTTGTTGTCGCGTTTTTAATTAAAATGATATAAATAATTTTTCTTTACTTTACTTTAAAATCTAAGATGCGGAGATTTTCTCAAAATTGTTTAACTGATTGTATTAAATTAAAATATTTGTGGGATGCCAGATCGCCTATTCAATAGAACGATACTTAAATTACTGATTTTAATATATAAATTGGATTTCTATCAACCAAAGGCGCAAGTACGCAAGTACGCAAGAAAGTTTTGAAAGACTAAGTTGTCAAATCAATATTGGCTAGGTTGGAACTTGGGAAACATACTTCAAAAATCTAAAAACTCATATTGAAATTAATATATTTACAACAAAAAAAAAATCTTAAAATTAAAAAATATACTATAAATTTGAACCTCTTATGGATAATGTTGTATAGATGCTAGGGGCTGACTGGATGCTGGATAGATAATGCTGTATGGAGACGGGTTGCTCACTTAAGATAAACTGGGGACTCCAACTTAAAGACGGGCTGAACTGTGGCTGTAGACTCTAGACTGACTCCACTGAACTCTGGCTATACTCCGGGGCTTCTCTCAACTGTATTGCACTGGAGGACTCTTGAAGACTGTCTGAATGGACCTGGAGACTCCTCCGAGCCTCTCTCCACTGAACTGTTCTGGCTGTCTCCAAAGACTTCAGTACTCTCCCTCACTTGACTTGACCAACCCTTCAGGATCTCGCATATTCCCCCACTATTCGGCCATCCCCTCTTCTTCCCCTCCAACAGACGGCTAAAGTTCTTCTTTCACACCGGAGATCATTTTATTTGACTTGTCAATTTTAGCTGGAAGTTTATATGATTCTAAAAGAATCGGTTTTAGATCGCTGTAGGTACTTGACGAAGGCAAAATGGGATAAGCTCTTAATACCTGACCCCCTCAGCCCCTTGAGTTTCTTATGTATTTTCACTATATACATAATATATAAAATATATATTTTAAAGAAGACATCCAGCTCCAGTCGCAAATCTATCACATTACAATATTAACGAATTATATTTAAAAAATAATAACTAAATAATATAATAATAATAATAAGTAAATAAATGAAAAGATTGCAGGAGTATTTGTGGTCGTCATCATGTAACGGTACAAAAAATGTAATTCATAGTTTTTCTTTTTAAAATGATGAAAAATAATAAAATTAAGTAACTACCGCGGAATCACACTGACGAATCTTGGAAGAGTATATTTGGTAACTATTATGTGTAATAACTATGTGTTTTACTTAGGAAAATAATTTATTTAAAGAAAAAAAAAAAACTGTGTGATTATGTATTTGAAAATGTAAGCCTTATATGTATTTTATGGTAAAGACTGTGAAAATAGTATTGATTATATAATATTATGAGAAAATGTATGCTATGGGATTGTAATTTTTTTTTTTTTTTTTTTTTTTTTTTTTTTTTTTTTTTTTTTTTTTTTTTCATTGGAGGGGGAAATGACGGTCTGTCATTACTTCGCGGAAGGGAGGAAGGGTGGCTGGTAACGCCCCTTCTTCTGTTTTATTACCGCTACTCTTCCTTGTCAGCCCTCTCCTGAAGGGCCAACCCGACCATGATGAGCGCTGCAAAATCGCAGCCTTCATCCCACGACTCCTGGGAGCGCAGCATAGCGTCCACGTAACTGGTAGCAGTCAGCGGGGCGCCCATGCTGCACTCCAGATTTTTCCTTCCCTCCTCAAATCTGGGGCATTTGAGGAGGACATGCTCCGCCGACTCCGTCTCACCAAGGCACGCGGGGCAGTCTGGTGTTGTTGCTGCCCCGATTTTGTGGAGGTACCCCCGGAACCCACCGTGTCCCGTGAGTACCTGGGTGAGGTGGTAATTCACCTCCCCATGCTTTCTGGTGAGCCAAGGCTCGACTCGAGGGATGAGCCGATGGGTCCACCGTCCCTTTGTGGACTTGTCCCATTCTTCCTGCCACTCCCTAATTGTCCTGGCCCTCTCTGGCTCTGCTGGACCAGGGCTGGCCCCCGCGTCCTGATAGAAGACCCGGTTTCCCCTGTGGTCGAAGCGCTGCACCACCTCTTCCACCTGAACCGGGTTTTGTTTCCTTTTGAAGTGTCGCGTACGTTCCCGTGCCAAGAGGTCAATGGGGGGCAGCCCAGCAATTACATAGGCAGCGTCGCCAGAAACTGTTCGGTAGGCGCATGCGACTCTCAGTGCGCTTCGCCTGAGAGCGGGGGCGATCAGCCTCAGGTATGAGGGAATCCTCGTTGCATCTGCCCATGTCGGGGCCCCGTGCAGAAGGATGGATGTGGTGACTCCTGCCAGCAGTCTGCTCCTGCTCTGCCTAGGGCCACCGACGTTGGGCAGAATTCTCGAAATCGCCGCCGATGTCCTGGCGGCCTTCGCTCCCACGTATTTGAGGTGCTCCCTAAAAGTGAGCCTCTGATCCAGCATTACTCCCAGGTACCTGATTGCCGGTTGGGTCTCGATAGTATAACCCTGGAAGGTCAGTGACATGTTGGTTCTGGCCTTCCTCCCGGTGAAGAGTACTGCATCCGTCTTGTGGATGGCCAGGGAAAGGCCCACAGAGCTCATCCAATGGTGTATCCGCTCCATGGCAGCCTGGAATTTGCGTTCCAGGTTTTCCAGATCATCAGCCACTATGACGATCCCTACATCGTCAGCATACGCCACCAAGGTAAGGTCTTCTGGCATTGGCAGGCTCAGCAAGCCATTGTACAGGATGTTCCACAGTGTGGGGCCAAGGACTGACCCTTTTGGAACTCCAGTAGTGTAATTTGGCCGGACCTGGGCCAGTTAAAGGGGCGCTATGCTGGTCTAGTAGTGCCCAGGCTTAAATGGACCATAGTAGGTCAGGTTTTAAAGGGTGGGTCACGCTTGGACTCGTGGTTTTAAAGTCCAGTGGACTGGTGTGTCAGATGTGTGTCAAACAGATGTAAACCTATCATTTATTTATTTTGATATCTCAAAAAAATCGCTAGCGTCTGAGAGGTCATTCAACCGTATATGTAAACAGACGACGAGAGGTCATCCAACCTTCAGTGAGTGTGTCTTACAGATGTAATTCATATATTTATTTTGCTATCTCAGTGATTCGAAAAAAAAAAAATCGCTAGCGTCTGACAGGTCATTGAACCTTGTATATAAACACACGAGATTATACCACCACCTCATTCAACTTTCAGTGTGTATGTGAAAACTTATCATTTTGGTATCCTACAGAAATTTTTTCGAAAAACGGTGAGCGAAAAATGTATTATTGAGAAATTAACACAGTCAACGAACTTTCAGTTTAGAAAGTATGAGAGTGGTTCATCTGGTGAAAGTAGGAGCAAAGATGACCACCTTCGTGAGAGCCTAATTTGCATACCGGTCCAGGACCGTGTCCTCCTTGCTCCTCATTTTTCGAAAGTGGAATTTTTTGAATATGTTGATTTCTCAAAATTTGATGCTTCTTCCGAGAATATAAAAAGACAGGAATCTAGCGGGTCCCATCATTATCTAGCCAAACATGGACACAGAAACTCAGGAGAGTGACTTGAACGCTTTAGTACAAAAACTAAATGCATCTAAGGCGGAATTCATACCGATAAATGAATTAATAATAGATGAGAAATATTCGATTCTTGCAATGAAAAGAATAAATACAATTTACGGACCCAGTATAATCGCGACTTTCATTGAAGGAGATGTCGACGAGCCCAGCGACAGCTTGAAAAGCATTTTTTTGCCGAAGCGCTATACAGAAATGTTTTCCGATGAAGAACTACTTCAAGCTTCAGGTTACTTTTTAAAAAAAAAATAATAATTTAAAAAAAAAAAGTCACTTTTTAAGAAAAACTAAAAATTTTTTTTTTTTTACAGGCAATTTGAAATTGGCGTACAAAGGCCGAAGAATCAATAAGGAGCATTTATTTGAATTCTCAGTGTAATCTAATGTATTTTTGAAAAATATATAATTTGTAATCAAGTGTTGACTTTATTTACACAACCAAAAATGATGAAATCTCACCCCCCTCAAACACAAATTTGTGCCAACCTACTTTCTAAAAGAAACTTGTATGAATTTGAAATGTCAAATCCGAGTATATAAACCCTCTGAGATCCCCGAATTGGTATCAGTCTTTCGTCTGAGAACATCTCATCTCCAATAATGAACACTTCTGCTTCTAGCGCTTCCAAGGTATATTCTAAAATTCTCTTAGACATTTTTATACTCTAAAAAAATTCGATAATAATTTCATGATGGCACAAATTTTTCAACATCTTGTAGATTTCATCTCTTGTAAGAAAACTAAACACCAAAATGCGTGGTGAAGTCGTATCTATGACCGAATTAACAGTAGGTGAAAAATATAGAATTCTTACCATGAAAAAAATTGAGACAAGTTATGGTCTTAGTATAATGGCAACGGTGATTGAAGATGAGGACCGTAATGCACAAAGATGGAATGATGGTCAGAAAACGGTTTTTTTACCAAAAAGATATACTAAAATGTTTACCGATGATGATTTAAAAGATGCAGAAGGTAATAAAAAAAAAGCTTAAGCCGTAATTTTTGACTTAGATAATTTTTTTAAAATTATTAAGCATCTCATTTATTTTTTTTTTAATTTTAATTTTTTGTAGGTAAGCTAAATATGGTGTATAAAGGTCGTGGATCAAGACAGGAGTATCTCTTAGAGTTTTCAATGTAGAGAATTCAATGTAATACCGATATTTTGAAATAATAAAAATCTGATTAAAAACGTATTGATATTGATTTATAAACACCTTAAGGGAAGGGGAAAAAATAAATAAAATAATTTGAAAAGATTTTATTTTTTTATATTCACACTAATTGAGATAAATTGACCCAACTCTTTTCTGACAGTCCGAACCACTTCACATATATACGATTCCCTTTTCGTCGAAGAACTTTTTCAATGAGATAAACACCAGGATCCTTTACAATCTGTAATTCTTCTTTATAAAATGCGCCAAATATGTCTTGATTATTCGCATCTTGTAAAAGGTATGTGATGGGGTTTGTAAATTGCACCTTGACAACTTTGAAGATCTCAGGTGAGAATTGAGCAAGATAGCCTTTGGCAAATGCATTGCGTAATTTTGATATGCGGACATAATCCCCCTCCTTGAATTTAGGTTTGGTAGTGGTAGCCGGGACTGAATAAACAGTGGCAATTAGCTCATTTTGAAGCTTCTTATTAGCGACAACCTCAGACGGAGTGGCTTGAATTGTACGGTGCTTTGTATTATTATATCTTGAAAGCAGAGCAGGTAGCAAGTCGACATATTTATGATTTCCATTCAAGGTGAACATTTTCCACATATGTCCTTTTAATGTTCTATTGAATCGTTCAGCAATCGAAGCCTTTTTTCCAGAGTATGTAGAATAGTGGTGAATATTATTTTTTTTCATAAGAGTCTGGAAGTTAGTATTGTAGAATTCACGTCCTTCATCTGTAAGCAATAATTGAGGTATACGTTTACTCTCGAGAAATATAGTCTCTAGCGCTTTTGTAACTTCTGGTCCTGTCTTTCGCTTCAATGGTATTGCCCAGGCATATTTCGAGAAGCCATCGATTACGGTCAATAAATATTTAAAGCCTTTATTGACTCGCCAATATGGCACCATCTCGACTAAATCTGCCTCCCACAAATCGTCCACTCCTTTTAAAAGCACTTTACGTCGAGGATAATTAACACGAGCTGGTTTATGGAGTTCTCTAACGACAACTTCTCTTGGTGTGTAAGGTTTTGAAAGTATATTCCCCATGACAAACTCTATCAGACTAATACTAAATCAATTGTCTCACTTTAATTTAAGCATCATGGTTCTGCTTTTTTAGCATATATTTCGACAGTTCTCGTTGAAGATGCTGAAGAGTTACATATCCAGAATTATCAATTTTCTTGACCAAGTAAGCCAATTCTCTTTGAAGATAATTCAGTGTGACTACATCATTAGAATCTATGGGAGGGCTGACATTTACTAGTCTTTTCTTACTCCCATTGATATATGCTCCAGGCCAATTTTTGAGATCAGTGTAGAACCTTGCCGATCTGTCCACATATCCTTTCGTAGCTGCATCAGAGGGGTCCGATGGATCCTCTATATGAATTAGCCTTTTAGCATTAAAGTCAATTTTGCTTCCTGACTGAGAAAAATGTGAAATTCGAGAATCGACATAATTTCTGGAAGCAGCATCTGATCCCTCCAATCCTTCTCCTAAATTGATTATTCGCCTATGGTTGACATCGAGAACTCCTCCAGCTTCAACCTGTCTGAATCGGTCCTCTCCTTTTAAAGCTTGAACTGTATTGTATAATTTTTGCTGATTGCGGTAATACCGCTTACCAACATGCCGTCCGAACTTGTCAATGGTCATTTTAGAACTGAAACCCCTCAGGTGAAATAGACTCTATACACACCAATTTTTGAACTTCTACAATATGGACAAAAAATACAAAAAACAGAACAGTCCATACAGGTAAAATGACCACATGGTAATATGACCGTATCTACAATGGCATCGAAACACACCTTACAACGAAGATCTACCAAATATTCCTCTGAATTTTCTGATTCCTCCTCATCTTCACTAGAGCTCATGATTAATATATAATATTTGCTTCTCTCAATTCTTCCAATATTGACGCGATTTCATTCGAATGAGGTCCACCTCCTGCTGCTTCGCTAGCATAGAGCAAGCTTAACCTCGTACAGAGTTCATTGGGATCGTCCCAGCGCTCATATATAGGTCTTGTACAATTCATCCATAAGCCCGAGCCAGAAAAATGAGATTTTTTTGAACGGGTATGATATTGTCTGGTAGTAGGAGTAAATAATTTTGCAATTATATTTTTATACTTGAAACTTTTATTACCACTCAAACTTTTAGCTTCACTGAAATGTCTTTTATGAGCATTTGTAACCGTCAGTAGTTCCTTATATATGGCTAAATCCTCATTTTTGTATGTCATAGGTTCTTTTAAAAACAAAAGTTCATAGAGTCCAGGTGTACCTTCATAAAATTTGTCTTTAATTTCTAAATCATTGTGATCCACCCGAACGCTAGCGTCACCTAACGTTAACCCACCACTGGGTAGAAAGCGAAGTCCATAGCGAGTGTCAAAGTCCTTTGTATCTCCACTAAGAAATTTTCTAATATATGGGCGCAAAAATGGACCAATATTGGATGATTCAATCATTCTTTCTACTGCATCTCTGCCTAGCGCAGTCTGAGACAAAAGTTGTGCTTCTTCTACAGGTGTAATAGGAGGTGATGAACTTTCAAAGACTTCTTCTTCAAAAGGGACTTCTTCCCTCCTAGGTGTAGTGAATGAAGGAGTATAGAGTTGAGTTTTTGGTTTTCCACTGATTGGTGTGATGATTTTTTCTTCTTGCGGATATATTTCAGATTTCTCTATGTTTGGGAATGGTGGAGTCTTGATTATCGATTTGGTAGGTGCTTGTTTCAGAGTTTCCGTTATTTGTAGCAGTGGTTTTGTAACTGGTTCGAATGTTTTCTCTAGTGACTCATGAGTCTCTAGAGCCCCCTTCTTGAAAGATTTCAACTTTTTTCTCAAACCTTTAGAGGTCTTGATAATATCTCGTACTACTGAACGTTTCATTTTAAACTGAGCTGCTGCGGTACACTTACATCAATATAAAGGTGTCAAAGCCCTGTCGGTACCTCCCCTTGTCTGCCTCTCGAGTTTTATCAAGGACAAAGAACCCATAGGGGTCACTGTCCCAACATAGTGCACACATCTTTTGAAACATACCAAATGTAACATCTGTCGAACTAACGTGATCCTGATAAATATGTTTTAAATTTAACAAATTTTGTCTGAAAAGTATTAAAAAATTTGCATTGTCTCTAATTAAGTGCTTTGGTATATGCGCATATGTCTGCCCAATGTAAATAGGGAATATAGACTTGTGTCGTCCCATACTAAAATACTTTCTTATTATATTATGGTTATCGAGGCTAATATCATCAAAAATAAAAGCAGAATTAGGTTTTGCATCTTCCAGCTGTATCACACTTTCGGAATCATCAAAAGTGTAATATCCTATTTCGGGAACCGTGTCCATTACCTTTTTTAAATAGGTGTATTTCGCCTGTGATAAAGATCGAGAGTAAATGTAGAGATTTTCGAAACAAGTCCATTTTCATCAAGAAGGAGGCTAATGACCAAATTGGTTTTCCCCGATCCTGTAGCTCCACAAACAATGATTAGAGGGTTTGGTGGTAAAAGTCTTATTGTTTCATCTTTTTCCTGGTGAGGAAGAAGGTCAACAACTTTCAGTTGTAAAGGTTGAGGCTCCAAATGCATTTCGGTAAATGATACCTTTAGTGAAACCGCTGTATATATAAATTGAGAGCATGATCCTTTCATTTCAGTATGAAACGAAAGATAGGAGGCAGTGTAGTAAACGCTCTAATCAACAAGCTACCATTTGAAGCACACATTCCAGGATATAATTATTGTGGACCCGGCACCAAGTTACAAGATCGCTTAGCTCGAGGTGATACGGGTATTAATCCATTAGACGAAGCCTGTCTTGAACACGATATTTCCTATTCAAAAACTAATAATTTATCTCAGAGACACGCAGCAGACAGAATCTTAGCAGATAAAGCTTGGGAGAGAGTCAGATCTAAGGACGCAAAGTGGGGGGAGAAGGCAGCTGCTTGGACTATAACAAATACCATGAAGGCTAAAGTCAAAATGGGGTCTGGACTTCGAGGATCCTTTGGAAAACTTATAAAAGCTGCACGAGTAGGTCGTCATTTACCTATTGATAGGGCTTCTGCTTTATCATTGAAAAAAGCAAAACGGTATTTGCAAAAATGGAAAATAACAAAAACGCCGAGGATGCTCCCTTTGCCTAAAACCGGTGGGGTATTACCATTTCTCGTACCACTATTTGCAGGATTATCTGCTCTCGGTAGCTTAGCAGGTGGTGCGTCAGCTATAGCAAAAACTGTAAGCGATGTCCAAAATGCAAAGGCTAAATTGGAAGAGATGAAAAGACATAATAGGACAATTGAAGGACAAAAAATAGGTCAAGGACTTTACGTAAGACCATACAGAAACGGATACGGATTATACGTGAGACCATATAAAAATCAGATGTGACTTCCAAATAGAGCTCTTACAAATGTAGATCTTGAAAAATATGCTAAAAACTTGTGTCATTTCAGAGGTGTCTTTATGAAGGACACCTTACCGAGGACACCAAAAAAATATGAATCGGGCATTGTGAACCATAATAGAGTCAGTGAACCCGGCTCACATTGGGTCTGCTATGTAAAGCGTGACAATAAAATAAAGTATTTCGACTCGTATGGTAATCTACCACCTCCACTCGAAATACTCAAATACCTGAAAGGATGCTCAATTGAATACAATCGAAACCGGTATCAGGATTGGAACACTCCATATTGTGGACACTTATGTATTCAGTTCCTTTATATTGAAAACTTGTGTTAGTCTTAGATGCAGTCATGAGTTATACCTTTACCCTTACGGGCACTGAGAACGTATTAAGTGCAGACATTTTTCCTACAATAGACCTATCAAATGGAGAGTACTCGATTGGGCTTTTAGGTTTTACAACATATAATTCTATTCCCAACATTATTGATGGTGAGAATGATATGTTTTATTTTGGTGATGAAAAAATTAAAATACCGATGGGGACATATGAGTTGGAAGCACTTGGGGATTATTTACAAGAACAGATGATGTTTAGAAGAAAAGGCGATCATGTTATAATCCGAGCTAATAATAATACATTAAAATCAGAATTACGGTGTACAAAAACTGTATATTTTAATAGAAAAAATTCTATTGGACCCTTATTGGGATGGGATGACAGCTTGGATGAAGATAAGCGTACCTTACACCCCGGAGATGGCTATCATACCTCACCAGGGATCGTAAACATGGTTAAAGTCAATACAATTGCTATTGAATGTAATATAGTTTACGGTGCATATCGAAATGGAAAACCGGTTCACACATTGTATGAATTCTATCCAACTGTCGAGGCAGGGTACAAAATTGTCGAAACACCATCACCCATTGTATATTTAGGAGTTAGCACAAAATCCGTTGACAACATTACATTACGGATAGTAGACCAAGACGGTCATCCAATCAACTTTAGAAACGAAACTATAACGATACACCTACATATAAAGAAGAATGGCGATTGACTTTAGACCTCGGTATATAAGTATTCGACCACATCCAAGACCCATTAGTACGAGACCGTACATGAGACACTTGACACCAGGCAACATTCGATTTTTGAAAAGTTTAGGCTTGAAAGTGAAACGACAATGAATGACATTTTAGATATTACAGAGGACGTTCGGTTTGATGATAGTATCACTCAGCTACAGTTCCACACTTACAACCCATTTAATTCTACAAATTTAAAGAATTCTGATGAGATTCGAATCCCTATTCACCAGCAAGATTTGTATATATTACCATGTGCTAGTTATCTTTATTTGGAAGGCTCTATTCAGAAGGAGGGTGCTGATAAAAGAATGACTACATCGAGTGCAAAATTGTCAAATAATGCCTTTGCATTTATGTTTGATGAAATTCGCTATGAATTGAATGGAGTGGAAATTGATAAAGTCCGAAATCCAGGAATTGTGAGTACTCTAAAAGGGTATGTCTCTTTATCACCTAACCAAGTGAGTGGGTTAGGCAATGCAGGATGGATGATGCCGAAGAAAGATGGAGCTATTTCAATAGATAAAGACGGTCATTTTAATGTATGTCTCCCCCTCAGCACTCTTATTGGTTTCCTCGAAACTTTCAAAAAAGTGATAATCAATTCAAAGCATGAACTGTGTCTTATCCGTGCAAAGAGCGACGCTAATTCGATTTTGGAAGACAAGGTACAACTTACACTAAACAAGGTAAATTGGAGAGTCCCTCATATTAAAGTATCTGATGAACACCGACTGCGACTATTGAGAATATTAGACAGAGATCAGACACTCACTATCCCTTTCCGCTCATGGGAGTTGTCGGAATACCCTGCCTTACCGGAAAACACACAAAATACATGGAGTGTCAAGACTAGTTCAGCTCTAGAAAAACCCCGATATATAATCGTAGCCTTTCAGACAGACAGAGTCGACAATAAGTTAAAAGATACCAGTCAATTTGACGCTTGTAACTTGTCCAATGTTAAACTATTTTTGAATAGTGAGATGTTCCCATACGATGATTTAAACCTTGATTTCAATAAGGGTCGATATGCTGTTCTCTATGATATGTACCAAAGATTTCAAATGAGCTACTATGCTAAGGATCATAGTGAACCCCTACTGTCGAGAAAGGACTTTGGTGAAATCGCCCCCATGATAGTTCTTGATGTATCACGTCAGGAAGACACATTGAAGGTAGCTACGGTCGACATTCGTTTAGATCTTCATGCAACCCAACCGTTTCCACCTCACACTCGAGCTTACTGCCTTTTAATTCACGATAAATTAATTGAATTGAATCCTCTTAGTGGTCTTGTAAGGAAGCTATAAAATGAGTGTGTGTAAGATGAGGATCATCATTAGATTTCTAACCCTCAAACATGGAACACCAGTTCGCGATTGTGGATTTTCAAGGTTTTCAAGGGGAAGGTGGCTTTATTGTGAAGGAGTTGACAGTTCTCACTCACAGTCAGTCACTCCACTGGTTTTTTCTCCCTCCTCAAAATGTTGATGAATCTGATAGTCGTGTGAATCTATGGGTTAAAAAACACATTCACAATATTCCATGGTGCTATGGAGATACAGAATATTCACGTCTGGAAGAACTCTTATGTACTTCAACTGCTTCATGTAAATTTATTTGGGCGAAAGGACTAGAAAAATGTACATTTCTTGAAAATATTGTTAAAAAACCAGTTTATGATCTGCTCGACTATGGGTGTCCGAATTTGAAAAAGTTACCCCCACATGAGACTACCTGTCATTTTCATGGAGGAACCTCTTATACTTGTTCACTTAATCAAGCCTTCAAGTTGGAGGAGTGGATAAGTAAACACCCATCCAAGACAGATTTGTACAATGAAGAGGTTCGCCAAAAAACCTTTCGTAAATCTAATAAAGTGTTGGCATTTCATGGCTTTGTAAGACATTTGAATAATACTGCAATGTGTGTATATTGCAAGCTAAAATGTGATATAGATCAGACGGTATGCCCACACATGTACCATAAAAGACACAGCCCCCGACGTTAGTCAGTGCTAGAATGGATCAAGCTTTGGAAAAACTTTCTCAAACTAATATCTGGAATATGGATCCGGTACATCTTCAAAACTTACCACCTGCATTACTGCTTCATCTCTATGACTATGCAATTGAATATTTATGGGACAACCTACCTGAAGAGTGGCGTGAGGATCCAAGATTCCAATTGTGTCGTCGATGCAACCATCACTTCAATACATCTCATGATCAAATCGATGGTCCACCACCGATGAAGAAAAATTGTACTTATTGTGTAAAATAATGTTGATAATAAATTTAAATTCAACCATATTTTTTTTTCTTTTTTTTTAAAAAACCCTCAAAAGTTGTAAAAATAATAGGAAATAAGAAAATAAACAAGTATGATTATAATCATTTATTCATAAATAATGCATACATTTCATTCCAGTCTACAGTGTTTAAATTTACTATAGACTCTTCAGTTGATGTTGGTAATGAAAAAAATTCAAAGCATTTTGATATTACTGATAGTAAAAGTTTTAAAGAATAGTCTATTTTCTCACAAGACTTGAGCATAAATAACACTTCACTTTTATTGAGCTTGATTTCCGGCTGAGACGACACCGACATGTAAGGAGAAGGACTATTCAGACACATTGTGACCCATGGGTATGAATTTGATATACTCACACTTCGATTTCTTCCAGTGAGTCCAAATTTGAATACTATGTTGCGTATTCGAAGTTAGTCTTGGAGAGGTCTTTTTCTTCCTTTGGGGTTGATGTAGTTTTGAATAGGTCCTATGTTGGTGGAGAGTCCTGTCCAATCTGCCGTGTCCAAATAAATTGATACCTTCTTGTGGCAAAATACCACTACTGGTGACTGGTTGAGAAGTCCTACCTTGATGACCTTGGTCTTGGACTTGTTGAGAGCAAACTCTGTCACTAGATACAACTCCATTGCGACAACTGGTCTCTCTACATTTTTTCACATCATATCATCTTCTTACCCCCACCTAGTTCCCCCCTCTCTGGTCTTTTTAAAAACCTGTTTTCATGAGCGGGTTCACAATCTTTTCTCACAATTGTTTTTGTTTTATTTTGATTATATATAGGCAGACTCCTCCTTGGACTATTACAACATGTTCAAGTGTACAAAGTGTGACACCATTTTTCCATCTTGGAAAAAACGTAATGTTCATCAGTTCAACTGTAAGAGAAATATCGACGAGATATTGGATGTAGAACCACCAAGGAAAAAAATATTTTTATGTTCATCTTGCGGAGGACGGTTTGAAAACGATTATCATGGACAACGACATGAATCAGTCTGTCATGGGGAATATTCATCCTCAAAGGAACCGACCAAGGACGCATTATTAGTTCTGGTGCCTTCTGATAATATTGTACAATATGAAAGTGCCTTTGCTAGTCGATTGGAATCCTATTTTATTCGCTCAAACAAATGCAATGATTTGACGTGTTTCCTACTGGATGTGAAACCAACATTAATACACAAAGTATCCAACATACTACAAATGAAATCTGCAATAAAAATTAATTTGATGGTTGAATGTTTATTTGAAAATGCTCTTGGTGAGAGGACAGATCGAGCCTTTAAGACTATGAATAAGCCAGTTTTTCGAGCAACAAATCTTGAAAAATTCTTTGACAATGCATTTGAAAAAATACACTCGGAGGTGGAAGATAGTGCATTGAAAGGAAGTGGGTGGAAAATATTAGCCGTAGACGGAATTCGTCTACGGGTGAATAGATATGATCCACTACGTGCTTCTACATATATACCATTACCAGCTAGTCTTGAAAATAAAAAGGCATGTGTAAATGTACAAAATAATGATGAGAAATGTTTTGCATATTCAATCTTAGCAAAATTCGTGACATCGCATTCTTATCGACCACAGGAATATACTGATTTATTCAGTTTATATGATTTTTCATGTGTTTCGTTTCCAGTCGCTCTAACGGATATTTCTAAATTTGAAAAGGTCAACAATATGTCTATAAATGTATTTGGAATTGATGAAAACGAGAAAATATACCCCCTCAAGGTTGCAGCAGAAGAAAAATCAGATCATCGGGACATCCTCCTTTTGGACAATGAAAAAAAACAACACTACGTCTACATAAAAAACTTTAATCGGTTGATTAGTCGTCAATTACGAAAATCTTCTCGACGAAAATTTTACATCTGTAAAAGATGCTTCATAACTTTTGAAGAAAGAAGAGGCGGATCTGATAAGCTGGAGATGCATAAAATCTATTGCAAAGATCAGAAGACTGTACGAGTTGAATTACCATCTGATCCGATAATGACATTTACAAATGTTGAGCGTCATCACAGAGTTCCCTACGTTATTTATGCCGATTTTGAATCTATCTTGGAACCTATTGCTGGATGTCGTCCATCATCTGAGTCATCATTTACTACTCGTATTCAAGAACATATTCCAATGTCGTTTTGTACGTATGTGAAAAGTTCTTCTGGTCTTCCACCAATCTCTACTGCTCCGTATTTGTATAGAGGACCTGATGCAGCCAGAGTTTTTATAGAACACATCATCGAATTGAGTAAAGCTATATCAGCTGTCTACAATGGTAACCCTGTGGATATTAATATGAATTCTGATCAAGAAACCCAGTGGGATTTAGCAACTACATGTTACCTCTGTGAAAATGAATTCACAGAGTCGAATTTGAAAGTACGTGATCATTGTCATCTCACTGGGGATTATAGAGGTGCAGCATGCAATAGTTGTAATTTGAAATGTTTTATTCCTAAATTTATTCCAATTATTTTTCACAATCTCACAAACTATGATTCAAAATTTATAATTAGACAGCTGAGTAATACAAAATGTGGGAGAGTTACAATTATACCTCACACTCAGGAAAAGTTTATATCATTTTCAGTTAAGATTGACAACATTTGGATGAGGTTTATTGATTCTTTTCGTTTTATGGCCTCTAGCTTGGATCAGCTTGCTCGAAATTTACCATCTGATGCATTTTTGGAAACATCACGTTTCTTTCCGACTGAGCATATGTCTCTCATGACCCGAAAAGGTGTGTTTCCGTATGATTATGTAGATTCTATGAAGAAACTGGATGAAACTCAATTACCACCAAAGGAAGCATTTTTCAATTCGTTAACACAATCACATATTGATGAGGAAGACTATGCACATGCTCAGACTGTCTGGAAAACATTTCAATGTACTACGTTGGGTAGTTATAGTGATATCTATTTAAAATCAGATGTTTTAATTTTATCGGATACGTTTGAATCATTTCGAAATATGACTATGAAAAACTATGGAGTTGATGCGGCCCACTACTATACGACACCAGGACTCTCCTTTGATGCTATGTTACGATATACAAAGACTAAGCTAACACTATTACAGGATTATGATATGATAATGTTTTTCGAGAAAGGTATAAGAGGGGGGATATGTCAAGCATCACATCGATATGCTACAGCAAACAATAAATACATGAAAAATTATGATCCACAAAAAGAATCATCATACATCACTTATCTTGATGCTAACAATCTATATGGATATGCCATGAGCAAATATTTACCATATGGCGATTTTCAATGGGTGGAAAGACCGGAAGAGGTTGACATTCTTAATTTACGAGAAGACGATGATACAGGCTATGTATTTGAGGTGGACGTGAAGTACGCGACAAAACTTCACGAGATGCATGACGATTTACCATTTTTGGCCGAGACGATTCCTCCCCCAGGTGGCAAGGTTAAAAAATTGATTCCTCATTTAAATTCACGCGAACGATATGTGGTACACTATGTAGCTCTGAAACAGGCTCTACAGCATGGACTCGAGATTGAAAAGATCCATAGAGCAATGAGTTTCAAGCAATCACCCTGGCTGCGGTCCTATATAGATCTTAATACTCAACTTAGACAAAATGCACAAAATGATTTCGAAAAAGATTTCTTCAAACTCATGAATAACTCCATATTCGGGAAGACGATGGAAAATGTACGAAATCGACAGAATATACAGCTAGTCAAGACTGCAAGACAAATGATGAAACTAGTAGTAAAAGCTAATTTTCTTGAGAGAATTATCTACGACGAGGAGCTAGCAGCGGTTGTAATGGCCAAGACAAAAATATACTTTAATAAGCCGATATATGTGGGTATGTGTATACTCGATTTGTCCAAAGAACTCATGTACAGATTTCATTATGATTTAATGTTGCCTAGATACGGAAAAGAAAGATTAAAATTAATGTATTGTGATACTGACTCTCTCATCTATCATGTGATAACACAAGACCTCTACTCAGATATGCATTCAATGCTGGATCATTTCGATACGTCCAATTATCCTCCAGACCATGTGCTATTTTCACTCATTAATAAGCAGGTACTTGGAAAATTCAAGGATGAAGTATATGGAGAAATTATAGAAAAATTTATTGCATTACGAGCAAAGGTGTATGCATTTTCCATTGCCTTTAAGAAAATTGTAAAAAAGGCAAAAGGTGTGTCACGTGCTTCATTGAGACATTTTATTTCTTTGGAAGATTATGAAAGGACACTATTTGATTCCACATTAATGTTTACATCCATGAGAAGTATAAGATCATACAAGCATATACTGTACACCATCGATCAAAATAAATTGGCACTAAATCCATTTGATGACAAGCGACACATTCTTGAAGATGGCATATCTACTCATGCACATGGTCATTTTTTAAACTAATTCACTTTCCCCCCTCTAACTCGAGAATTATCATCTTGTGAATTACCTACTGAGTGGACCCCGAATCACTAGAAGAATTTCAAGATTGTATAAAAATGATATGCCGATACATATGATGAAGAAAATGTGTAAAGTTCATTCTGACCCCTAAATTTCCTCTGTCATCGGAGGTCCACATTTCATCCCACCTCTCTTATCCACCCCACAACTTCCTCAAATGTGCTTCCGCTTTGACGTAGCGAGGAGGCTTAATTGATTTATATGATCAAGAACCAAGAGAAGCACTATTTTTTTCTTTTTTTTTTAATTTTATGTCTATTTTTTTTTTTTTTTCAGATCTGTCCGCATGATCGAGGGAGCTGAGAATAATTCACTAATTTTTTTCTGTTTATTGTTCCAGTTGTGCCGCCGCCATCAGGGCTTTTTGAGGCGGCTCCAATCAGTCCCCATCCCCTACGTCCACGAGGTGAGGGAACTCCCTCTATGCGAATCATTCCCCATTAAGCGATTCGGCGGGTCGGGGAAGGAAACAACCGTTGTCCTCCATGTGAGGGGGGACCTGTGGGAGGTGCGACTCCCAGAAAAATATAACGATATAATCGATGACAACCTTTTGTGGGAGTCGCCCGAGTACGGGTTTACCCTCACATATGAGGGCAGGGTAGGAGGAGTAGACAAGATCATTTTTAAGTATGATTTTAAATATATCCATTAACACACAAATTTAATTTTAATATTTGTATTTATTCTTCTTTTTTTTTTTTCTGTTATAGAGAAAACCCCGACTTCATCCCACCCGAAATATACTACACCGCCCCTTATGCTGATATAGAAGAAGAATTTTGGGATTAATTTTATAAATAAATTTTTTATTTTTTTCTATATTTTTTTTCATTGACTTCCTACCTCACTGAATATTATAATATGCAAATCTTGGTGTGGTCTGGACGAAGGTCGACGAGATTGATGACTCACTGAAGGTTGAATGAGGTGGTGGTATAATCTCGTGTGTTTATATGCAAGGTTCAATGACCTGTCAGACGCTAGCGATTTTTTTTTTTTTCGAATCACTGAGATAGCAAAATAAATATATGAATTACATCTGTAAGACACACTCACTGAAGGTTGGATGACCTCTCGTCGTCTGTTTACATATACGGTTGAATGACCTCTGAGACGCTAGCGATTTTTTTGAGATATCAAAATAAATAAATGATAGGTTTACATCTGTTTGACACACATCTGACACACCAGTCCACTGGACTTTAAAACCACGAGTCCAAGCGTGACCCACCCTTTAAAACCTGACCTACTATGGTCCATTTAAGCCTGGGCACTACTAGACCAGCATAGCGCCCCTTTAACTGGCCCAGGTCCGGCCAAATTACACTACTAACTCCTGTAGTGACCTTGAATTCCCTGGTTCCGTCAGTGGTGTCCGCGAACAGCATCCTCTCGCTTAGGTAGTTCCTGATGATCTTCATCAGATACCTGGGGATCTTGAAGTCCCGTAAGAGGCTCTCCCAGATCTTGTCCCACCGAGCCGAGTTGAACGCATTGCTGATGTCCAACGTGACCATAAGGCAGTGCTTCCGGTTCCTTAGCGTCCCGGTTATTGCTGCACACACCAGATTCTTCACCTCTTCCACTGCATCTGTTGTTGACCTCCCTGGTCGAAACCCATACTTATTGTCGGTTAGGCCAGCCTCCACATGCTCGCGTAACCTCTCGTGGATGATGCCTTCCAGCACCTTCCCCGCTGTATCAAGGAGGCAGAGGGGTCTGTATGCCGAAGGATCACCTGGGGGCTTTCCCGGCTTCGGGATCAGGACAAGACGTTGCCTTTTCCATCGACCAGGGAAAACCCCCGCTCTCAAACACTTATCGTACACGTCAGCGAAGACCATTGGCCTGGCCTTCATTGCTGCTTTCAGGGCTCGGTTTGGGATTTTATCCAGCCCGAGTGCCTTGTTGGCACCGACGTGTCGACAGGCTCTTTCAATTTCCTCTCTTGTGACAGGGGGGATGTCGTTTGGCCCGCCTTCATCCATCTCTAATGTTGCCACGCCGCTACAGGGGAAGAGGCATTCCACGATGTTCTGGACCTCCCCTGGCTCCATCTTTGGCTGGCTCTTGTGGAGCTTCTTGGTCACGATCTTGTAAGCCCTACCCCATGGGTCTGCGTTCAACTCGGCACACAGCTCCGTCCAGCAGGTTCTCTTGTTCTTCTGAATCTCCTTGCGCAGGTTTCGCCTGGCCTCGGCGAACTTTTGCCGGAGCACTTCCGCGCTACCCCCATTCCTTTTCCTTGCCCTTTGGTACTGGCGCCTGACGGAGTGGCATTCATTGCGTAGAGCTGCGATGGTGTCACTCCACCAATATGCCGGTGGGCCCCTGATGCAACCCTTGCTGACTCGCATGGTGACGTCGCACGCACGGGAGAGCCAGAGCATGACGGCCTCTACCTGCTCGGCGGCACTCCCTGCGCCGGCGCTGTTAGTCTAAGGCGGCCATAGCTCCAGTGCCTGATTGAAGGTGTCCATCTGGAAGTCCCTAACGTTCCAGTGGGGTGAGCCTAACCCTCTGTCTCCTCTTCGAGTGAGTCTCTTGACAGGGTACACCTCGAACAGGATCGCCTGATGGTCGCTGGCGGTGTACCCCTGACCCACTCTCCAGCCCCCACCTCCCTTGTACAGGGTAGGGGAGACGAAGGTAAGGTCCACGATGGACCCCGTACCTATCCCCGTGAACGTCGGGACATTTCCCACATTCAGCAGCACCAAGTCCAATAAGGCGAAAGCCTCCAAGAGAGCCTTCCCTCTTGGGTTGGTGCCCCTGCTGCCCCACTCGACCGCCCAGGCATTGAAATCGCCTGCTATAACTAGGGGCTTGAGCGTGCGCGCCTCCCTCACCAGTTCCAAGAGTCCCGCCTCAAAGAGGTCTAGGGGCTCATTTGGTGAGAAGTAGCAGCTGAAGAAGTGTACTCCGGCTATCTCTCCGTGGACGTAGCCCTTGCCACGCCTGCAGGGTGTCGCCCCGAATGACATAGTCCCGCAAGCCCATAGCGCTGCCTTGCCGGTGGGATCCGATCTCCACCGGCTGTCATCCCTCAGGTCGCGGTTTTGTTCACAGATAAGGGCTACGTCCTTACCTGCTTCACGAATTTCCTGCGCAAGGAGTTCTTGCGCCACCCCGCATCTATTGAGATTAAGCTGAATCCCCTTCATACTCTGAGCGAGGATGCAGCTCCTCCCTGCTCTACTTCCATATTGCCCTCCGGGGATTCCTCCGGCTTTCGATCTTGTGGCTGCTGAGAGCCTTCCTCGCGGGGCTTACAGTCCCTTGCCATGTGACCGGTCTGACCACACTTCCTACAGTCCTTCGACCGGTCCCTCTTGCTTTTGCAGTGCGGGGCGATGTGTCCTGTCTCCCAGCATCTGAAACACTTCTGAGGCCTTTCTGATGTCCTGATTCTGCAGGACACCCAGCCAATCTTGATCTTCCCGACCTCCAACAGTTTTTGAGCACGGACCCGCCCCAGCCTGACGCGCGCCACCTGAGTTTGGCCGAAGGCTGGTCTCAGGTGGATGATAGCGTCAGCCAAATCAGCGGCCGTTCCATCGAGTTGCATGATCAGGGATTGCTTGACTTCATCGGCCGTAGTCGACTCATCAAGGTCCCTGATCACAATCTCGGCCATCGGGGTTTTCCCAGTGACCTCCGCTGATGTTGTCAGTACGGCTCTCAGAGTCTCCGCAAATTCCTGCGTCGGGGGGGCCTCGCTGCCCCCTAGGATGAGGAGAAGATTCCCTGTCGCCGTCCTCCGGATCTTTGTGACCGCCTCGCCGATCTGTTTTAGGGACGGGTCGGCTTTCATTCGGGCGAGAATGTCTTTGTACGCGACATCCTCTGACTTCCTAATGACAATGGCGTCGGGCCTGACCCGCTTTCTGCCATCCCTCTTAGGGTCAGCCAGTGCAGCTTTTGTTGCTCGTCCCTTCGCCGATGTAGTTTCTGCTGAGGCGGTCACAGTTTTGCGCCCGGAGCTGCCTCCAGCTGCTGCCTGCTTGACATGTTTGGCCTGAGCAGGGGGTGCTGCTGTTGAGGTCGCTGCCACTGCTGCTGCTGGTGTGCTGCGTTTCCCCTGCGTTTCTTCGTTACCTCCGTCCATTCCTGGGCTGATGTAGTTGCCCTGGTCGGAGATGTCATGGAAGGGTCCATTTTTCTCCTGGAGGCCTTTGTCGCTCCTTCGGGAGAATCTCTGGATCTCTTAGGGAGACCCTCTTCCCTCCTGATGAAGAGGGGTGATGTTTGAGTCGTCACCTCTCTTACCTCGGCCCGAACGATGGCTCGGACCTCCGTCCGTTCCTTCCACATAGCGCGATCCCAAATCGTGGCCAATTTCTTGGCGATCATCTTCACGTGCTTGTGGACGTTTTTACTGTCCTCCGTGTATTGCTGGAGTTCATTCACCAGTTCGGCGAACCGTCTGCCATCCAGTCCCGGGAAGATAATGCTCATAGTGGGCTCTTCCGTCACTGGGACTCCAGCTCCTGACGGGCCCTGGTGATGTTCCTGCTGTGACAGGGAGGGTAAGGCCTGGGACAAGCAAGGGGGTGCGACCCCCAGCCGGTCCCCCACCCGCCCTACCACGCACAACTCTGCTTCCATGTCCTTTACTTCTATTGTATCAGAAGTGGGATCAATGCACTTATTAAGTGCAAAGGGTATAATATATACCCCCCAAGGATATACAGAATTTGAAAAGGCTAATTCACAACCGAATATTATAAAACTGGATCGAATTAGTACCGTAAGCAACTACTGACAACCTAACTTACTAATTGGTAAGCCCTAACGTACTCTATGTATGTAGTATAAACATACCAAACAACTTCTTCGTATTAATATTAAACTCACTTAGTGATTTTTTTTTTTTTTTTTTTTTTTGAGGTTAAATATTTTCCGACACTCAGCACATATGTTAGATGGGATTGTAATATAAAACAATCAAAAGTTAAGGAACGAGGAGAAGGTCGTATAGGACTTACCTTGTATTGCAGTAAAGCTGGAAAAAAATCCTTATTCCGTACACAATGTCGGGTGTATACATATAATGCGTGTTGACATTTCATTCGCACCAATTATTAAAATGTTTTGAATTTGCGTTATTGGATGGTAACATTTAGATATAAGACTTAGTTAATTATATAAAAGAAATAAATAAATTTAAAGTATGTGTTGTTAAAATAGATGGTTTCTAAAAAATTAAAATTAGTTTTATGTATTTGAATGTATTAATATCGAAAGCGGAAATGGAGGGGGTAATGTAAATGCAATATGAAAACTGACATTATTGCAGAGATATTGTGAAATAATTCAAATGAACTTGAAAGAAATAAAACTTGTATGTCTAATTTCACCAACTATATTTACATGGGAGTACTTTCGGTATTTCTACCATCCTCAGCCAAAAGCATAAGAGATAAGACAAGTCTTATGCTTTTGGCTGAGGATGGTAGAAATACCAAAAGTACTCCCATGTAAATATAGTTGGTGAAATTAGACAATATCATAAATAAACAAGTTTTATTTCTTTCAAGTTCGTTTAAATGCAATATATTTATTTTTATTTTTTGTATAGTCCGGGGTAATGAGACAGTCGGTGCTCCTGCCTCATGTTCACATTAATACAAAGATTCGGTAATTGAATATAATTGAAAAAGAAAAAGAAAGATAAACAACAATAACAATAATTGAACGAAGGATTATTGAGTGGGAGAGAGGGAAATATTGCAGATCATGGAAGCAGATGTAATAATAAATAATGTAGTTGTAATATCTTCTAAATAAATAAAACAAACTTATTTTTGAAATATTGTCTATTCCACTAAAGATATATATACATATATATCTTTAGTGGAATAGACAATATTTCAAAAATAAGTTTGTTTTATTTATTTATTACAAGTTTCCACAATATGTCCGCGTTTCTCAACTTAGAAGTTATATCTTCTAAGTTGAGGAACGCGGGCATATTGTGGAAACTTGTAATAAATAAATAAAACAAACTTATTTTTGAAATATTGTCTAATCCACTAAAGATATATATTGAGACAGTCGGTGCTCCTGCCTCATGGTCACATTTGTGCAAAAATTCAGAAATTGAAATTATAAAAGAAAAAGAAAAATAAACAATTATAAAATACAATCACGAGAGATGGGCGAATGGGAGAAAGAAACACATTGCAGATCTAGGAAGCTGATATGATAAATTATTAAGTATTTGTAATATAACAAGAATGATAATGTAATGATTTATTATATTATAATAAATAATTAAGAATCAAATAACTAAAACAGGCATATAAAATATTAATAAATATAAATCTTTTCGAAAAATGGTATGGTTCATCGAAAAGAGCTGGACTACTCTGCGAAGAAACGAACGAGTGGTCGAACATCAAATCATCAGTCTTTGATCAAACGTCGAGCCCGACTTCCGGATGTGTTGGATCCAGCTTGTTGCATAGCAGATTCAGCTTTGAAATTTTTACATGTTACAGTAATTCTTCATAGACCCTGATAACAACCTCAAGACCACAGCAGCATATATGTTTTAAATCCTCCATATGAATGGCTGAAAGGACTACGATGCACGAGATTTGATGGGATGGAAAGCATGGCGATTTACAACCACGAGGGCTAAGAGAGACCACTTTGTACGAGAAGACAGCTCTATCCTCATGGACTCTCAACAATGGATGAGTAGCATGTTTTTATAAACCATACCATTATAAACTAATTCAGTGCATCTTCTTTATATGATAGAAGGACAATTATACATAATATCCAATTTGTGAAAAATGCAACCTATTGTCTTTATTAAAATAAATATTGTTATAACTGTTTTTCAACACTTTGAGTGAACAATTATTTATAATGATTTATCACCTATTTGTCCTTTTCTTTGCTAGAATTTGTGACTTTGTCGGCCTTTCAAAGAAGCTACAAAAATAAATAACCCTGAGAATTGAGTTTCACATAGTTGGCGCATTCAAATAAGTATAAATAATTTAAGTAACCCACAACGGTTGTTACATTTGTCTCCCAACTTTGGGGCTTTTATACAAACTTTTTATAAAAAAAATCATACTGAACAGTTTTTTGTCAATTAAGATTTGTATTGTTGATATGTATGTTTAATATTCCAACCGAGGTTTGTCAGCGGGAAAATAATGAAGGTATTGAGTCTGGGGATACAGTTGATCCGAATATTGTACAAATTCCTGATGAGAGTAGCCCGGGGAGCCAAAACAGTGGTGAATCCGAAATTAAACCGAGGTCGATTTTAAAAATGAAAGGTAGGTCGGGAAGTGAAGATAATCTATTGCATATACGTTTTCCCGACAATGAGACAGGGTTTCATGAACACGACCAATCGACAATTTATATGGGGATGATCCGACGGGAGTCAACACCCAGATATGATAGAAGGACTTATGGGGATTCGAATGGAGGCTTAATTGAAGCAATGAGGCAAATGATGAGGGATGAAAATAACTTAAATCAGGAAAAAAATTATGAAATGTTTACTCAATTAATTAATATAAATCATGGAAAAAGTTATGAAAAGTTCTCTCAGATAATTAATTCTAATCTAGATACAAAAACGAAATTTTTAAATCTAATCAAGAAATGAAAGATGAAAATAACTTAAATCAGAAAAAAAATAATGAAAAGTTCACTCAGATAATTAATTCTAATGAAAAAACGAAATTTTTGAATCTAATCAAGAAATAAAAGCTGAAATTAATTTAAATCAGAAAAAAAATAATGAAAAATTTACGCAGTTAATTAACTTAAATCAAGAAACTAAAAATGAAATAAGTAAATCAATTCAGGAAACAAAGAAAGTTTAACAAAAATAATTGATCAACAAAAAAACGTACTGGATAGTTTAGAAAAACGACTCATAACAACAAATGACGGTTTAGAAAAACATAAAAAAATAACCGAGGAGAAAGTTACAGTCATAAATAATAAGGTCGAAAAATTGGAACAAAATTTAAATACTATAAGTACAGAAATTGAAGTTGTCAAAAAAGACTTACAAGATTATGAAATCCAGACATGTAAACAAATTGCCGAAATCCAAACCGATAACACTGTTTTTAAATTAAATGTACATACTGAAGTTGAAGATCTAAGCCAAGCAATCACTGACAAGGTACATGAGTGTAGAACACAGTTTCATGACCAACTGACACATATTACTTGTTTACAGCAAACAATTGTTGATGTTAGGACGGAAACAAAAAGTACAACTGAAGCTATCGAGATCATGAAAAATCGGTTAGATCAGGGTAGTCTAGTTGGGGGAGGCATAACTTCTGGGGGAATTAGTAAAGTACTTCAGATTCAGTCGACGTGTACATTGCCAACTTATAAAGACGACTCAAATGAAAATCCAGTCGAGTTCATCAAAAGATTGGAAGACTATTTTTCAAATATAGGTATTTAGGACTGGAACCAAAAGAAAATTATTATGTCAGGGTGTTTTTCAGGTATTGCGAGTTCTTAGTGCTGGACCTTTTGAAATAAATTTTGATTATGAAGATTTAAAAAAAATATTTTTGAAAAATTATTGGAGTAATGATAGGCAGGCTAAAGTTTATGATTATTTAAATAATGGGAGATATTCAATAATTGGAACTATTTCAATGAGAGATTAAGTGTTAAAGGTTACAGCGGAATGTAATTATGGTGAGGCAACACTTCCGAAACATAGTTGAAAAAATAATTGGACATTTTCCAAATCATATTCACGGAATGCTATTATTATCGAAAATTAATGATAAAAAACAATTACTTACAGCTCTAGATAAATTAAAAGAAATAAGTTACCAAAGAGAGGATCATTCGAGGGGTGCGCATTAATGTGGGGGTTTTGGGAGAAGATTCCAGGGGAGTCCGCCACAAAGAAATTATAAAAAAAAAATTTTCACGTGAAGTAGTGGAGGTTATTTAAATTATTATAAAGTGTAATTGCATGTTGTATATAAGTTTTAAGAAAAATATATAAAAACAATAATAAATATGATAAACTTTAAATAAATAAATATAGAGTAAATTGTTGGATAGGTGATGGACGTAAAAGAAAATTTAAGTATGTTCCCAAAAAATATAAACAATCATAATATAGTGGCGTAAATACGAAAATAATAGAATTTGTTTGGTCGGATATTCCATAAGATAATAACTAAAAAAAAAAAACATTAAATAATAATGGTGAGATTCGGTAGAGAAGGATGGGCACGGTTCGAAACGATTTTTGATTAGAATTTATGTAGTATGGTATCGAGAAGAGATTTATTGGTAAATAATTTATGTAGTATGGTATCGAGAAGAGATTTATTGGTAAATAATTTATTTATATTCCTAAAAAATTAGGTGAACGGATTAAAATAACCTAGTAATTATGGAGTATGTAATAATCAGCGGGTGTTATTTTATGATGATGGGACTTATTATAATTAAGAATAATTTTTGTATGAGTATTTTATTGCGAGTTTTTTGCGAGTAGGCAATATGTATGGCAGAAGGTAGTGTTGGTTTAAAAAAATGAATAAATAAATAAAAATAAATAAATATGTAAACAGAAATGAGATTGTGAGCGGGAACGCATTATATTCAATAAATAATAAAAAAATAAATAATAGTGTAGCAACCAGCTGTTGTTGCTATGCTAGATGTTTTATATTGTTAACCAGTTGAGTTGAGAAATAGATATTGAGAAGTTCGTGTTGAGATTTGGATTTTTAATTACTCATACATATTAAGTGCTACGCTACATTTGGTGGCAGCGGTGGGATGCCGAAAAAAAAAGAGGGACAACACGCTCTGGGGAAACGGATCGGCGCCGATGAGTCAGTCGACGGGAGACCCCTCATTTTCCCGAAAGAGTTCACTTCGGGGTCATGGAATGACTACGTTGAGTATTTCAACAAGGTAAGTCAAGTTAATAAGTGGACTGACGATGTAAAAGGTCTATTTTTATCTTTGTGTCTGACAGGGGAAAGCCTAAGCATATACAGGAACATGTCTGTGGAAGACCAAGGTAATTTCGCCCTCGTTTGTAGAACCATAGGGGTTAAATTAGACCCTCCTGAGCGGCGGGAGCTCAAGAAAGATGAGTTCAAAGGGCGGCGGCAAGCGACGGGAGAGTCTTTGACACAGTTCGCCACCGCCCTGGAGACTCTCTACAACGAGGCCTACCCGGAGAGAGTTGGGGAGGCGGTGCGACAGGAAACCTTAAAGGATCACTTCCTGGAGGGTCTCCGGGACAAAAACGTTCGGTTTCAGACTGCGTTAACGTCCCCCGACACTCTAGAGTCAGCACTAAGCAGAGCATCGAAAATGGAAATTATAGCTCTACGTCATGGCTCATTGACGTATGCCGCCGAGGTTCAGGATATGGGGGATAGCCCGGTTGTAGCGGCTACTGACCCTATCCCAGGAGCCTCAGTGTTACACATGATGCTGCGAGAGCAAAATGAAAAAATAACGGCACTTACGAGGGCAGTGGCGGAGCTGGTGGTTCAAAAGGAGACGAAGCGTGCGGATACAGGCCGAAGGGGTCCGGTCTGCTGGACCTGCGGCAGGTCGGGGCATATCCAAGCCCACTGTTCGGTGAAGCCACCAAAGGGAAACTGAAGCCGGCCGGCGACAGGGACCAGTCGTCGGCCGGGCTACAGGAGGTCCCCACTATCCGAACTGGGGCTTGCAACGTGAGGAACGAGGTGGCGGTGAACATCAATGGGGTTCCTGCTCATGCTCTTGTTGATTCGGGAGCCAGCGTGACGTTAATTAGCAGTGATTTTGCTGGGAAGATGGGCTTGCAACCAGATACACCCTACAAGCAAAATCTGAAGAACGCCAATGGGGGCAGTATCAGTGTTCAGGGGTCTGCCTGGGCCACTATAACTATCGGATCGCATCAAGGCGAGCACAAATGTGTCATCGGGGACATATGGCGCGACGTCATCTTAGGTTACGACTTCCTGGAGGCGGCGTCAGCGTGTCTGATATTTGGCAGGGGCACGCTGCAGATCGGGGGAGTGAAAGTACCGCTAAGCGCAAGCATACCAGTCGCCAATGAAATTCACGCATTCGTTCCGGAAACTATAGTTATACCAGGAAGGCATGAGGTTGCTGTCAGTGCGAGAGTGGAGGCTGAGGATGGAGTTGAAGTAGTTTTCGAGCCTAGGGATGATATCATGGAGAAGCATGGCCTATGTCTAGCCAGGGTAGCTGCTATAGTTCACCATGGGATGATCCCCGTCCGGATGATGAATCCGGATCTTGACCCGAAGACCCTTTTTGCTCGGACCAGTATAGGAAAGGTAGAGAAACCAACAGCGGCATCTAACACCTTCGTAGAATCGATGGAAACCGAAGCAGGACTCAATTGTAGGGCGGACGAGTTGTTTGACCTGGATAATGTGGCACTAAACCCGACTCAGAGGGAGAAACTCGTGAGACTGCTAGAGGATTTCCGAGACATTTTCTCAACAGGTCCCACAGATCTTGGGCGCACTGGCCTTATGAAGCACCGAATTGGCACCGCTGACGCTATGCCAATACGCCAGCCACCTCGTCGTATTCCTTTACAACGCCGACAGGAGGTTGCGAGAATGATTAGGGAGATGAGAGAGCAAAACGTCATCGAACCATCGGCGTCACCTTGGGCTAGCCCGATCGTTTTGGTTCAGAAGAAGGACGGGTCAGTACGATTCTGCGTGGATTACCGGCGGCTGAATGGGGTCACAAAAAAGGATGCTTATCCGTTGCCGAGAGTGGATGACATCTTAGACAATCTGGGGAATGCGAAGTGCTTTTCGTCGTTGGACCTCGCCTCTGGGTACTGGCAGGTTGAAGTGGATCCACAGGATCGGGAGAAGACGGCGTTCATAACATCTGAGGGGCTCTTCCAATTTAAAGTATTACCGTTTGGGTTGTGCAATGCCCCTAGCACGTTCCAACGGTTGATGGACCTGGTCTTAGGAGGGTTAAAGTGGAAGACTGCGATGGTCTATCTGGACGATATTGTTATATGGAGTCCGACAGTAGATGAGCATTTGGAACATCTAAGGGAGGTCTTCACAAGAATTCGAAATGCCCATCTCAAACTGAAACCTAGAAAATGTCAACTGCTCCGGGAGCAGATAAGTTACTTAGGTCACGTAGTATCGAGCGAGGGTGTAGCTACCGATCCTGAAAAAATTAGAGCGGTAAGGGACTGGCCAGAGCCGGCTGACGCTCGGACGTTAAGGGCATTTTTAGGTTTCGCAGCATACTATCGAAGATTTATTAGAAATTTCGCTGAAATTGCCGCTCCTCTATACAAAGCGGCCGACAAAAAGGAGAAGTTCTCTTTTGGGCCGGAGTTGTGGAAGAGCTTTAGCCATTTAAAAACGGCCCTAGTGGAAGCCCCGGTACTTGTCTTACCCAAAGGTCCGGGAGACTTCATTGTGGACTGCGATGCTAGTGACCTGGGGCTAGGGGCCGTGTTGAGCCAAATGCAATACGGCCAGGAAAGGGTCATAGCATATGCGAGCCGATCACTGTCAAAGACGGAAAGGCGATATTGTACGACACGGAAGGAAATGTTGTCCCTGGTCTATGGCATTCGGCAATTTCGGTATTACGTTTACGGGAGGAGATTTACTGTCCGCACTGACCATAATTCACTAAAATGGCTCCAGTCGTTTAAGGAACCAGAGGGCCAGGTAGCGAGATGGCTCGAGCTGTTGTCCCCATACGACTTCGAAGTGATACACCGACCAGGAAAAAAACATTCGAATGCCGACGGACTTTCCCGATCCTGTCGTCAGTGTGGTGTTGAACAAAATGTTCGGGAGGCCGTGGAGCGAGATCGTCGCAGTGAGGTGAGCGAAGAGAGAGATGAAGGGTCGAGCTGCGTCGCAGCCATACTCCCTGATGACGAGCTCAGAGTTGCTCAGCAAGAAGACCCCATTCTTTCTGTTGTCTTCAAGTGGCTAGAGGAGGGAACTCGGCCAAAATTCGAAGATGTCAGAGGAAGTGATCCAAAACTTCTAAGCCTGTGGACTCAAGCGAATCGACTGGAACTGCTCAATGGGCTGATTCATCGGCGGTGGGAGGAGGATGGAAAGCCTACCAGGCATCAGCTATTGTTGCCTCGAACCCTTGTTGAGGAAGTGCTTAGGAGCTTGCATGACAGTTCAGCGGGAGGTGGGCACCAGGGAATCACAAGAACCCTTCGGAAGGTGAGCGACAGGTTCTATTGGCCTGGTCACAGACGGGACATTGAAAACTGGATCAACGCCTGTCCTGATTGTGCGGCGAGAAAAGGAACGAAAACACGAGCCCCAATGCAGAGAGTGACCGCGGGATTTCCATTCCAGAGAATTGCTATGGACATACTTGGACCGCTCCCAACTACTGATCGCGGGAATAAATACATTGTTGTCGTTGCGGATTATTTTACCAAATGGGTTGAGGCATATCCTCTGAGGAACATTGAGGCAGCAACGGTCGCTGAGGTATTTGTCCTGGAGTTTGTTAGTCGATACGGAGTACCGTACGAGCTGCACACCGATCAGGGTAGACAGTTTGAGGCGCAGCTGTTTGTGGATCTGTGTAGCCGTCTGGGCATAAAGAAGACGAGGACTAGCCCCTACCACCCAGCATCTGATGGTATGGTTGAACGGTTTAACAGGACTTTGTGCGGTATGTTGTGTCATTTTGTAGTGGGACGGGAAACTTCGTGGGACCAGCAGTTACCTTTAGTGATGATGGCGTACAGGGCCAGCCAGCATGACTCTACACATATCACCCCGTACTATGCCCTGTTTGGGCGTGAGATGAGTCTCCCGCTCGATGTTATGTATGGGCTAGCGGAAGAAAGGGAAGATATGAATCTCCACGAGTACGTCCGCAAGCGAGGGGCGCAGCTGGAGGCCGCTTTCGCATCAGTGCGCAAGGAGTTGGGTAAGAGCCAGATACGTCAGAAAGACTACTATGACAAGAAGAGCCAGGAACTCAAATTTCAGGAAGGTGACATTGTGTGGGTCTGGTACCCGGTGACCAGAAGAGGCCGGAGTTCCAAGTTCCACCGGCCATGGCAGGGTCCCTACACGGTGGTGAGGCGACTCTCAGACGTGACCTATAGGGTGCAGGATGGCAGGAACCGGAGGCGGCGGCTAGTGGTGCATGTCAACCGGCTGAAAGGCTACACCGGGACGGCGGCTGCTATTGAGAGGGGGAAAGTGTAGCAACCAGCTGTTGTTGCTATGCTAGATGTTTTATATTGTTAACCAGTTGAGTTGAGAAATAGATATTGAGAAGTTCGTGTTGAGATTTGGATTTTTAATTACTCATACATATTAAGTGCTACGCTACAATAGGAAATCAATAAACGGAAAGATTGCAGGAATATTTGTTGTGTTATTATGTCATCATGTAACGGTACCAAAGATGTAATTCATAGTTGTTTGCTTTTTGAAATTATGTAAAATAATAACATTTAGTAACTATCGCGGTATCACACTGACAAATTTTAAAAATTTAATATTACATAGACTGGCTATGGTGAAAAGCTAAGGCCAAGAAAAGAAGAAAAAAGAAAAAAAAAAAAAAATCTTGAAAGAGTATATTTGGGAACTATTATGTATTATAATTATGTCTCTTATTTAAAGAAAGAAATTATTAAAAAAAAAAAAAAAAAAAACTTGTGTGCTTATGTATTTGAAAATGCAAACCTTTTATGTATTATATGGTGAAGGATGTGAAAATATTTGATTATATTATATTATGGGAGAAGGTATTCATATTAGAAGTGGAAATGGAGGAAGTACTGTAAATGCAATATGTTTCTTTTTCTTTTCTCTATTGGGGTAATGAGACAGTCGGTGCTCCTGCCATGGTCACATTTGTGCAAAAATTCAATCAATTGAAATTATAGAAGAAAAAGAAAAATAAACAATTATAAAATACAATCACGAGAGATGGGCGAATGGGAGAAAGTGACACATTGCAGATCTAGGAAGCAGAGATGATAAATTATTAAGTATTTGTAATATAACCAGAATGATAATGTAATGATTTATTATATTATAATAAATAATTAAGAATCAAATAACTAAAACAGGCATATAAAATATTAATAAATATAAATCTTTTCGAAAAATGGTATGGTTCATCGAAAAGAGCTGGACTACTAGTAAGTAACCCAGAACGGTTGCTACAATATATTGAGGCAACCGCTATGGGGTACTCTTAGAAATAATCTCAGGGTTCTAATAATTTAATTATGTCGTGGGTTCTTGTAAGGAGCGGGTAGACATGCCAGATGCAGAATCCTTCTTACCTGGTTTTGTAAGTGAGACAAACATGTTAATAACTATAATTTAAATTGAAAAAAAAGGGCGATTCAGAAAATTAAAAGCATTACGTAAATTAAACATCCGTATATTTTGATACTGTTTCATGACAATAATATGACAGAAGTTTCTTATAATCTTTTTAAAATAAATTATGAAAAATACAACAAACTGCTCATCGTACAAATTTTTAATAAGCGACCAATACGGAGATAGGACATGTTAATTTACCCTATTGATTTTTATTTAACCTTATGAATTTAAACAGTTTTATCAGACGTTACATTTTTTTAGGCATTTATTTTTTATGAAGTTATAGACCGTTGACATTATTTTATATGGATAAAAGGTGCTACTCATTCAGTTGGTGATTTCCTGGTGTAAATGAATCCTCCTCCAGTCAGAAATTGTCTCGTCAACCTCTCTCCACCATGTGCTTTTCAGCCATCATCCGATCAGTCCATGAAGTTCATCCGAAGATATAACTTGCATCCTATATTTCCAGTCCGATCCTATGGTAACTGGGAGTCCATATTAGGTGCTGTTCCAGGGGGAAATTAATGTGGATTATACTTCACTACTTTTGTGAAAATAACAAATTTGGGGCTACATTCGGTCCAAAAACCGGGGTCAGGAACTCAACACTGGTTCGGTGAAGACTCTCTCTCTACTACTGCTCGTTCATCTTCGTCACATGTATTCCTCCCCTATCCACTCTACTACACCGTGGATAAAATTCATTATATTATTCTTTTATTTATTATTTAATTTTATTTTACAAATTTTCCTATACTATTTTAATTATTTATTGAAACAATAATACTATTCATAAAAAACACGCATAGTACATTCTCCTTCCCGCCTAAATGTTCAAATTTGAAATTCTTCAAATTATTCATTTAGTTATAATTATTTATTTCATCTTACTTTACTTTACCCATTTTCCTGGGTTTCCAGCATGTGACAGGTCGTTCGAACCGTCACAATATATTGTAACGGCCGTTAGCTTACATTACATTTAACTAGTCCCTGTTCTCGGGAGCCATTTATGTAACGGCTCTTACCTTTTATACTTAAGATTATTTATAATTATTATACTAAATGGTTGAAATAAAAAGAAATTGAAAGGTAAGACGTGCATTTGATATAAGATAATTATTTATTTTAAAACTTTTTATTATTTTTTTTTTTGATATTTTAAAAAGGGTTAGTCACACAATTTACACACATAAAATTTACCAAAACTATTGATTGCATGATGACTTCATTTGGTGATCCGATGATGCATTGGTAGTAATATTGGTGCGATGGATATCAGATAATCATCGGGCGTTCTCTTGATTTCTTGGTAGTCGGTCCCTTACAACACATTCATTGTAATTTTTATTTCTGAATTATCTCCCTCCTTCTCATAATCACTGGATCCACATTATTCCAGGAAAACCACTACCTCGGCACTAGTCCGCTCACAACAAACTCACTCCACAGACACATTAAAATTTTTATATCATTTCACAGACCCCTTCTTACTTCGCACTCTGAACCTCGAATCTTTTTAATTCTCCTCGTGGAAGATGGCCTCCATTCCTATATTGAATGTTTACATTTGATTGGCTACAAGTCGCAATGCCTTTTTTTTGTCACAATTTACATTTTTCTTTTTACAAATTTCTGACCTTACGGATTCCATAACATAATAACAATATTTTTTTTATTTTTAAAAATCATCAATAATTAATTGTTTTATTTAATGAAACGCAATATGGATAACCCTTGTATAACCTTACTCTCCACTAAAGTGGGCGTGGCCACTGATACTTCGCCAAACAGTACACTCTCCCTTTTAACTCATGTAAGGTCATACAGAACGTTACAATATATTGTGGCAGTTCGAATATCAGTCACATAGATTATTTGTATAGAAAAAGGGGGGGGGACTGAAAAGACATTATGTTAATGATATAAAAATTATCGATTTATTTGTAACCAATCACATATCGACTGAGGGCAGAAAAATTATGCATTTTTATTTAGAAATTTTCTCATATGATGGAAATAATAGCATTAAAATAATTATTAATATAATAATTATACACTTATTAAAATAAATAAATAAATCTTAACAGATAAATAGACAGGCATCAAATAATATAAAAAGAATATAGGTGGCAATGATAAGAAGAGAGAAGAGGGGATAGCGGCTGAAAATTGCGACGAGTCAGTCTCTTTTGAAATATCGACCAGGAAGGCGGAGATGTTTTAAGACTCCAGGGGAAACCACCTGCCTTTTGCTACACAGCAAAATTCATTTTTTACCTCTAATGTTACAGTAGTCCGGTATTTTGAAGGAGGAGAGGTGATGCAACATTTTAAATTAAGAAAGTGATTTTTAATTGCATCCAACTTAAGGTAAACCAACCATTACAATATATAATTACCGGTTTCGGCCTTACACCATCGTCAGGTCTAGTTATGAACTAAGTTAGTTTGCAGAGAGCGACCCTTCAAATACATCTCAGGTGAAAGGGTGCTATTAAAACTTGGGAGTCCCCCGGCTGTACCGTTAGCTATCTTATGAAATATTTCCTAACAAAACTTAGTTCTAAATTTACATAAAACAATATCATTAGACTAATACGTGGAAAAATAACAAATAAATAAGTAAAAATACAAATAAATATTAAAAATAAAATTAATAATAATATAAAGTTAGATAACATGAAACATATAATATTTTATTTTGTTGTGGATTTTGTTGTTAGTCAAAAAATAAGTTAATTTGTCTTTCTGTTCCGTTAAAAAAGTATCAAGTGTCAACGTACCGCTTCCAAAACATGATATTACTGTTAAATGGAGACTTCTCAAGAATTTCCCTCTCAATTCTATCCATGAATATATCAGTTAGCAGGGGAGCCAGGCTGGACCCCATCGCTAGCCCCTCTTTCTGTTTATATAATTCACTATCGAAAATGAAATTATTTTGTTCTATGGCCCCTAACTAACTCTAGACATTTGGTTACGGGGACATTCGTAAAGAGGTTAGAGACGTCTAATGATATCAACTTGGCTCCGTGAGGTTATTACTATTTGGTTCCACATATATATTATAGCCACACTTTCGACTCATCTATAGGCATCAAATATCTTCATTATTGCTCAAAAAGCAGGCTACTTGATAGCTTAGAACAATTAGAAATAAATACAGCTACCAAAAAGAACATTTGTATGAATGACCAAATTTATTTCAACTATTCCCCTTTGTTAACACCCTGAACCAGTTCTGTTTCCACATATATGTTTGTATTATCTGTTATTACTATTGGTTTCCACATATATGTTTCATGTTATCTAACTCTTTATATTATTATAATTTTTATTTCTATTTTTATTATTTATTTGTATTTTTACTTATTTATTTGTTATTTTTCCACGTATTAGTGTAATGATATTGTTTTATGTAAATTTAGAACTAAGTTTTGTTAGGAAATATTTAATGAGATAGCTAACGGTATAGCCGGGGGACTCCCAAGTTTTAATAGCACCCTTTCACCTGAGATGTATTTGAAGGATCGCTCTCTACAAACTAACTTAGTTCCTAACTAGACCTAACGATGGTGTAAGGCCGAAACCGGTAGTTATATATATTGTAACGATTCGGGCGCTAGGGTTGGGCGCCATTTAAAATTATCAGAATTTTAAAATATCAAAATTTACATTAAGTGTATCATGATTGCTCTTATCTCAGGGATTATTAGATTTTACTAATCGTGGATTCTTTCAAGGAGTGAGTAATAAATATAACAGATTTACCTTTAAGATTACCGTCTGCGGTTGCATTACAATACGAAGAGAATAAAAAAATACCTTAATTGGAATTGGTTGGCGACATACAAATATTAAACTATACACATTTTACTTAGCAAAGTGAAAATATTATATTTTTCATTATGAATCAACATTAAAACATCATACATAAAAATATATAAATAAGTTGCGAGTATAATGGGTTACTATAAATAACTATCATTAAACGTCTTTTAGTGCGAATTAAAATTATTATTTATGCAATTCAAATAAAACTATTATTTGAAAAATATTATTTTGAGGCATATTTAAAATTTGGTAGGATTAATGATGAAAAATTAGATGGTACTCAACAAAACATGCTGCTTGCAGTCATCCTTTCCTCTTGTGTGAATCCAAAATAGTACATCTGCTCCATGCGGTTTTTTCGTCCAGTTTTATTGCCGACATCGGTCATTCCAGACACCATTCGAGTACTCCTTCGATACAACAGGACATTGTTGCATCCAATCTTCTCCACCAGATATGCTGAACTACTGTAACATTGGTACAAAAGATGAATATGCTATATAGCATCAGACAGGTGATTCACCCGGAGCCTAAAGAGAATCGCCATACACCTAACAGCGTGCTCGAGTTTCAGATAGGGACTGCCTCTTCTTCTTTCTTGAGCTGGTATCCCCTCTCTCTCCACTCTTATCACTGCCATACCATTCTATTTGCCTTCTTTTTATGCCTGTATTTTTAAAAATTTGCTATGCTTTATTTATCAATTTAATTATCGTAATTATACTATTGTTACTACTTTTAATTATATTATAAATTTATGATAGATAATGCATTTTCACTTTACCGTCAATCGATATGGAGTTGAATTAAAATATATCGATATTTTCTATCTTTATATATTGTTTCTCTACACAACCCCCCCCCCCCCCCCCCCCCCCCCCTTGTTTATACAAATTACACATGGGACTGTGATTCAAACTGTCACATATCCTCCGACATCGAGTAAAAAAAAAAATACATTATGATGTAGACTGGGTAGGGGTGATGTAGAGTGATGTACTGGCCAGCAGAGCCGGCCACCCAAAAATACCCCGGAAGGCGTGGGGGGGAATGTTGAGCTGGGTTCAGCTGGATTGAGTAGACTGCTTTGCTTCCACTGGCGTTGTCCTCTGTACTCTGCTTCTGCTTCTATTTCTTCAATATATGTCGAACCCCGAGCGAGCTGGGCAGGGCACACTAGTTGGACCAATGATATCAAAAGTTCCAACTAGCGGCCCCTTAATCCAGAGCTGCTGAGGGAGCGGGAGCCGATCAGGGGTAGGGTCAAGCGTCAGCTTCGCGCTCGCCAGGGGCCTCGCACTCGCGCTCGCCAGGGGCCTAAAAGGTTTGGGAACAGTGGCGTGATGGTAGTTCCACCTAGTAGCTTAAAGGTGAGCTACCATCACGGGCCAATCATGTTAAATTGGGGAAGTTTTTATAGTTGTTCTTGGCTCGTGCGAGAATGTCACGGGAAGAGAGTTGGTATCAATTATCATTTACAAAAAAATTTTTTTTTTTTATTATAAATTACCTATGGCCATATTGGTTCCTTTAACATAATTCACAAATACATTTCGTTTCGTAATTTTCCTTACTCGCAACTTTCACATAATATAACAATAAATTTTAGAAATATAAATACATATTTTTTTTACATACTTAAGAATAATATTATCATTCGATAATAAATTTAATAAAATATATACCCAAATTGAGTGAAATAGGCCACACTGTCAATGGTTGATCCATAGTACAAACTAGGTCAATCGTTCCATTATCACTCAATTCAGCTATTGATTGTAGTCCCTAGATCCTTTCTCCAAGAGAAAACAACCCGTCTAAAGAATTGTAAGTACATTTATCATACATTTTATCATTTCTTATATTTACCTCAATATCAAACATTTATAAGAGCAAACTGGAAATATCTAACTTTCCCTTAACGATATTCTATCCTCTTTTCAGTTGGACTATTTCCCTTCACAACCCGGCCATGTTGTTTCTTTACACAACAGATCATTCTATAATCAAATACTCTTGAATAGGCAAATAATATGAACTTCAATACTCGGTTAGTATTTCCACCGACAATACCTTTTTCTCTTTTTATATTAATTACTTATTGATAGGTACTTTGATATTTACTAAAAAAAACGTTAATGTTTACACTTCTTTAAGATATATATTGTAACGATACTTTTACTCGCTTACATTTACTTTAATATAATTTTGAAGTCCCTATTTCGGGAGCCATTTATGTAACGGTCCTTACCTTATATTTTATATAATACTGTACTATAATTAAAAGTGGTACTAAATTACTATAAAATATAAGACGTACATTTTTATTTGATTACTTAGATTTATTTATTTTTATTAATAAAATTATTATTTTTTTTTTAAAGGGTTAGTCACATTTTTTTTTACAAACATAAATTACCCCAATTATAACAGGTCTTGATGCTTGAGATTTGATGAGGGTGGTGTCTTCATATTTTTTGTAGTGATGTGATGGAATGACTCCTCTTAAATACAGAATCGTGCTCCTCTCATATGTTTCTCTTAGTTGGTGGTTGCAAAATTATGATCTCTGGATAGTCTGCTCCTGTATGCCTCTATTTCTTGATCCTCATGGTGGTAAGTAACACCAGCTGGCTCCGGCTAAGTGTCCATCATACAACAGTACTCACTGCACTACACATATTTCTTAAGATCTTATTAGAGATCTCCGCGCACTCACTACTCTGAACCACGATCTCCTGAACAAGCCTGATAAACGACTCCTTGCCTCTCGAGGGGACAGACGACTTATCCAGTTTTGGATTGCGCTATGCCCATTGGCCACAATTTTTACAGCCTTTAAACTACTAAACATCTGTTTTTTTTTAAATATTCATAACAATTACATATTTCCGTATACAATTCTAGTTGCTTACATTTATTGTTAACACACTATTACCTTATTATTTAATTTTATTACATTATTGAAATAAATGAATTGATACATTTTTATACTACATCGACCCTGGTACATTATTGATATGATAACCTCCAGTAACCTTCCTTAGGTCTCATACAATGATTGAAACTCTAGTACATTATTTTTCATTTATTAAATATTAATGTAATGAACAATATGGGTCATTTCATTGTCCTCCGCTAAATATTAAAATATATCATTCATTTTCTTACATTAGTGTTTAGTACCAAACTATTTCATAAGCTTACGGTTACATGTACAAATTGGCGACTCAAGATAGCATGGTGACCCAGTTTCTATTAATCCGAAAGTCAGTGATTCAACTAACCACGATATATTCTTCAATAGAAATATCCATAGGAATCTACTACATCCATCAAAATTATTGCTCTAAACCATTTTGTGGGTGAATATAGCTCGCAAAAACGTAGGATCGCTAATTATCCTATCCCAATAGTGCCCGACGATATTGGGTGCTACCTTTTAAAACACAACAACAAACCCTTTAAACTATTTTTTTTATTTATTATTTATATCTTTATTTTTATCACCAATACCCTTTAAAAAAAAACGCATGCATAAATATATCATAAAATAGCTTATCTTATAGCAATACTAACCCTTATATAAAATCTCCCATAAAATAACAACCTCCACCATTTATAAATCTAATACACCAATAAATAAATATGTTTTTATTAAAAACATTTAAAGTCTCAAATTTTCTGTTCAGAAAGAGTACACTAAACATTATTTACATATAATTTTATTTAATTATCCCCTTATATTATTCTTTAATTAATCTATATTTTTTTTTTATTCTTCTAGCCAGACATACCCACTATAATATTATTAATCAGTCTCAGACCCAAACAACGGTCATTATTACATATTTTGTAATACAACACAACCACCCTAAATACATATAAAATGTAAATAGTCAATAAAATAGCATATATTGAGATATACCCGGCATCCTACACCATAAATTGAGGTGATCTTTGCTTGGGGGCTTTAGACTTTTATTAATTACTATGAAAATGATTTTACTTTTGGGGTTAACATGCGTACTCAGAAGGTGAACTAGGCTGTAGAGAATTTAGAGAACAATTTATAAGACAACATACATTTATTAACACAATTATTGACATATATTAGTGAGGCGTCCCTCCATAATCGCACATCTGGAATAAAATATCTATAAAACATGAAATAATTTATATAGACTTAAATGTTCTGGTAACTCCCGCAACATGAAGGTGTCTATTAAGGATCAGCCAGCCATTCGTCTCGATGTCGGAGAAAATGTAAAATAAATGATTCCGTTACCTTGTAAGTCTTCTTTTTCTAACCACACTCAAGCCGGTGGTCTCTCCTCCAGAATTCACGACGATTGAGGAACTTCCAGTCCCTTTGAAGTAGGCAGCAGGGATGATTTCCCTCCAGCAGCAAAATGAGAGTCTTCGGTCTCCTACGTCCGCTCAAACAGGAGTCTCCTTCTTCCCACAGCTCAGCCAGGAATGTCCTCTCCCTCAACAGCTCAACTCTGAATAACTGTCCAGCTCAACAGCTGAACTCGGAAAGACTACCTCCCCTAGTATCTGAATGAAGACTGTCCACCTCAACAGCTCAACGAGCAATCTCTGTCTGCCCCGACAGCTCAACTAGGACCAACTACCTCAACAGCTCAACTCTGATGACTCTCTACCTCATACCGCACTTCAGCGAGGAACCCTTGAATTTCCATCCCCTCCACTTTATGTATCTTCCACTAGTGCGCTTCTCGTGGTCGCTCTCATAACTATAATTATCAATCGGTCCGTGATATTTGCAATATATCACAATATCAAAAAAAATACATATAAATAAAAATACATACAGTACATCTTTACATATGTTGAACTGTTTACAAGTCCAATCATTATACATCATCACATACTTTTATATCTTTAATATTGTACACCCCTTTAATTTTTTTCTTTTCAGATAAGTCTATCACCAAGTAAGACCCATTATTATAATTTGTTTCAATTTGGTAAGGCCCTTCATATAATTTCAGAAATTTAGCGAATACTTTATTTTGTTTATCCGACACACGCAAAGTTCGTATCAATACCCGAGTCCCTACACCCAGTGGTTCAGAAATTCTTTTTTTACAATTTATTCTGTCATTCTGTTTCATTCTTTTATTTTTAGATCGTTCTTGAGCTAATATTATTTTAAATTCTTGTGTTTTAAAATCACTATCTTGGATTCCAAATTCCCCTTTAATCCATTTATACCATATCCGTTCAGGTCTTTTATTAAACATCAATTCATATGGGGTAAATCCTGTCGTTTCATGTTCGACTTCATTTAAACACGTTTCTATTTTTTTTATTTCTTTATCCCACGTATCATGTTTCTTATCTAATAAAACGCGGAAAAATTTTAAGATTAACCCATTACTTCGCTCGACTGGATTTGCCTGCGGATTTCTGATAGCAGTCCTAACTGGTTTGATACCGTTCTTGATTAGGGTATCTACCCATTTTTTCGATACAAATTGCGTACCATTGTCCGTCAGAATCCTTTCTGGCTTGCCATAATTGGGAATATAATCATTAAAAATACTTTTTATAACATTACTTGCATTTGCCCTCGGTATGGCATATATTTTCACAAATTTGGAAAACATATCAAGACATGTTAGAATATATTTATTATTATTATTCGTAACCGGTAGAGGACCCAAAAAATCTAAAGATAAACATTGGTTTGAATATAATGCAGTCCTTCCGATTGTTGTAAATTAGTATATTTTGTTTGTTTGCATACCATGCATTTATTCACAAAATTCTTTATTAATTTAAGTAACCCGTGATAATAGAAATCCGAGCAAATCAGAGCATACGTTTTCCGAATCCCTACGTGGACATATTTATTATGCGTGAATTCAATTATTTTTAATACAGTTTTCGCATCTAAACAGACCTTCCAGATACCATTATGAAATTTAAATAACACATTATTCTCTAATTTATATTTTTTGCTTCCCCGCTGAGCCTCATCAATCCGTTTTTTTAGATCCTTATCCTCCTGCTGAAGTTGACCTATATTTTTACATAATTCCATAATCTCATTATTAGTAATTCCTCCAACTAACGGTGCCATCTCAATTCGATCCGAGATATCTACTTCCTCCGGAATCGCAAATCGACTCAATGAATCCGCTACAACGTTATCTTTACCTGGACAATACTGAATAATGAAATCATACTCTTGGATTAACAGTATCCAACGGGATAACCGAGAAGTTGTCAACCGACACTCTTGGATATGCACTAACGAATGATGGTCAGTTCGGATAAGAAATTGTTTTCCTAATAAATAATACCGGAATTTCTGCAGTGCATAAACTATGGCTAACAGTTCAATCTCCGAGATGTTATAATTTTGTTCGCATTTAGAGAGAACTCTAGCTGCAAAACTAATAGGGAACATTTCTTTATTATCATTTATTTGAAATAAATGGCCTCCGATTGCCATACCACTCCCATCCGTTTGGACTACATAAGTTAACTTTGGATCTGGAATATGTAAAATAATTTTATGAATAAATAATTTTTTTGCGGCTTCAAAAGCGGCTTCAGCTTCAGGAGTCCACCTCCATTTACTTTTTTTACTTAAAATTTCATTTAACGGCTGCGTTGTGTTAGCTATTTCCTTAATAAATCTCCTATAAGTCCTAAAAATCCTTTTAATTCTTTGACATTCCTCGGACGTCGATAATTTTTTATACTTTCGATCTTCTCAGGACACATAGCAATTCCCTCTGCCGAAATAATATGACCTAAATATTTTAACTTGTTACAAAAAAATTTAGCCTTCATTAAATTAGTTATGTTGTTATTTTTTAAAATATTAAATATAATTCTCAAATGTTCTAAGTGTTCCTCCATCGTACTGGAATAAATCAAAATATCGTCCACAAACAATTGACAAAACTCGCTCGTGTCTTGAAATAACGGATTTAATGCTCTAATTAGACTTGCGCAACTAGTTTTAAGTCCGAATGGTGTAACTAAAAAGTAATAACACTGCTGCTTGTATAAAAATGCAGTGTATTTTTGGGACTGTTTCTCCAAAGGAATTTGCCAAAATGAATTTGTCAAATCCAATGTTGACATAAAATTTAAATTTTTACATGTTGTAAAGACTGATTCCAAACTCGGGGGATTCTCATATTGCGGAATAATATGTTTGTTGAGCTCTCTAGCATCTAAACATAACCTTACCCGTCCTGTTTTTTTTTTTACAATTACTAATGGGCTGATAAAGTTTGAAAATCCTTTCGCAATAATACCTTGTTTTAGCATCTCCGATAATTCATATTCTATCTCTTGTTCTAAATGAATAGGCACGGGGTATGACCTCGGCTTAAAATTATTAATTCCCGGAATCATTTGCAATTTATGAACATATGATGTTAGTGAAATCTTCTCAGACCAACCAGGTAGAATAACTACCTGGTTGGTCTGAGATTTCACTATTATTATCAATCAAATTAATTAATTTATTTTTTATGTTACAATCATGAATTCCACACTCTATCTGTTCAAATATATCATCTTCGCTAACCTTAGAAACAGAGTCGACAGACTTTATCTGTTGATCATTTACGTTATCATAATTCCCACTATTTACTTCATAAGGATCCTTACCAAATGAAACAATATTTTTTACATTCATATAATCAATCTCAATATTATTACTTTTAAAATTTATATTACAATTTAATTTAGATAAAATATCGACACCCATAATTACATCATAAATCAATTCAGGAACCACCCAAAAATTTACCCTGACAGAAACATCAGCGATTTTTATCTCAAGGTAAACTTGTGTTTTTACATTAATTGATTTTCTCCCGAAAGCTCCTGTTATTTGTGCTGAGGGCAACTGTAATTGGCTAAGAATTTGAATATTATTTTTATGTTTAAGTAAATATTTCTCAGAAATACAACTGATTTGTGAGCCAGAATCAAATAGTGCTATCACTGTTAACTTATTTATTTTTATAGGTATTTTCGGAGTTTTCCCTACGTTTCTGACGCTATTATTTTCCTCACTCAACAAATAGTCTCTAGGATTTTCACATAGCTTGTTATTCCCATTGACTCTATGTACATTATTTATTTGTTTAGTAATTTGCCTATCACTCACGCTATCATTTTTACTAGTTTTACTATTATAATCTATTATATCATTGTTACTTGTTTTATTTTTATCATCTACTCTCTCTGTACCATTTGTTTTATTTTCATTGTTATTTATATTATCAAAACACACATTATTATTATTATCATTATCTGTTTTATTATATGTTACATTTTTATCTTTTATAATAGTTGTATTATCATACATGTTACTATTATAATACGTCTTAGTCTTATATTTAATTATATTGTCTACACATTTGTTATTTTTACATTTATTTATGTTGTTATTTGTTTTATTTCTATATCTAGTTTTTGTATGATAGTCATTTGTCTTACTATATTGTACTTGCTTATTATTTATTTTTAATTTTTTACAATTTGCCCCTTTATATAATATCTCTAGGTTCTTTGCGGATATTTGGGGCTCTACCCGTTTTTTTGAACACCCCCATTAGATCCTTCCCTATCATCTCTAACTTCAGGTGACCGATCTATTACCATCGCACTTGTTGATGGTTTGTCGCGATCCCTATTTTGAAATGGTGGTCCCGGCTGGTAATTCCGATCTCCACGATTCCACCTATCACGACGTTGCCATGGTCCGTTGTCGCGATTTTGGTAACCTGCCCTAGCACCTTCAAACCTCTTTGGCGTATACGAGCCAACATTTGGGGTCTTATTATAATTATTATTATTGTTTTGTTGTTGATTATTATGCGGATTAAATTTTTGTTCATATTTATTTTTGTTGTTATTAATATTGATTTTTGCTAACACTTCATATAACTGGAAACGATCGACAATGTTAGCCACAATTAAAGAGCACTTAACACTATCCGGAAAGTGGTTAATCATGCTTTTAATTAATGAGGATTCTGGGATCTCTGGTTCTAAATATTGGCAATTTTTTAATATTTTTCGAGCATAGTCGTCCATTGTTAATTGTTCATCTAATTGGTACCGACCACGAAACAATCTTTCTCTCACCTCGGTCTGCCTATAATCATCCCAATGTTTAGATAAACATTTTTCTCGGAATTGTTCATAATTATTGATACGAGTAGCCTCGGTCTGCCACCGCGTCTTAACCGCATCATAGAAACACTCTGGAATGGCTAACCTCTTATCATTCCATGACATGATTCCGCATCCCTCAAAATACTCCCCTAATTCTTGGATAAAATCCACTGGGTTGTCCCTTGAATCATTTGAGAACCTAGGGATTTTTCGATAAGAGTTCAATCTAAATAACGGACTAAGGACTATATTTTCTTTCAGACTTGAACTAGTTGCTATATTTAATTTAGTACTGACCTCTGCAATACATTTTTCTTGTTGTTGTTTTGTAACATTTATTTTTTCCTCTAAATTAATTTTTGTTAATTGCAATTCTTTTTGTTGTTCATCTTTAATTGTGTCTACATTTTTTTAAATATTATCTACCTGATCTCTAACCTCTTCTTTTATTTGATCCAATTGGTTTGTTATTTCCCGGTTTGAATCTTTTATTTTTTGTTCAATATCTTTCTCTACATTGTCAACCCGTGAGTTTATAGTGGCTAATTCTTCATTATTTTTTAAATATTGTTGGTTGATTTCATCTAATTTATAGTTTAAATTTAAAATGGCTATTTCGTGTCTATCATAATGTTCTTTTATCTGTTTATTAGTTTGTACAATTTCATTATTAGTTGATTCAAGTTTATTTTTTAATTCGGAAGTACTCTTTTCATTTTGTTGTTTAAGTTCAAAGATATTATTATTAGTTATTTCATTTTGTTGCTTATTCTCATCCATTAATTTTTGAAGCATATTAAGTATTTATTTTTATTTTGGCTATCCCCCATTACTCTCAGCCCACCATCTTGCTTTTCGTCACCGCGTTCTGAACCACTATCTACGTCGGCCATTTTGGACGCTATCTTTTACAATGTAATTATGAAATTAATTTTTACAAATATTTTTACAGAATTACAAATAAGGTCTTTTTATTATTTCTTTTCGGGTGCCATATAAAAATGTAATGTTTCAAGTCCCTGTTCGCGACGACAATTATGGAACGATACTTTTACTCGCTTACATTTACTTTAATATAATTTTGAAGTCCCTATTTCGGGAGCCATTTATGTAACGGTCCTTACCTTATATTTTATATAATACTGTACTATAATTAAAAGTGGTACTAAATTACTATAAAATATAAGACGTACATTTTTATTTGATTACTTAGATTGGTTTATTTTTATTAATAAAATTATTTTTTTGTTTTAAAAGGGTTAGTCACATTCTCTTTTACAAACATAAATTACCCCAATTATAACAGGTCTTGATGCTTGAGATTTGATGAGGGTGGTGTCTTCATATTTTTTGTAGTGATGTGATGGAATGACTCCTCTTAAATACAGAATCGTGCTCCTCTCATATTTTTCTCTTAGTTGGTGGTTGCAAAATTATGATCTCTGGATAGTCTGCTCCTGTATGCCTCTATTTCTTGATCCTCATGGTGGTAAGTAACACCAGCTGGCTCCGGCTAAGTGTCCATCATACAACAGTACTCACTGCACTACACATATTTCTTAAGATCTTATTAGAGATCTCCGCGCACTCACTACTCTGAACCACGATCTCCTGAACAAGCCTGATAAACGACTCCTTGCCTCTCGAGGGGACAGACGACTTATCCAGTTTTGGATTGCGCTATGCCCATTGGCCACAATTTTTACAGCCTTTAAACTACTAAACATCTGTTTTTTTTAAATATTCATAACAATTACATATTTCCGTATACAATTCTAGTTGCTTACATTTATTGTTAACACACTATTACCTTATTATTTAATTTTATTACATTATTGAAATAAATGAATTGATATATTTTTATACTATATCGACCCTGGTACATTATCGATATGATAACCTCCAGTAACCTTCCTTAGGTCTCATACAATGATTGAAACTCTAGTACATTATTTTTCATTTATTAAATATTAATGTAATGAACAATATGGGTCATTACAATATATATATATTTTTTTATTTCTGATACTAATACATAATTATGTCAAATATTCTTTTTAATATATTTCAACCATCATATCTTATTTTTGGCCAAGAGCCGTAACAGTGTACACTTCGTCTCCACGATCTCTCGTGATTTTGAGGAAAATAAGTGAAAGAGCTGTGTAAAATTTTGTGCGATCATTGTTATTGGTGTGACGAATAGATTTTAGTGTCTAGAAGTAATAATTATTCAAATTTTTATTTGATATTACTGAATATGGAATAGTGTGGTGAAAAGTTTATGGAGAAATTGTCTACGGTATGAAGAATACTGCTGTGGAATTATAGCAAGGTATTTAGAAACATTTTATTTGACGATTTTCTGTACGTTTTTGACTTGAAAAGAGGCAAGGTTGGGATTATAGCTCATCTTGTAGAGTCTGGAAACCTAACGTCACTGATTCCGTGACACCGGTACAGGTACGTCACTACTTATCGCTCCCTTATCGTCCTGGCACTGATCCCCGGCAACACGTCACAATCTGACCTATATTCCGTACCCCCTCCTGTCGCGTATCTTATGAGCGGAAATAAAGATCTTAAAAAGTCAACTGAAGAACATTTGACAGCTCCGGCTAAGAGAAGAAGAGGTTCTCCAGAAGAAGTGGTTAATAAAAAATCAAATAAATCAACAATGGGGAAAGGGGAAGGTTTTCCAAACGAAGAAAGCCTGCTGGTAAAGCTATTGGACTCAACACTGGGAAAACTGCAGGATACCCTACCAACGAAAGCCGACTTTAAAATATTAGAAGAAAAATTGGAAAAGCCATCAAAGAAAATAGCGGTATGAAAGAGGTGATAAAACATCTAAAAGAGCAGAATAAAGAAATCACAAAAAATATGGAGTTCTTGCTCCAAAAAACGAAATCAAAAAATTTAATATTTAAAGGATTACCAGAAAGTAAAGATGATGTTCAATTAGTGAAGGACCTCTGTAGTAAGACATTGGGAGTAGAAGAAGCCGACATTGACAGGAGCTACTGTATTAGGAAGGAAAACAATGTATTAGCTGTGTTTATTAAAATATCGGATGTGCAATCCATCTTCAGATATGCAAATAAATTAAAAGGAACAGGACTTTGGATTCAACGGGACCTGACGTTTGCTCAAAGAAGAATTAGAAGAAAGTTGTTAGAAATAAAAAATTACGATACCGGAGCAGACATTCTAATAAGAAGTAATTATTTTCTTTATAAAAATAAGAAGTTTTTCTGGAATGAAGAGGAAGGACTTAGGGCGGAAAATAAAGAAGACCTGGAAATATTGAAGAATTTCCCTATCATAAAGACACAAGTGACAAATCCAAAAAACTGATCTATAAGGCTAATAACAACCCGATAAGTTGCAAACAAATGAGTAATAACATTGTGTAATAAAAGGATGTTGCGCGTCGCGTTTTTAATAATAAAATGGTGATTGCTATGTACTTTTTATCTAAATTGCTGAGATTTTCTCAAAAATGCTTTGTCTTTACTTACAAAGGATGCCAGATTGCCTATATAATAGAACAGTCATTTAAATTTACTGATTTTAATATATAAATTGGATTTCTATAGTCCAAAGGCGAAAAAGATTCGTTCAACAAAAATAGTTTTGAAAAACCAAATTCTTAAATCAATATTGACTAGGATAAGTAAGGGAAGCATACAAAAAAAATCTAGCAAGTCATATTGAAATTAATATATTTACAACAAAATAAATAACTTAAAATTAAAAACATAATATAAAATTAAACCTTATTGATAATGGTGTATGGATGCTGGGGCTGGAGCTAATCGGATGATGATGGCTGGACAGCTCTGCGAGGGTTTGAGAGTGGAAGAACAGACTAGCGGCTGAGTTCCTCCTGAACTTCTGGGGTTGGATGCTGGGTCCTGGATATCTCTGCGGGGACTTTCGAGTGGAATGGATGACGGCTGGCTGAGTTCCTCCTCAAGGTCTGGACTTCAACGGCTCATCTTGACTGGAGATTCCCTCGAAGGATGCTGGATCTCAACTCCATCTGTCCACCTCCACCTCTAGACTAGAACTGTAGTCTTCAACTGGTGGATCTCGACTGTCTACTCTTGAGCTCTGCACTTCCCCTACTACTTTGCGATACTCCCTGGCGGAGATCCGGGAGCAGACTTCAAAAGGGGAAGTTTATCCATTGAAGAGCGGACAGGTTGACACTCGAGGCAAATTTATGTGAGCCCAGGTGTGCACCCTGGAGTTTATATGACCCTAACAGAGGGCTTGGGCTCTAATCTGGTACCCTTTTTCATGCTGGTAATTTTACTCTCCGTCAGGTAAATTGATGGAGGTGAGAAGGGGTCCTTTCTCGCAGACTTCAAAAGGGGAAGTTTATCCATTGAAGAGCGGATAGGTTGACACTCGAGGCAAATTTATGTGAGCCCAGGTGTGCATCCTGGAGGTTTATATGACCCTAACAGAGGGCTTGGGCTCTAATCTGGTACCCTTCTGTCATGCTGGTAATTTTACTCTCCGTCAGGTAAATTGATGGAGATGAGAAGGGGTCCTTTATTTTATAGCTGTTACCTGCCTCCAAAATTTAGGATTTATTTCTCCATTATTGTCTATATGTATTATTGACTTTACTTTTTAAAAATACATTTATATTTAGATGCAATCGCAAATCCATTACACTACATTACCCTCTCCTGGTTTTACCAAAATTGTACGTAGGACAATTTTATTATTATTATTTACAACAATTCCAATATAAATTAATTACATAAAAAAAACTAAAACTAGTATTTGAACTTATATTTATATTAAATCTATAATTAACATAAAAACCAAATTATTATTTTTAAACTACAATATATACACGAATTTAATTTTAAAAAACACAACTTACTAAATATATTTATATGTAATCTTATAATTAATATAAAAGAAATCACATTATTAATTTTTACTATGGGTATTTCATCTTCAAAATTTATTTTACACAATTTTCATAAATTATATTTAAAAAAAACATTTCACCTAATTTTCTCTGAAATATGAATAACCAATTTCAACAATTACACTTTAATATTTAAAATTTCTCAAATAAAATCTGGGTCGACTCGAAAAAATTTTTCTTTTCTTATTACTCATGACAAAAAAAAAGGGTTGTTTTCTAAATTCAAAATTTTCCTTCTTTGGTTCCATTCCATAAATATTTCTTTACATTCGAGCTATATTTCTTATTATTTATGGGACGTTAATCAGGTCTTCACCTATTTCCTACCTATCCTTTATTTTCCTAAACATCAAAAAATATCTCATATGTTATTACTATTATATCATACTCATATATTATTACTTTATATCGTCGTAGATTTCATGGATCCTCCCTTCCTTGGGTAGGCCATCTCAAAAATTATTATTACTTCTTATATCGTCGTAGATTCATGGATCCTCCCTTCCTTGGGTAGGCCATCTCAAAAAATACCTAGCTACCTGTTCCCTGATAGCTCTCTTCTCATAAACAAACTATTCTCCATAATTGATGCTCCACTAACTTTCACTAACATCCATACAAATTATAAAAAAAAAAACATCCCTATACTTATCTCTTTCTAATTATTATTTATTACTTTTTTCTGCTCTTTTATGAATCGATCTTCGATAAAATTATTTATAAAATCTTTTATTCTGCGCATCTTCACTCTTTTCTTTCACTCTTTACCTATTTTCCTATCTTAAAATGATTATGCAAAAAAAAAAAAATGACCATAAACATCTTCCTATCAATAAAACAAAAACTTCTGGCTCCCTGAGTCCAATAACACACGAGCGGGGACGGAGGTGTGAAGTCCGTCTAATAGGGCCTGAGCGGTGCCCATAATGACATGCGATTCGGGTTGATGTCGCTTGTCGGTAGGCGCCGGGTGGTATCTTCCCGAACATGGCCTACGAATGATGAATGGGGTTCACCATTGTTATCGTTGGAGCGGGCTTCATCAGTCTTCTTCCCTGTATGAAGTAAGCTGTGATGCCTTGAATTGCAGTACTTACAATTCCATTTTGACGGGCAGTTCGCGGCCCTTTGCCCTCTTCCCAGGCAGTTAAGGCATCCAGTCCATGCCTTGGCGAAGTCGAAACGAGTCTGGGCCGGCAGCTCACTGAAGGTGAAACATTTCACTAGTGAATAGCTGCCTTTGCAGTAGGGGCATGGAGTGAAACTCGGATTTGGGCTGTTATTCGTAGTCGAGGGAGAGGTGCGTCCAAATCTATTTGACCTAGGTGAGCCACGGTGGCGAGCCGGACTCCTCCTCGGACTGGCGGTTGGGGAACTACTGTGACGTGTAGGGCTCTTCCTTGACCAGTATTGAGATGAATCTCCAGATTGGGCGAGCATAGATACGCCAGTAGAGGTTTGAGTCGATCGGGGGTACCGGAGCGTTCATCGAGAAGTTCCAGGGATAGCTTACAAGCCATCATGCGTTGCCTCACAAAGTTGATTATTTCGTCGGCAGATGGGAACTCTGTCCCTTTATGGGCAAGCTCAAACTGCTTGCGGGTGGCCGGATCGAGTGCTCGCAATGCCAGGATTGACAGTAAGGCGTCACCTGGGTTTTGGAGCCTTAGAGCGCGAAATGATTCGACGCTCTCGCCGACCTGAGAGAGATATGCGTTCAGCTTGGCGTACTCAGAGTTGGATGAGCGATTACGGAAATTTAGGACCGTCTGAATGTGTCGAGAGGCCAATACTCGGGGATTGTCATAAACCTTCATTAATGACTCCCAAGCCAGGGCATATGAAGAACCGTCGAAAGACAGGCCAGACAGGAGCGATGCGGGTTCTCCTACCAGAGCGTCCTTAAGGTAATGCATATTGTCGACTGGAGGGATGCGCGGACTGTTTCCTACTAATGAGAGAAACTTGTCCCGAAATTCTACCCATTTGAATAAGTCCCCGTTCCATTTAGGCACCGCTATGCGTGGTAACCCACATCCCTGATAGTCGTTGGGTGCTGACAATAGGGTGGGAACGGCAGCCGAAGAGACTGAAGTGACGGATGCGGCTTCGCGTTTCAGTCTAAGCTTCCGAAGAGAGGTATCAGCCACAAGGATCTCATCCCTCACAGTATCGTGGATAGTCAGCCATTTGTCATCTGGAAACGAAGTTTTCGGATCGAGATTGAAATGCGCACTATCGAGCTCCTTCCAGGTTGCCTGAAATTCGTGCCAATACTCACAAGCGCTGTGTATGCGTGCCTCCAGGTCGGCATAAGAGTCGTCGTCAGGGGTGGCTGCCTTAGCCATACCCATGATGCCGGCAATGTTGCGCTTAATGCTGCGGAGCTGGCGCTCTAGTGATGAAATCTGATGGGAAGATTCCGCCATCATGTGACTATCAATCTGGTGAGTAAACAATAGAAAATATAATTTGGAAAATAATGATCCGTTCAGGACACACAATCAAGGAAATGTCAATGGTCATGCATATGTATATAATATATAATATGTTAATATGATTATGCATATGTTAATATGATTATGCATATGTTATAATATGTTTATAAAATATGTATGTATATAATATAAATGTGTACATATGTTATGAGCATAAGTGATTAGAAACTAGGAGACCTAATTCTTATAGAGGATTACTGTGGTCGGACAAGTGTTTGTAAAATACTTGCATTTATTATTACAAGGTATGTTGTCTAACGTAGGATAAAGCGAGGGATTATTTGGCTGCCATCGGTCGAGCTCCTATGAAATACAACATTGACTGAAATATTATATAAAAATTCATGATGAATGAATAAATGAAAAAAGGTAGACACTGAATAAAAGTGATGAAGAGAAATTTCCACAATATTCCTCACCCGGGGCACCATAAATGTTTGGGTCAGGGTCGGACACTTAACGTTGTGAGCAAAGGCCCGATAACCATGAAGAACCCAGAATGACAGGGGAGTAAAATTTGTGAGGAATAAATGCGGAAATAGTGAAAATAAGAATTCTATTTGGAACACAATAAGTAAATTGAAATGAATGTTACTTGATCACTGTAAACAGAATGTTCTGGTCGATTCGGCTGTGTCGCTCCTTGGTGGTCCGTGATGATAGACGAGATAGGAGGGGGTCCTCACGGGGAAGTCTTCATGTGTGAGATGTATCCAGGCCAGGCTGCGTTGGACGAAATGCTGACTGGGGTAGTAAGATGCGTCTCAGTCAGGCTGTGGTGAACGACTGGTGGCTGGACCGGGAGTAGTGGGGATGGCGAGCGAGCTAGCCGTGGCGTAGGAACCATAGTGGGGGGCGATGGCTAAGCTCAATAGTCGTAATTGAACAATAAGTAAGGTCCATACCTGAATATATGTGACAAATATATTTACAAGGCTCTCATTTGGTTAACATAGCCCATCATGGTCACTAGATAAAATATGGGTCAATGTGACATTTTCAATAGATACCCACGGTCGGATACTAATACAAATATTACTCAAAAATACAAAACAAAAAAAAAATTGAAGAGATACATTTATGGAACATCACAAACAATAATACGAACATACTTGGAATACATTTATCATGTAAGACCATTCACCAATGTGTGCCATCACCCCGCCGTCAGCCTAGTCAGATCTCCTTTAATAATCAAATTTTAATTAAATTAAAACTGAAATATTATATAAAAATTCATAATGAATGAATAAATGAAAAAAAGATAAGACACTGCATAAAAATGATAAAACGCTAGATTTCCACAAATATTTCTCACCCGGGGCACCATAAATGTTTGAGTCAGGGTCGGACACACGTGGTGGTAAAATGGTGATTTCTATATACTTTTTATCTAAATTGCTGAGATTTTCTCAAAAATGCTTTGTCTTTACTAATTTAAAATGTCCAAAGGATGCCAGATTGCCTATATAATAGAACGGTCATTTAAATTTACTGATTTTAATATATAAATTGGATTTCTATAGTCCAAAGGCGAAAAAGATTCGTTCAACAAAAATAGTTTTGAAAAACCAAATTCTTAAATCAATATTGACTAGGATAAGTAAGGGAAGCATACAAAAAAAATCTAGCAAGTCATATTGAAATTAATATATTTACAACAAAATAAATAACTTAAAATTAAAAACATAATATAAAATTAAACCTTATTGATAATGGTGTATGGATGCTGGGGCTGGAGCTAATCGGATGATGATGGCTGGACAGCTCTGCGAGGGTTTGAGAGTGGAAGAACAGACTAGCGGCTGAGTTCCTCCTGAACTTCTGGGGTTGGATGCTGGGTCCTGGATATCTCTGCGGGGACTTTCGAGTGGAATGGATGACGGCTGGCTGAGTTCCTCCTCAAGGTCTGGACTTCAACGGCTCATCTTGACTGGAGATTCCCTCGAAGGATGCTGGATCTCAACTCCATCTGTCCACCTCCACCTCTAGACTAGAACTGTAGTCTTCAACTGGTGGATCTCGACTGTCTACTCTTGAGCTCTGCACTTCCCCCACTACTTTGCGATACTCCCTGGCGGAGATCCGGGAGCAGACTTCAAAAGGAAAAGTTTATCCATTGAAGAGCGGATAGGTTGACACTTGAGGCAAATTTATGTGAGCCCAGGTGTGCACCCTGGAGGTTTATATGACCCTAACAGAGGGCTTGGGCTCTAATCTGGTACCCTTTTTCATGCTGGTAATGTTACTCTCCGTCAGGTAAATTGATGGAGGTGAAAAGGGGTCCTTTCTTTTATAGCTGTTACCTGCCTCCAAAATTTAGGATTTATTTCTCCATTATTGTCTATATGTATTATTGACTTTATTTTTTAAAAATACATTTATATTTAGATGCAGTCGCAAATCCATTACACTACAATAGATTGTTTATGTTCTTTTTTAAGTTACAATGTGGCTGGAATTAACAATAAGAAAGATAAGGTAATGTTTTTTGATTTTGTTAAGGGATTCGATGTATTTTTATTGTTTGAAACATTTATAGAAGAAAAAGATTTTGTGTTTTTTGAAAAAATTTTCACTGGATTTAGACTGTGTTGGGTGAGTGCAAAAAAAGATGCTGCATTCGGTAGGGCTAAGGGGGGTTCTTTGTACCTATGGGATTAAGGTAAATAGTATGTTTTCAAAGAACTTTGATTTTGTGAAACTAGGAAATAGAGATTTAATTTTTTGTAAAGCGAATAAAGCGGAATTGTACATATTACCCGTGTATCTGAGTGTATCCGGTTGGGCTAGGGATTTCAAAGATATGGTAAATTTGTAAATTGATTATCCACAAAATAGATTTATAGTAGTAGGTGACTGTAATGTTAGACTGGGATTCCATTTTTGAACCACGACGTAATATTCTACGTTTAGTGGGTGCATCACCGGGCGAATAATCAATGTCTACATCATCAACTTCACTATTATCAATAGCCGTATTATATCTATATACATATTCAATTGGTACACTATTCAATTTTTCGTAATCCACATCAAAATTCGTGAAATTAGTACTTGCATGGGGTACTTCATCACCGTACTTATTCTGTAAACAAGCAAATACTGCTTACTTTTCAACTATTGATGCCTCCGCGCTTGCTTTCACTCTTATTGTTAAAAATCGAAATTATACAATGAAACTATTACGTGACGCAGTTGATACTTGGCATTTTTTTATAAGAACAAAGTCAATTCCAGGCTCGAATCAAAATATCCAGCAGCATTGTCACCTTTAATTTTACCCGGTAATAAAGTCCTAGTACTCTCCTTAGGGGAATCATAACTCGGACAACAGTACGCAAAACGATCAGCCAGATTAGTGAAACCAGCACCATTATAAACAGATCCAGTCAAAAAGAATTTATAAGAAAATAAACGCTGTGGTTGATAAAAAAACTTACACACACGTCTTTGATTATATCTGCCTCTATAATTGTTCCTTCTGAATAACTGATTACGGTACATTACCATCTTCTATAATAAGGAGTTGCAATTGTCTTTGGGTGCGGGTTCGAAACTCCGTCTCACCTGGCAACCAAATGCTGCAAAAAAAGAATTTCCCTCAATGTCACAGGGTGATGCCCGGGTGTACAAAGAGTGGAAAGAGATATACTAATCCAAAGGGTTTTCGTGGGCTCACCAAGATTTCGGATCGTGGACAACACAATGTTTCAAACCGCTTGTGGTATTAATTTGGTTGTATATTATAGGATGATCAGCCTGAACAAAGTTTACACTCTATTAAAACTGCCCTTTCATCAAACAATTGAAGAAAAATCAGAAATGTAAATAATAACTCACGACTTTAAAGGAAATGTATATTATAAATTGAAAACAAAAAAAAATATATATAACAAAAAAAATCATATAAATATATATAATGAGATTTGCGTGAGGCGCTGAACAAAAAAACTTTAGAATTATCAAGTGTTTTTATTAAATTAAGGGTTAATTTCCCCGACTCTTACACTAGAAGAGTAATGTAAGCCTAAATTCTGTAGTGAGCGATCTCATTGAAATGTACACATACAATTATTATTTTTTTTTTTTTTTTTTTTTTTTTTTTTTTTTTTTTTTTGCCTCGGCAGACACCACACTAGCCATTGCTCTTCTTAAATCTACACTATAAAAGATAATTATGCTAAAGACGGGATACTGGAGAGAGGAGCCCAGACAGAGGGCCCAAGCAAGCGGCCCCAGCCAAGCCGGGGGACAGCCGGAGGCACCGCCGGACCACATCACCCAAAACAATATACATAGCGCCGACCAGTGACTGGAGTGGAGGCTCCTGAAGGAAGATCTGCATGTAGTGCCGGCCGTTCAGACCTTCGGAGCTCCTGGGTCTATAGACCAGTGCCCCGACAGTGCCCCCCACAGACCCCCAGCCAAGCCAGCAACCCCAAGCCCAGGCCCCCCACCGGAACCCGCCCCCCAGTCAGAGCTTACATTGGTTCAATTTATAGCTAAGGAATCTGGGGCTGATTTTGAATTTGCATTATAAATCTGTGAATGGATTGGTAAATAAAAATGTTGCGGGTTATTAAAAGCTGGGGATAGTTAAAGGGGGCTTGGGTTAGCTTATACAGTTCAGTGAACATAAGTTCTCTCTGGGTATGATATTTGGTACATGTAAGTACAATGTGCTCCAGGTTCTCCTCCACCCGACACACCCGGCACAGTGGGCTGTCTGCCTTGCCTATCCTAAAGAGATACGTCCCACAGATCCCGTGGTTCACCCTCAATCTATTGATATTAGTACATACAGACTTGGGGAGACAGGCCTCCCTGTACCAGGGTTCTGAGCCCACTCTCGGGTTCATCCTCTTATACCAACTTCCTTTGTCACTACTGGTATACATCTCTTGCCAAATGGACCGACAGTTCCTTTTAATTTGTCCACTAAGATCCTCTTTGGGTAGCCGGACTGGTAAGGGGGTCCCTTCTGATAACGCTTGTTTAGCAAAACCATCAACCACTTCGTTATATTTTATTCCTATATGAGCCTTAATCCAACAGAACACTACAACTTTGCCTGACTCTTGTATGTTGTTTAAAGTCAATAGGAGGTCCAACTCGAAATTATTTAAGTGAACTCCAATTTTAATATTGCTAAGTTTTCTAATACAACTTTGACTGTCGGAAAAGATAACCACTCTATTGAAAGGTAACTTCTCTAAGTACTTTAAAGCCTCGAGAATGGCAACTAACTCGGCAGAATATATTGTTGTTAGCTCTGGCAACTTAAACAACTCAGATCTATCTAATTGTGGGTCAAAGAAGGCACAACCTACCTTACTGTCTTTTACAGAGCCATCTGTAAAAATATAATGCCACTGTGGCCATAATAGCTGGATATCCATGGAGAAAGCAGAGTTGGTAAATAGCGATGGGATTGACGAATAGTCTCGCAAAAAGGCTGTAGAGATAGCAAGTTTATGCAAGAAGTACTGTGAGTTGTACACCGGTAATTATAAATTAACATATAGGTATTTTACCAAAAGAGAATGATAATATAACATAAGGTAATGGCCACATAGACGACATTATGAATTTAACAAACAATAGAAGATATATATATCTACAGGCAAATGCAAAAATGTTTGAATCACTGAGATTATGAAATAAATAAATTCGACAAAACTCTCTTGGTGACTAAAAAAAAAATTGTTCAACTTCACCCGAATCCTTGGAAAAATGTCCAGTCGATTCCGCCAGAAAGATCGAGGACATTTTAGGGTTGAATGATGGCTTCGACTGCTCCTTTAGAGTTGGGATATTTACATCATGGTAGAGATGGACTGGAATTCATAAAACATAGATACAGGAAAATGGATGTTCAAAAGATGAATTTGGTGAGATGAATATGGAAGTCTTTTACCGGAGAAATAGCTGAAGGTTCATAATGCAAATGGTGGATGATTGAATTTCAATTAGATTAATAATATGAACTGCATAGGTGGTCCGCAGATCCAGCTTGCGTTCATAAGAAGGGAGGACACTTGTTTGGACAAAACTTTTTGAGTAATTGTAAGTCTTGAAGAGAAGCCCTCTCCAACACGCTATCTCTTCAGGACCTGAAAAGCAACTGACGATCTGAAATCTGTCCATCTGGAACGTTCTAGAATGTTCGAAAACAAATGACGTTAGCGGATGATAATGGAGGTGCATTTCCGCTGCCAATGTTGTATATTTTGATGGAATATTCTTCTGGAGTACTGTATACGTCTCTTTTCTATTTTTTCATTATCCACAATTAATTTTGGGTGATAGAAATTCATCTCAGGTGGAATTGAGCATACAAAAATAAAAGGTAACATTCTTGAAATATATCTGGGGACGAAGTGTCTGAGAAACAAGGCAGGTTTCATTCGGGTTATCCTTGTTATTATTGTCTATTTATATTTTTCGCACAAACACTAATTCACAAGGTTCTTGAAACTGTTTTGTCACCAAGAGACACAAAACAACAATATTTACACAATATACATATTTTTCATCGTCCATTTTCTACTTATATATGGCGAAATTACATACAAACCTTGTACGTTACAGACAATACTATATCATTTGACATTTACAGAAAACCTACTTCCACTGACACAGTTATACCTGCAGACTCTTCCCATCCTTATGGACACAAAATGGCGGAATTTCATTTTCTCACCAACCGACTGCTTCATGTTCCTCTGACCAGCGATAATTTCGATAAGGAGAAAAATTGCATAAAACATATCGCAGAAGTCAACGGATATGACGCGGGGTTGGTCGAGAAAATGATAAAGAAAAAAGTTAAGAATAAGCTTATGCCCCGAGGCCTGAAAAGGAATGAGGATGTATACAAGAATTGGTGTGTACTCCCTTACCTAGGGCCTGTGTCCGAGAGGATGGGTCGTACTATTACTAGGGACGGAGTCAGGGTGGCCTACAGAAATGACAACACTTTAAGGAATTGTTTCCCCAGTCTGAAGGACAGAGTACCTTTCAGGGACAAATCCGGTGTTTACAAACTGACATGTGGTAATTGTAATGCAACATATATTGGACAGACAGGAAGGAAATTACACATACGGACTAAGGAACATCTACGAAGAAGGGATTCCGAGTTCTTTATTCATTGTCAAAATGAGGGCCATAATGGTACCCATAGAGTGGCACTGTTGCACGAGGGTACCAAGGGAAGACGTACAGATATCTTAGAAGGCTTGGAGATCCGACTTTCTTTATATGAGGATTCAAAAAGTCTTAACAAAAAAATAGAGGTTAAGAACTCCCTTCTGCTGCCTGACCTACCTGGTGTGAGAGATTGGTCCAAAACTAAGGGAAGTAGCTGTCCTGTGAAAGATGTATTGTAAATATGGTTTTTATAATGATAATTTTTGTGAATTCAAGTCTGTGATAATATTTTTAACAATGTATTTATTTATGTTTTTATTTATTTTATTTTTTTATTTTTTATTTATTTTTTTTTATTTTTTATATATTTTATGACAACAAATAATTTCTTTGGCTGTATGATGAAAAATGTTTATATTATGTATAGACTTAATGTATTTATTAGAATGAATGGTTTTTACATGTTGTGAGTGAGTGAACCTGGCTACCCCCACCCCTTAGAGCTATGCCAGTTATCTTCCAACCGCTGTGCTGTGTGGGTGGGTAAGTTAATTTTATAATTTTACTCTGTATCCTGATGCCTTAAGAATTATTTATACTTTTTATTATTTGTATATTTTGTTATTCTATGATAGATGAACCACTGATGATGACGCTACTGCGTCGAAAATCGGTTCTGGTATAAAATAAAACAGTGGGAAGACAACGTCTTCTATTAGAAATCTCGTCCCACAACATCTTACTATCACATATGAACTATAAGCAGGTATATTATAATTAAAATTTCTACTTGCATTCTTTGATTCACGTCTATCTGGTTAGTACTATTTTGTGTCTTACTTTCAGTGAAAAATTATAGATAATTGGCGATCTATGTATATAAAGTCACGGAAGGAAGGCTTCACCAATTTGCCCACTCTGACAAATATACTTTGTGGCAACTCCACAAAAGAGACAGTAAAAAAAAATAATGTGAAATGAGAATGTCAACTTTTGATATCTCTACATTATTCCCCCCGTTAATTTTGAGAATAAAATTAAATTGAAAAATCCGGATGGAGTGACATAAAGAAACGAATCAGACGGGTTGAAAAACAATTGAATTTTTTATTCTGTAGCAACGCCTTCCACTGATGGATCCGCAATTATACATTACCTCGCTTCGCCTTTGTGCACACGGGCCACAATTAAAGACAAATTATAAATTACATAAATTAAAACAAATTTTCCTTTCGGTTTCTCCCAGCGATATCATCCTACTAAGGGTTCGTACCCTATTTCGAGCCCATTTGGTCACTCGATCAAAAAAAATATCAATACTATAAGGACCCCGATTCACGGCAGTTCACTTCCTAACTAATTATTCTTGAGGTGGCTTTCTACCTACTCTCAAATTACGTCGACAGATACACATGTATCTCTATATATAATAATTTCCCCCCATTCCCTAATTTATATATATCTAATATATATATAATCTTCGGGAGAAAACGAAACACTTCTCACAAGATTTTACTTTTCCCAAACAAGGCCGGGTGGTTGGAATGCACAAAAGAAAAACGTACACATTTACTCGATGAAAGAATGGACATGGAATTAAGTAAATTTTTTTTTTTTTTTAATCATAAATCTCCGGATCCATCCTCCCTTTCACAAATTACGTACGAATAGAATATATTACTTTGCCTTTAATAGATGATTTAAACAAATCAAATCAAATATATATATATAAAAAAAACAAAAAAACTTTATGTTCACTCCATTAATTATGAATTTAAGTATATTATATACTAGCAGTAATACCCGGCGTTGCCCGGGGAACTTTGACTTTTCTACTAATATCTCCTAAAAGTCTTTTAAATTCTTCAACAGTAAATTCATGATGTTATAATTTTCAATTATTCATACGGAATAAGGCTTATAGTCCTTCAACGTCAAACACCCCAGCTAGTAAGTTTTTAGGACACCTGGGCATCACAGCTAGTATGCGTCTTTCAACGGCGGAAACCACAGATAGTGAATACTTAGCATCGCTGGACATCCTAGCCAGTGCGTACTTAAGAACGCTATTGACCGCAGCTAGTAAATGCCTTGCAACAGCGGACCCCACAGCGAATACATAGTTACTACTACTACATGTGAAATTCATGCCAATCCGCTTACCCTTTAACAGTACATTCATGATGTTATAATTTTCAATTATTCATACGGAATAAGGCTTATAGTCCTTCAACTATAGCAACGCTAGTAAGTTTTTAGGACCCCTGGGCACCACAGCTAGTATGCGCCTTTCAACGGCGGAAACCACAGCTAGTGAATACTTAGCTTCGCTGGACGTCCTAGCCAGTGCGAACTTAAGAACGTTTGTGACCACAGCTAATATATGCCTTGCAACGCCGTCACCACAGCTAGTACGTAGTTAGGAACGCTGGGCACCAGAGGTAGTATATGCCTTGCAACGGCGGATCCCACAGCTAGTACGTAGTTAGAACGCTGGTCACCGCAGCTAGTATGTGCCTCGCAAGAGCGGACCCCACAGCTAGTACGTAGTTAGAACCACTGGGCATCACAGCTAGTATGTGTTTTGCAACGACGGACCCCACAGCTAGAACGTTTTTAGGAACGCTGGGCCCTACAGGTAGTAGGTGCCTTGCAACTGCGGACCCCACAGATAGTATGTAGTTAGAACCACAGGGCATCATAGCTAGTATGAGTTTTGCAACGGCGGACCCCACAGCTAGTACCTACGTAGTTAAATACGCTGGGGCCACACTGCTAGCGCCTTGCAACAGCAAACCCCACAGCTAGTACGTAATTAGGAACGCTGGGCATCACAGCTAGTAAATGTCTTGTAGGTGCCTTGCAACAGCGAACCCCACATAGTTAGGAACGCTGGGGCTGAGCACTACAGCTAGTAAGTGCCTTGCAACAGCGGACCCCACAGCTAGTACGATATTAGGAACGCTGGGCATCACAGCTAGTAAATGTCTTGCAACAGTGAACCCCACAGCGAATACATAGTTACTACTACTACATGTGAAATTCATGACAATCCGATTACCCTTCAATGATTCAGCATTATTTTTTTGCTTAGCCCCCCCTCCCAAATTTTTAAAATGTCACATAGTGTATTTTTTATTTGACCATCAAGAATACTACATGTGAAATTTCGTGACAATCCAATCATCCGTTAATGACCTATCGCTATCTTCAAATTTAGGCCTACCCCCGTAACCCCCCTCCCGTTCACAAATTTTTGACGTCACACGCCCTATTTTTCTATTTGGCCTTTATGAATACTTCATGTGAAATTTCGTGACAATCCGATCATCCGTTAATGACTTATCACTATACTTATACTTAGGCCCTCATCAACCCACCCTCCCGTTCAAAATTTTGTGACATATACACTTTATATTTCTATTTGGCTTTTAAGAATACTACATGTGAAATTCCATGACAATACGACCAACCGTTAATGAGCTAGCACTATATTTATACTTAGGCCCCCCCGCCACAACCCCCCCTCCCGTAAACAATTTTGAGCCGTCACACCGCCTATTTTTCTATTTGGTCTTCAGGAATACTACATGTGAAACTTTGTGTTAATTCGACCAACCGTTAATGAGCTAGCTCTATATTTATACTTAGGCCTCCCCACAACCCCCCTCTCGTTCAAAACTTTGGGACGCCACACACCTTATTTTTCTATTTGGCCTTCAGGAATACTCCATGTGAAATTTCGTGACAATCCGACCAACCGTTAAAGAATTAGCTCTATATTTATACTTAGGCCCCCCCACAACCCCCCCCTCCCGTTCAAAACTTTGGGACGCCACACACCTTTTTTTCCTATTTGGCTTTTAAAAATACTACGTGAAATTTCATGACGATTCGCCCATTAGTTAATGAGTTAGCTCTATATTTATACTTAGGCCCCCCCACAACCCCCCTCCCGTTCAAAACTTGGGACGCCACACACCTTTTTTTCCTGTTTGGCTTTTAAAAAGACTACGTGTGAAATTTCATGACGATTCGCCCATTAGTTAATGAGTTAGCTCTATATTTATACTTAGGCCCCCCCACAACCCCCCCTCCCGTTCAAAACTTTGGGACGCCACACACCTTTTTTTTCTATTTGGCTTTTAAAAATACTACATGTGAAATTTCATGATGATTCGCCCATTAGTTAATGAGTTAGCTCTATATTTATACTTAGGCCCCCCCACAACCCCCCCTCCCGTTCAAAACTTTGGGACGCCACACACCTTTTTTTCCTATTTGGCTTTTAAAAATACTACATGTGAAATTTCATGACGATTCGCCCATTAGTTAATGAGTTAGCTCTATATTTATACTTAGGCCCCCCACAACCCCCCCTCCCGATCAAAATTTTGGGACGCCACATAGCCAATTATTCAATCGGGCTCAAAAGAATGCTACATGGGCAGTTTCATAAAAATCCGTCCAGCCGTTTGGGCGTGATGCTGGAACAAACATACAAACAAACCCCGTTTCAGCTTTATTAATATAGATTTAATCTCATATTTTATTAACAAAAAAAAATATTTAATTTATAAAAAAAATTTCAAATGATGTAGACATTTAGGCCTTCTCTGGCAGATGGTATGGCTTCATTAAATTTGCGTGAAATTTTCCCCTTTGGATGTTTTCATCCATCGGATAAACTAATAAAAAGGTGGTATTCCCGTAGGAGTGTACTATTTTAAAAGGTCCTTCAAATAACGGTTTAAATTTATGTGCCTGATGGGCTGCATCGTCGACTATACGAGCTGACTTGATCAATACAAGATCTCCGATTTTAAAATTATGAAAAATTTTGCCCTCGTTAAAAAATTTTGCCCTTGTTTCCCCTGTCCTTCTTCCTGTTCCACCCTATTGCGCAGCCGAAATAACTCCATGTCCTTCAAATAAGGATCTAATTGGCCTGGGTTCACCTGAACTAACTTAGAAAATATGTGTGACCATGGGGTGATATGTTTTTGCCCTGTAAGGACCTCACAAGGATAGGCCTTGATGGTACTATGGTATGTATTATTAAGGATGAATTCAATATTGGGCAAATGGTTAGGCCATGAATTATGCCTTTCAGGAAGTAAAAGACGCATGAAATTTCCGACCTCCCGGTTCACGCGTTCAAACAGGTTACTCCTGGGGTGTCGCACAGAGGCGAAGACCAACTGAATGTCGAGTCGAAACAGACTATCCTGCCAGAGCCTGCTAGTGAATTGAGTCCCATGATCCACCAACATTCTGTCATGTTAGTCTGTCAGTCATATCCCCAAACTCATTCGAGTTGCAAAAAAAAAATATGTTCACCATAAAAAGTGGCTAATGCAATTATATTGCACAGCCCAAATTTAATTCTTTCCTTTTTCCGGATGCCCCGGCGAATGGTGTCTCTAAACATCCCATCCCCCTTTTCTAAATATTGATTCAGCGTTAATTTTGTCCTTAATACCTGTTCAAATTCTTTTACTCTCTTTTTAAAATTGTTCTTATATCTTTTATTAGCCTTCTTTCTATTTCCAGTTTGTCTGTAGGTTTCTACTATATTTTCTTTAAAATTAAAATTTGTCTTTTGTTTGTTGTCCTCAGTCTGTTCGTTTGTTTTGTCTAACAAAATCAAAATGTTCCTTTCACTCTGTCCATCTACATCAACATTCATCCTATTTTCTTGAATTTCATTTAATACCATTTTTTCTACTTTTTGACTCTCTTCCTCCACCTCTTTCTCTAAAATTTGGGTCTGTTCCTCCCCACTGTTATTCTCTAATGCTTGCTGACCTTGGGAGAGCCTACTATCCATACAACCTAACTCTTCTTGAAACTTCATAAACTTTCCATGCACACTATTTTCCAAAACTTCAATTTGGTTCCCTAACTCTGATTTTAATTTATTATTATCTTCTCGTAAATATTGAACCTTCTTATCTAAATCAAAAATTTTGTTATTGAGAGATTGGTCTAAATTATTAATTTTATTTCCTAAATCTGTTCTCAAATTTAAATTGTCTTCTTTTAAACTTTCAATCTTATTTTCTAAACTCTCACTATTATTCTTTAACTCGGTTTTTAAATCTAAATTTAACTTCATCATAAAATCCATAAGGGATTTTACGTCCAATGGAGATACTACCTCGGCCTCTCTGGCCCTTTTCTTAGATCTGGTCGCCATTGCTACTGGTCTATTGTCAAACTCAACCTCCGTACTTTCCATCTGTTCGTCAATCTCTACAGTCTTTTCTGTTTCGTCCAGTCTGGTAATTTTGTCACTAATAATTTCGTCTTCACCGACTACCTGCTCCATAGTTTGACCTAACTCACCTTTGTCTGACATAGCTCACTCAAAATCCCCTGATTTTTCTTCCAAGCGATTCGCAACCTGCGCCGTCCTCCGAAAACCTTGGATTTATCGACCTAAGTCTGATCTCCACAAGGGTATGCCAAAAATGCAATTGCCTTTGGGTGCGGGTTCGAAACTCCGTCTCACCTGGCAACCAAATGCTGCAAAAAAAGAATTTCCCTCAATGTCACAGGGTGATGCCCGGGTGTACAAAGAGTGGAAAGAGATATACTAATCCAAAGGGTTTTCGTGGGCCCACCAAGATTTCGGATCGTGGACAACACAATGTTTCAAACCCCACAAGCGGTGGTCCGCAGATCCAGCTTGCGTTCATAAGAAGGGAGGACACTTGTTTGGACAAAACTTTTTGAGTAATTGTAAGTCTTGAAGAGAAGCCCTCTCCAACACGCTATCTCTTCAGGACCTGAAAAGCAACTGACGATCTGAAATCTGTCCATCTGGAACGTTCTAGAATGTTCGAAAACAAATGACGTTAGCGGATGATAATGGAGGTGCATTTCCGCTGCCAATGTTGTATATTTTGATGGAATATTCTTCTGGAGTACTGTATACGTCTCTTTTCTATTTTTTCATTATCCACAATTAATTTTGGGTGATAGAAATTCATCTCAGGTGGAATTGAGCATACAAAAATAAAAGGTAACATTCTTGAAATATATCTGGGGACGAAGTGTCTGAGAAACAAGGCAGGTTTCATTCGGGTTATCCTTGTTATTATTGTCTATTTATATTTTTCGCACAAACACTAATTCACAAGATTCTTGAAACTGTTTTGTCACCAAGAGACACAAAACAACAATATTTACACAATATACATATTTTTCATCGTCCATTTTCTACTTATATATGGCGAAATTACATACAAACTATAAGCAGGTATATTATAATTAAAATTTCTACTTGCATTCTTTGATTCACGTCTGTCTGGTTAGTACTATTTTGTGTCTTACTTTCAGTGAAAAATTATAGATAATTGGCGATCTATATATATAAAGTCACGGAAGGAAGGCTTCACCAATTTGCCCACTCTGACAAATATACTTTGTGGCAACTCCACAAAAGAGACAGTAAAAAAAAATAATGTGAAATGAGAATGTCAACTTTTGATATCTCAAGAGGAGTGAATCCACTATATTGAAAATAATTATAATATGGTCGATTGTATCCTAAAAGTAATGAAAAGGGTATTAATAAATAAGTAAACATCAGGTAATACATCATATATTACGATTTAACATAGTCAATACAATAAGAGTAATCAATTATCTTAATACAATGATCAACAAGCATCAAGGTAGTGTATAACACGACTAGAAGGTTCACAATGAGTGGCAAATTCAAATAATATACGGTAGTGAGAGGGAGAGGCGGGTGACCTTGGAGAGCCGAGTTCACACGAACGCCCGCCGGAGATACCCGAAGTGGACTGTTGAGTGTGTTCGAATCACGCCTCCGCTAGGAAGACCTAGTGCGGAGGCTCCATGCACGGCGGGTCGAGCCTCACGGCTCGACCAGGGGCCTCTTCCCCACACAAAACCCCTATCCTACGTATAGCAAGCTATTTTTTTTTTTTTTTTACCTTTTGTTATATTTTGGTATTTCTGTGATAGGCCGGCTTCGCCGGCGAGATTGATATCTGCCCCTCCCGTCGTTCTTAACTCTGTGGATAGTTTCTGGTCTTAAGACTTAATATATTTTCGCATTTTCAATGCGTTGAGGGCCTACGGCCTAAATTTTTTTAATATTTTTTTTCTTTTGATCGTCCTACCCCTCCGGTCTTATTAAATCGTATATTCTCAAATAATGCATATATGAATAACATAAACCAATGGGTACATTTAGTATATCTAAATTCCTTTGTACACCGTGTAATACAGTACAATTAATATATTCAATTCTTTTACGAAATACATTATATGATGAAAATCGACTAGAATTAACAGGTGCTTGTACATAATAATATAAGCTGATAAATTTAATAATGTTTCTATCAGTTAAAATATGTTGATTACAATATTTAATTAAAGCTAAAATTGCTCGTAAAGGAATCTTATTGACTACAGCATAACAGCAAGCGTATAATCTATATTTATAATAATTTATTATTTTTATAATAAATTGGCCAAATGTCTAACATAAAAGTGAACTTAAATTCGGTAATAATTGTATGAGCAAGTAATTGGTGGTCCTCTCGACTTAATAAATGAACATCCATTATTGAATATCTAAGTTATGTATGCCTGAAAATAAGAAATTATAATAAGCAGTCGAATCATATGTTACTATAGTCGCTGACATTGTATTTGCATCATCCTTCATTAATTGTTCAATACCAGTACTAGGACGCATAAATAGTGTACCTGGTGCAACGGTTGCACCTCCTTTTCTCATCCATTTCATAAATGCATTGTCCTTGTCAAAAAATGCCTCTGTGTCAATTCTTCGTAATCCACATCAAAATTCGTGAAATTAGTACGTGCAGGGGGTACTTCATCACCATACTTAGTCTGGAAATAAGCGAATACTGCTTACTTTTCAACTATTGATGCCTCCGCTTTTGCTTTCACTCTTACTGTTAAAAATCAAAAATTATGCAATGAAAATATTACGTGACGCTGTTTATACTTGGCATATCTTTTTAGGAACAACGACTTGAAAACAATCTCTTCAGAGTTGGTAACTGGAGAACTTAACTTTAGTCTGAGTAGACAATCAAAAGACACTGTTTTCAATGGTAAAGGAGTGAAATTTGTTGAGATGTGTGACGAAAATAATTTAATTGTCTTGAATGGGAGGTGTTCAGGTGACGTGAAGGGAGAGTTTACTTTTGTGGGAGGTCCCGGCTGTTCAGTCAATGACATATGTTGCTCCTCTTTTGATCTTCTAAAGTACATTAACGATTTTAAAGTAATGCCCGAGATATTTTCAGATCACATGCCGGTAAATCTAACAATGAGGATGGATCCGGTAGATAGAGTTGATATATATATGCCGCTTTTACCAAAATTGTATTGTCAAAAAATGATGAAAATTCCTTTAAGAAAAACTTAGAAAAAAAATAGAAGGCGCTTCGGAAATACCGAAAAACCCTAAGACGCTATTGCTAATTAATTGATTTAAAGAATTGATATTATTTATATAAAATGAAATATGCCCACAAGGAGGATGTCATGATGCTAAATTTTAGATTAATTGATTAAGTTAAAATGTCCCCACAAGAAGGGTGACATAATGCTAGGTTTTTACTTTAAAGAAATGAATTGAATAATAATAATAAAAAAAATGGATTTTGATGGATTCTATAATTTGTCATAAATAACCCTACAAAACTTGCAGTTACTTTAACTGTACCAATCAAAAAGAAAATCAAAATGTCTGCCGGCATGATTTAAAAAAAAATATACTATTAGCTATTATGTCCCGAAAAAAATTGGTACTGACCTCAAAAGCGTAGTCCGTGGAGCCCCATGAGTTTCGAAATTTGAACTTCGCTGGGAGAGATTTGGGGAATTAAAACATGGTTACAAATTTACAAAATTGACAAAATGTATTTGATATTGGTTGATCGGCCATTTCGGAATAAAAAATTATATATTTTGAGTACTCACATGACGCCATGGAACTAAATTAATAATTTATACTTTTTACAAAAAAAAATATTTGACAAAAATTGACATCCTTCAGTCGTTTGCAACTTCTCACTGTCACTCTTCACTTCTGATTCACTTATCACAACTTTTCAGCATATGCAAATAAAAAAAAAAAAAAAACTTTGGACACAAGTTTGGCCTTCTCGAGGCTTGGAGGTAGACCACAACTGAACAACTCAAAACAACAACTGAATTCACCTTCAAATGGCAGCTTGAGATCGTCTTTTCGTCGGTGTTTTGTTCTTCTGAACTTGATATTTCTTCGACTTTAATAATTTTTCGAAGTATTCTTGCTTCTCTTCTTTTCTTTTTGTCTTCTAAATTATCCTTTTAATTTTGTATGAGTTTACTTTTAAATTTTGACTCCTATTTCTTTTAAAACATTACATAAACTTATTTTGTATATCTTGTTGAAGCTGAACCACGCCAAGCGGCTAGAATCCGAACTCACTCGAAATCTTGGTTAAATTTTCACATTTTATAAATGTTTTCCAAACGGCTCTTTTCTTCATATTTTCCTTTTCCAATCTCTTCTTAATAAATGTTGGAAATTTTATGCAAAATTCCAAAAGATTCCTGTTCATATTTCTTCTGTTTTTGAGTTTTATAAAAATTTTCTTATTTCACTAAAGTTTTCGTTTCTTCTTCATTTCATCCATTTTTTACAGTCTCCTTTTCTTCTTGACTATATTTCTTAACTTCTCTCAAGATTTGGTTCTTCGTTCTTCAGTTTTTTTGAGTCTATTTTGGGTTTCAAAAAAAACATCCTTTCCTACGCCATTTTAGGTTATTGCATTGTTTGCTTATTTCTTTTAACTGAATTTTGTTCCTTTCTGCTTTTCACTCCTTGTGTACGTCTTTATTCTCTTCTTTGGGCCTAAAATTCGATTTCTTCTCTCAAATTGGTTCAAAAAATTATAACGTCGCGTAGACATTAGTTTTCATGGCAACGGGTTGTTGTTTAGATTACAATTGCCTTCTTCCACTTTTCAGAACAAAAATTGTGTTTCTGGAATCACAGTTTTTGTTCAACAGGTCCATTCTTCATCTGTCTGGTCCTGGTCCTTTCTTCCTCCTCTCCTTTCTGCCTCGTTGGTCATCGTGAACCGGCACTTTTGGGTGTCTCTATGCTCACAAACCACCAAAAAAAATTCATTCCGCACCTGTCACTTCACTTCATCATCCATGGCATTTACAAAAACTTTATATTGAACAAAAAGATTTTCTTACAAACGAGACGAGCGAAAGACAAAAATGTGTCTTTAAGTTCCTTATAAAAAAAAATATTGAACGTATTATTACCTAAATGCAAACTTTACTGTAATTAATATCCTTTGGACATATGTACCAGAACAAAACAAAAATGATATTTAATTATTATATTGCCGTTTCACTACTTAATATCTTTTTCTACTTTCCATCCTTCTTTCTATCTTAATCTCAAAAAAAATTTATATTCTACTTCAAATCATAAATAAAAAAAAAAAATAATTGGGTTGTCTTTCGAAATTCAGTACCTCATTTCTCATCATCATTTTCTAAATATTTCTTCACATATCTTTGGTTCAAATAAAATTCAACTTCCTACGTCAACTTCTCACGTTACAAAATTCCCCCTTACAAAGTATAAATATTCCTTATCCTATTATTTCGACGTTACTTAGGCCTTCGCCCATTCCCTAACTTCTCCTATAGCTCAAAAAAAAACTTCAACTTCTTAATCTCAAAAAAAAAATCCCTAATAACTTTTTATATCATCGTAGATTATAATACTTTATATATCGTCGTAGAAATTGTGGATCCTCCCTTCCTTGGGTAGGCTATCTCACAAAAAAAAAATATATCTAGCTATCTATTCTCTAATAGCTCTAACTTCCAGATAACTTCCTCAATATCTAAGTTCTTAGTAACGTCTTGTAAGTCTCAAAGAAAAACATATCCCTATGTATTTAATTATTTTATTTATTAATTATATTATATCCCCTTTTATCTTAAACAAAACATATCTAGATGAATCTATTTATAAAATTCTTAATTCTTCCCGAGAATAATCCTCATCCTTTCATTCTCTACCCTTATAATAAATAAAAAAAAATCTTCAACTCAACTCATAGTATCAATTTGCCATCATATTCACTAATCTTTCTCTTCCTACGGTGTTACATATATGTATAATAAAGATAAACGTACTTATGTAAGAAACTAACTTATGGGTCAATGCAAAAATAATAGAGGTATGCATGTTAGAAAGGCTGCACAAATCCACTTATGGGAAAATGCAAAAATAATAGTGGTATGTATGTTAGAAAGGCTGCACAAATCCACTTATGGGAAAATGCAAAAATAAAGAGGTATGTATGTTAAAAGGGCTGCACAAATCCGCTTATGGGACAATGCAAAAATAAACGATGATTATCATCAAATCATCGGAGGCCGAGTCCTGTTCGGACTATTAGAATGGCTGCACAAATCCACTTATGGGAAAATGCAAAAATAATAGAGGTATGTGTGTTAGAAAGGCTGCACAAATCCACTTATGGGAAAATGCATAAATAATAGTGGTATGTATGTTAGAAAGGCTGCACAAATCCACTTATTGGAAAATGCAAAAATAAAGAGGTATGTTAAAAGGGCTGCACAAATCCGCTTATGGGACAATGCAAAAATAAACGATGATTATCATCAAATCATCGGAGGTCGAGTCCTGTTCGGACTGTTAGAATGGCTGCACAAATCCACTTATGGGAAAATGCAAAAATAATAGAGGTATGTGTGTTAGAAAGGCTGCACAAATCCGCTTATGGGAAAATGCAAAAATAATAGTGGTATGTGTGTTAGAAAGGCTTGCACAAATCCACTTATGGGAAAATGCATAAATAATAGAGGTATGTGTGTTAGAAAGGCTGCACAAATCCGCTTATGGGAAAATGCAAAAATAATAGTGGTATGTGTGTTAGAAAGGCTTGCACAAATCCACTTATGGGAAAATGCATAAATAATAGAGGTTGATGTCGGAGGGGGATGTAGAGTGATGTACTGGCCAGCAGAGCCGGCCGCCCAAAAATACCCCGGAAGGCGTGGGGGGGATGTGGAGATGACTCCCTTGGCTTCACAGCTGGATAGAATAGACTGGAGACTGGTTTACTTCATCTGGCTTTGTCCTCTGCACTCTGCTTCTGTTTTTCTTGCATATATGTCGAACCCCGAGCAAGCTGGGCAGGGCACACTAGTTGGACCAATGGTAACAAAAGTTCCAACTAGCGGCTCCTTAATCCAGAGCTGCTGAGGGAGCGGGAGCCGATCAGGGGTAGGGTCAGGCGTCAGCTGACCCTAGGGGCCCTCTAGCACGGATTCCCAACCGCTCAACAGCCCCGGACAGCACCCGCGCTCGCCAGGGGCCTAAAAGGTTTGGGAACAGTGGCGTGATGGTAGTTCCACCTAGTAGCTTAAAGGTGAACTACCATCACGGGCCAATCATGATAAATTGGGGAAGTTTTTATAGTTGTTTTTGGCTCGTGCGAGAATGTCACGGGAAGAGAGTTGGTATCAATTTCCCCCACCCCGGTTGACTATTCTCGCATGGCCGGCAGAAGCAGGTACTGGAGGACACAGCACCTCAGTTATTAAAGAAATTAAAACAGTACAAAAATAACTCAACAAAAAAAAAAACAAAAAAAACAAAATAACGTAACACCAACGAGCAACAAAACACTTAAATCAATCAGAATGTCCTGGCAGTGGGGTGCACTTCGTCGGCTCCTCCAGGTGCCGACTGTGGATGACTCCGCAAGTTCCGTCGACGTCGTCCAACGGCGCGAGGATTCCCTTTGGGTCGGAGGTCCGGGTCAGATTTGGCCGATATAGTGGGTCCCTGGTCGGCGGCGGGTTTGAGCAGCGCTGAATGGACCTTCAACACCGTTTCTCCATATCTCACGTTGGTGACGCCACTACCGAGGTCCTCGGTTACGACGTATGGTCCAAGCCAGTTGGGTTTGAATGTCCTCTTTAGAGCCATATTTTTAACGAGGACGCGGTCTCCCACCTTATAGGCACTCCTCCTGGAGACTACCTCTCTTCTCCTGCCGTCCAGGTAACTGTCCTGGTTACGCCGCGCAACCTCCTGGGGCGAGGTCCTTTGCGGCCGACGAAACCGCCATTCGCCTGGTTTCTGCAGTCGCTGGCCGAACAGGATCTGGCTAGGACTGAAACCAATCACGGAATTGTTCCGTGTCCGGAGATTGAAAAGGACTGCTGGAAGATGTGCCGCCCAATCTTTCTCTGCCTTCCCCCTCATGTGGATCTTTAGCAGCGTCTTAATATCCTGGTTGCGGCGTTCCGTGGGATTAGCCTGGGGGTGATACACTGGTGTGGTCCACGTCTCGATCCCCCACGCGCCGCATGCCCGTTTCCATTGTTCACTATCGAAGCATGACCCGTTGTCTGTCAGCATCGCCCTGGGATAGCCATAGCGTGGGAACACATCATCCCCTAGCCGTTCAAGGACTGCTGAAGAGGTAGGGTGCTTTAGTGGGAAAGCTTCCACCCACCGGCTGAACAGGTCCGTCAACATCAGCACGTACTTGAACTTACGCCGTGACGACGGCGGGTACGGCCCCATAATATCAGCGGCGATGACCTCCCAAGCATGTTGAGGTCTGCGGGCTGTGGGTACATTGGATGATGGGTGATTGTTGTTTTTGAAGGCAGCACATGTGCGACAGCTACGCACATAATTAATCACTTCCTGCCGCAGGTGTGGCCAGTAAAAAGTCTCGGAAATGGCCCGGTATGTTTCGTCCTGACCTGGATGTCCTGCTCCGTCGTCCTCATGGAAGGCATATAGGATGGGATTGCGCTGGAATTACTATCCGCCAGGCACTTTTATCATCCCGTCGTGTCCAGAGCAAGCCCCGCTTCAAACGCCGGTGCTGGTATGCCAGGCGAAGAGCTAGGGGGATGACCTCATATTCCTGTCCTTCCAGGCGCTCTAGCTGTACAATGTGCTGCAGCATCTCCGGGTCATTGCGCTGAGCCCCGATTAGGTCCTGGTACACTACTCCTAGGTCTATGAGAAGAAGCGGCAAGACCTTATCCTCTTCATCCAACTCGTCGAGGTGGCATTATCCGATTAAGTTCCTCCAAGTACTGCTCTCCAGTCGTACTGGTAAAGAAAAAGGACGGGACCTACCGGTTTTGCGTTGATTACCGCGAACTGTATAAGGTCACGAAGGACACAGTTACGGTGATGCCTCGTATCGAGGATTTATTGCAAGACGCCGGGCGGGCAACATTTAAAACAACATTAGACCTCCGCTCGGGATACTGGCAAATTTGCATGTCGGAAGAAGCGCCCCACGTTGGGCGCCAAAATGATGTCGGAGGGGGATGTAGAGTGATGTACTGGCCAGCAGAGCCGGCCGCCCAAAAATACCCCGGAAGGCGTGGGGGGATGTGGAGATGACTCCCTTGGCTTCACAGCTGGATAGAATAGACTGGAGACTGGTTTACTTCATCTGGCTTTGTCCTCTGCACTCTGCTTCTATTTTTCTTGCATATATGTCGAACCCCGAGCAAGCTGGGCAGGGCACACTAGTTGGACCAATGGTATCAAAAGTTCCAACTAGCGGCTCCTTAATCCAGAGCTGCTGAGGGAGCGGGAGCCAATCAGGGGTAGGGTCAGGCGTCAGCTGACCCTAGGGGCCCTCTAGCACGGATTCCCAACCGCTCAACAGTCCCGGAAAGCACCCGCGCTCGCCAGGGGCCTAAAAGGTTTGGGGACAGTGGCGTGATGGTAGTTCCACCTAGTAGCGTAAAGGGGAACTACCATCACGGGCCAATCATGATAAATTGGGGAAGTTTTTATAGTTGTTTTTGGCTCGTGCGAGAATGTCACGGGAAGAGAGTTGGTATCAAGGTATGTATGTTAGAAAGGCTGCACAAGTCCACTTATGGGAAAATGCAAAAATAATAGTGGTATGTATGTTAGAAAGGCTGCACAAATCCACTTATCGGAAAATGCAAAAATAAAGAGGTATGTATGTTAAAAGGGCTGCACAAATCCGCTTATGGGACAATGCAAAAATAAACGATGATTATCATCAAATCATCGGAGGTCGAGTCCTGTTCGGACTATTAGAATGGCTGCACAAATCCACTTATGGGGAAATGCAAAAATAATAGAGGTATGTGTGTTAGAAAGGCTGCACAAATCCACTTATGGGAAAATGCATAAATAATAGTGGTATGTATGTTAGAAAGGCTGCACAAATCCACTTATTGGAAAATGCAAAAATAAAGAGGTATGTTAAAAGGGCTGCACAAATCCGCTTATGGGACAATGCAAAAATAAACGATGATTATCATCAAATCATCGGAGGTCGAGTCCTGTTCGGACTGTTAGAATGGCTGCACAAATCCACTTATGGGAAAATGCAAAAATAATAGAGGTATGTGTGTTAGAAAGGCTGCACAAATCCGCTTATGGGAAAATGCAAAAATAATAGTGGTATGTGTGTTAGAAAGGCTTGCACAAATCCACTTATGGGAAAATGCATAAATAATAGAGGTATGTATGTTAGAAAGGCTGCACAAGTCCACTTATGGGACAATGCAAAAATAATAGATATATGTGTGTTAGAAAGACTGCACAACATAAAAAATATATACATACTGTCTCCCCCCCTTTTTCGCGATCATTCACTCACAACTTCTTTCATACCAGCATCCTCTAATCCTAAATTAACATATCTACACTATATACAAATAAATCATAAAAAATGCAAAATAATACAAAAATCCCCTACTGTGTATTGTGTAAGTTGAGTAATGTAAAATGATTTCGTTTCTTAATGTTGTGTTGTCCGTACGGTGTAACATAAATGTATCAAATAAATCATAAATCCCCGAAATAATGTATGTTTTGTGTGTATTAGCTTTGTCTAACTGTTCCTGAGATTGGCTGGGTTCGGCTCCCACAGGATCAGGTAAAAATCCTTCTCTGGCCCCCAGATGGACAATTCCTCACAGATGCTGGCACCCAGCGCCGAAGAGATGAGGCAATCTGCACTCTCTCTCTCCGACCCCAAGTGACCAACTCCGTCCGGAACCCGTCCTCTAACTCGACTTACAGGGAGCGCGTTAAACTCCAGGGAGGTCCAGGCAGGTTCCCGTCTGCTGTTGTTAGGCTGGGCAAAGTGCAGACGCCAAAAACTGCAAGAGACCAAATTGTCTCCGCCTGCTTATGTGCAGGGGATCAAGCTGTCTCCGCCTGCCTATTTAAAACTACTAAAAAAAAAAAACTAAACTACTTCATCTATTCTACTCCTTATATTCTCGGTTAATTACTAATAGTCTATATTAAAAAAAAAAATCTACCAAAAAAATCGTATCTATATCGACTATGGATCCTTTAGATGGATCCGGTTTCAAATTCATGATCTGAGTTGTCTATTCCCTTGCACTAGTTCGACCTAACTATCGACCCAGCCAGATCGATTCAACACTACTGAAGGAGCCAACGTCACAACAACACTTACTAATAATCACGTTAACAATTACAACTGTTAAATAAACAAATAAATCGAATACTTTACAAACTCACATCAATTTCTAATATAAACGTCTTATGACTACAATCACAACAAAAGTATGTACATTTCAAAATTCATTCATTCTTCTATATCAATTCATTTATTCTAAATTTCATTCATCCATAGTTTCTGTATGTTTTCTGTCTAAAGTTTAGGTTTGTCTGTCTGTCAGTCTATAACTCATTCGAGTTTCAATAACGATTTCTTACTTTTAAGTTCGGCTGATACAATATCATTGCAGAGCCTTAGATGAGCCCCCTGCTTTTTTCGAATACCTCGCCGTATAATGTCTTCAAATATCTTCCCCCCCCCCCCCCCCCCCCCCCCCCACTAAATAAAATTCTGCGTAATCTGTCTGTCAGTACTGCGTCATTTTTTTTCATTTCCCCTTATTTCATAAATTTTCACTTCAGTTTGTCTGTGTTCCACTTCAAAAAATTTTTCTACCTGGTAACTTGTCTCATTTAAATTCTTTCTTAAGTAATTTTTCCATTCATTCACAACAGTCATACTATCATATTTTCTTAATTCTACCTTAATTTGCACTAACTGATAATTCATTATAATTTCTCCCTGGGAAAGAAATTTTCTGACCAATTTTACTCTACTTTGAAATTTTTTTTAACTGCGAAATTTGTACTTTTACTTCCTAGATTATTTTTCTAATTAACCTCCGTAACCATCTTAGCTTCCTTCATTTTCACATTTAACCACATTGTCTCCCTCTACTAAAATTTCTAAACTTGTTTCTTTTTCTACTTGTAAATTTCGAATTGGTTCCTCTATACCTTCATTTTCAATGTTTTCTACTTTATTCGGATCTCTTATCTGCAAATTGTCCATCTTCTTATCTAATTTCATTCCTCAATTTTGAATGTTATCCCTTAAATTTTGAAATTGTTCTTTCATATCTGCCCTGAAATCTGTAATTTGCTGGGTAATTAATTCCAAGATTCTATCCAATTTATCCGATTCCTCTTTAGTGAGCTTCATCTTAAATAACAAATTTGGTATCTCGAATACAAAAAAATCTATCAATATGACTGTAAAAAAATGTTGGTTCAATATTTTTATATATGTGAACAAAAATTCATATAATGTATTCCCCCACTCTCCAAACGAAACTCAAATCTCCTCATGGCCCCTTATTTCTTGATTTTAACTCAGATGCAACCTTAGGCATATTTAATCTTTACTAACAAAAACTTTTTTTCGATGATTCTAGACGGGTTATTTATCAATTTACAATAATAATTAAAAGAAAAATACTAAAAAAAATCAAGAATTAATCCACACAAGTGAATATCAAATGCTAGGCTTTTATTGCTTATATTAAATGTTTAAACAAAAATAAACTGCAAACTAAAAAATCAAGAAATTAGTCCCTACAAGAAGATACCATATTGCTAAATAATTGATTTAAAGAATTGATATTATTTATATAAAATGAAATATGCCCACAAGGAGGATGTCATGATGCTAAATTTTAGATTAATTGATTAAGTTAAAATGTCCCCATAAGAAGGGTGCCAAAATGCTAGGTTTTTACTTTAAAGAAATGAATTGAATAATAATAATTTTAAAAAATGGATTTTAATGTTTTCTATAATTTAAAAAAAATAAAATAATTTATCATATGATTGAGTGAAGCTCTTAAAAAAAAAACATATGTCATAAATAACCCTACAAAACTTGCAGTTACTTTAACTGTACCAATCAAAAAGAAAATCAAAATGTCTGCCGGCATGATTTAAAAAAAAATATACTATTAGCTATTATGTCCCGAAAAAAATTGGTACTGACCTCAATGGCGTAGTCCGTGAAGCCCCATGAGTTTCGAAATTTGAACTTCGCTGGGAGAGATTTGGGGAATTTAAAAAAAATTAAAACATGGTTACAAATTTACAAAATTTATTTGATATTGGTTGATCGGCCATTTTGGAATAAAAAATTATATATTTTGAGTACTCACATGATGCCATGGAACTAAATTAATAATTTACATTTTTTACAAAAAAAATATTTGACAAAAATTGACATCCTTCAGTCGTTTGCAACTTCTCACTGTCACTCTTCACTTCTGATTCACTTATCACAACTTTTCAGCATATGCAAATAAAAAAAAAAAAAGCTTTGGACACAAGTTTGGCCTTCTCGAGGCTTGGAGGTAGACCACAACTGAACAACTCAAAACAACAACTGAATTCACCTTCAAATGGCAGCTTGAGATCGTCTTTTCGTCGGTGTTTTGTTCTTCTGAACTTGATATTTCTTCGACTTTAATAATTTTTCGAAGTATTCTTGCTTCTCTTCTTTTCTTTTTGTCTTCTAAATTATCCTTTTAATTTTGTATGAGTTTACTTTTAAATTTTGACTCCTATTTCTTTTAAAACATTACATAAACTTATTTTGTATATCTTGTTGAAGCTGAACCACGCCAAGCGGCTAGAATCCGAACTAACTCGAAATCTTGGTTAAATTTTCACATTTTATAAATTTTTTCCAAACGGCTCTTTTCTTCATATTTTCTTTTTCCAATCTCTTCTTAATAAATGTTGGAAATTTTATGCAAAATTCCAAAAGATTCCTGTTCATATTTCTTCTGTTTTTGAGTTTTATTAAAATTTTCTTATTTCACTAAAGTTTTCGTTTCTTCTTCATTTAATCCACTTTTTACATTCTCCTTTTCTTCTTGACTATGTTTCTTAACTTCTCTCAAGATTTGGTTCTTCGTTCTTCAGTTTTTTTGAGTCTATTTTGGGTTTCAAAAAAAACATCCTTTCCTACGCCATTTTAGGTTATTGCATTGTTTGCTTATTTCTTTTAACTAAATTTTGTTCCTTTCTGCTTTTCACTCCTTGTGTACGTCTTTATTCTCTTCTTTAGGCCTAAAATTCGATTTCTTCTCTCAAATTGGTTCAAAAAATTATAACGTCGCGTAGACATTAGTTGTCATGGCAACGGGTTGTTGTTTAGATTACAACGCAGTTAATTTTTCCATTGATATGATTAGGGAGACAGCTTGGCAGGGCGATTGTGAAAAGCAGGGTGTGAGAGCAAGACAGAACAATGTATGGTTTGATGCAGAATGTAGTAGAAAAAGGAGGCGTTCGTTCGCTCTATTGAGTTTATTTCGGAAGTGCAGTCTACCATGGGTGAAGGACCTTTATATTAAAAATGGTAAAGAATTTAAATCTTTATGTAAAGATAAGAAAAAATAATTCTATGCCTCATTAAATCAGTTAGAGATGCAAAGGCTTTCTGGGGAATAGTTCGGCATTTGAAAAATAAAATGTACATTGGGTGGCCACAGATAAGTAGTGAGGACTGGTTGGGGTATTTCAGAGACCTATTGAGCCCCGAGGTACGAGCCGTCCCTTTTAGATCCAGATCCAGGACCCGCTGTTGGACGTCCCTTTTACATTGGGAGAGCTGAAGGAAGTCACAGCCAGGGCCAAAGATGGAAAGGCCGCCGGGTTTGATGGAATCCCTTACGAATTCTTTAAAAATAGTCCAGACAATTTCTTGCAATATCAGTTAGATTGTTTTAATTCCGTTTATGATTCCGGTAAAATCCCAGCAAGCTTTGGAAAATCTATTATATTTCCGTTGTATAAAAAGGGGGACATAAATATTTTAAATAACTACCGAGGGATTTCATTTTCCGACTGCATATCGAAATTATTCACTGGATTACTTTTGAAAAAATTACAGCAATGGGTTGAAGAAAACAACAAGTTAAGCGAATTTCAAGCAGGCTTTAGGAAAGGTTATTCAACTGTGAAATGAAATGAAATGAAAAAACAATTTTTATTCTGGGACATACGTTCCCTAAGAATAACAGCATAAGAGATAAACAAAAGAGATACCAGTAACAAACAAGTTGAATAAAAGATAACAAATAAGGGAGTATAGCAACTAAAGAAACAAAAGCAGTTAGAAATAAGGATAAACAGATCATATTAAAATAAATGAGGAACAGTGTTAGAATTATAAAGTAAAAAAATAATAGCAAAAGTAAAAATATAAATATAAACTGAGAGAAAGAGAGAAAAATTAAAAAATAAAATGAATAAATATAATATGTGTCATACACCCTCGTACATACATTTAATTACAGATATATATCCAAAATCCAGAATATCACACACCTATACAGAATTTAAAGAAATGAGTGAAAAGAAAAAAAAAAAAGGAATGATTACTTCTAAAATAGAATATGTAGTGACTAAACACATAGTGACCAAACATATAGTGTGTAGTTATGTAGTGCCTAAACAAATAGTGACCAAATATATAGTGACCCTACATGTGATCCAACTGGGATGATGAAACTGAAGAGTAACATCAGTCCAGCTATAGACTGAGAGACTCAAGGGAAGACGAGAACTATCCCATAGGACGCTAGCCCTGGGAATCAGACGTTTGATGAGTAAGGAGGTGCTGGAAGAGCTGGGATTTAAAAGAAATAAGACTAGGAGCATGGCGAATCTGGAGAGGGAGAGAGTTCCAGAGGGAGGTAGCCTGGACAAGGAAGGAGTTGTGATAGGTTGTAGTCCTATGGGCAGGGAGGTAAAGATCGGAGGGACGGGATCTGGTGACTCTTCGATGGATGTGAGATTTAAATTGGAGCATTTGGAAGATATAGGAGGGCTTTTGGGATGATAAGGTCCGGAAAAGAAAGGAGCACAGGAAATAACTACGACGAGAGGAGGGGTATAGCCATTTTAGATCAGTGTATGAACTGGTAATAGAAGAGTGTCTGGGGAGCCCGAAAATGAATCGTAAAAAGGAATTCATAACGCTTTAGTTTCATGTCGAGCTCACCAGAAAATCCTCCATACACAAGGCAAGCATAGTCAAAGTAGGGGAACAAAAGGGAGGATACCAACAACTGACGAGTTTGAGTGGGGAGGAGGTGACGAAGTCGTTTTAGAAGGTATAGGGTTTTGAAGGAGCGGTTGGATATGTGGGAGATATGTTCTTTCCATGAGAGGGATTGGTCAAGGATCAATCCAAGGTTTTTTACGTTGGTGCAGTATTCTATCTCTGAGTCATGTAGTTTTAAAGGAGGTAAGTCAGTGAGAGAGTTGAGTAGTCTGTGGTTTCCTATTACAATAGCTTTGGTTTTGTCAGCGTTCAAGGTCAGTCCATTGTTAGTAGTAGTAGTAACTGTCGATAATATTTTCAATCTCCTTAATATCATTAAAATCAAAACCGCAAAAAAACGTCAGAAGCTATATTGTTTTTTTATAGATTTTAGGGCAGCCTTTGACACCCCGGATAGACAGGCGCTGTATTATAAGTTACACTCCTTGGGAGTTTCCGGTAAATTTGTGCGGGCCCTCCAAGGTTTGTACGGAAGGACCGAGTCCGCCATGTGGACCTTCAAAGGAGTGACACAAAGTTTCGAGACAAACGTCGGCCTTAAGCAGGGATGTTTGTTGTCTCCTATATTATTTTCATTATTTATAAACGATCTGCAAGATTACTTGGGGGGGGGGGGGGGGGGGATTAATGTGGGAGGGGTACACATTAACTGTTTACTATATGCCGATGACATTGTTATGTTAGCCACTGACCCAGGAGTGCTCCAAAATATGATACACAAGCTATCCAAGTACTGTGAGCTTTGGAATTTAGTAGTAAATTTAAACAAATCCAAGATTATGGTATTTAGGAAGGGAGGAAAACTGGCGAGGAACGAGAGGTGGACATTCAATGGGGCGCTTATTTAGGGGTGTCCCTGACTCCACAGTTATCTTTGAAAAATCATTTCGAGGAAAAACTAGGTATGGCCAAATTAGGGCTGTTATCAACATACCAGCAAATAATGCAAAATAATGATATCCCCATTTCGGCCAAATATGAAGTGTTTAACTCGGTTATGAGAGCTGTGATGGGCTATGGGGCACAGGTTTGGGGATTTAAGTGGTATGGCGAAGTGGAAAAATTAAATACTTTTTCATTAAAAAATTGTTCCATCTACCCAAAAATACGCCTAATTACATAGTATATTTTGAAACTAGAGTGAAGCCACTATTCCTTCATTATTTCAGGTTACATTTTAATTATATTCAAAAAACTCTCCTTTTACCTGATCACCGTCTTCCGAAAGTCCTAGCTGAAGAAGTAATTAAAGCGAAAATGTTTTGGAACAAGGAATATGTAGATTTGTGTAATAACCACAATATCCAAGTTCACCAATATCTGAATCCTGATAAGAGTAGAATTTGTATAGAAACGTTACTGGATAATGTAGAAAGGGGTTTTAAAAATGACTTGTTTAATGAAGCTGGGCAAACTTACCCTAGAACTCATCGCTTTTCTGAATGGGAAAAACTGGAATCTGATCTATAACTACGCAAGGGCTGCATCTAAATATAGAAATATGTTAATTCGGGAATTTAATTTCTAGGACCCAATCAAACCTCCTTCCTTCATGTAATTTATGATTAATACCATTTACCCATATTTAGTTAATTTTATTTGGTTTCTTGTCTTTATTTTATTCTCTCATTATTATTTTTGTATGTTTTATGTTTACATATTTTTTATTTATTTATTTATTTTTTTTAAAGGAATTAAACGATGATTATTTATTCTCTTCATTTATTTATATAAGTTTTTTTGTTCTTCATTATCAAATATCTGTAATGCCAACTCCGACTGACGGCCTAAATGGTTATATTCTAAGTGTTTTTTTTCTTTGTATATTTCTTGGAATTATGTTATTTTTCTTCTTTTAATAAAAACCATTCTATTCTATTCATATCTTATTAAACTCTCATTCTCAAACCATTCACATTAAGCTTCCCATAAAATGATGCGTATTCAGTATACGAGAAAATATTTAATATCCAATCTATACCTTCTCTGTTTAACATTTCTAGAATTAGATTATCACAACAAATGTCCTTACTTTCAAAAATCTTCAATTCCTTAATTCATTATGCCTTTTTTCTTATTTAATTTATTCAAATATTATTATAAGCCCATTCAATAACGTTCCTCAATACAATCTAATCTATAACTCCACAATTTCTCATCGCTTTCTGTCACAATTGACTACCAAAATGTTGACCTATATTTTATAATATCCCGCAACATTCCATTAAAAAAATATTTATTCATAGTTTATTCCTTAAACAAATTTACTTTCTTAGTAACCTTCTTGTGAACAATCTCATTACTTATTTACTTTTATTTATTTATTTGACGCGATAATTTTATTTATTATACATTATGTACCTTTTATCAAAACCTTTTTTTTTTTTGTAGACTAAAGTTATTTACTTAGACCTTCAATCAAAGTTCATCTATTGCCTTAATCAACATTGTGAATAGACAGCCAACTATAGCTTGATACAAAATTCATAACAGGTACTATATTTCTATTTCCAGTTTACATCCTACATAACAAATTTCATATACATATTTATTAAATTATAACAGCATACTATATTAAAACAACGAATCCCCATTGATATAACCACAGTATATTAAACCTTATAACAATATAATCCCAAAATAACATACCCAATATGGACAACGCAACATATTTACATGAATTCTATTACACAATACATCGAAATTTCTATACAATCACAGCAATTAGAATATCCAATAACCACAATACTACTTTCAAATCATCATACATGATACTATATCATTATTTAATTTCTAATACATTTCAATCTATTTTTTATTAGGTCACCGCTCGTCCGAGCTTGCAACATTCTGCGATTCTCATCTATAATTTTCACATCAGCACCGATAATCCCAAAATCGTATCTTGTCTTTTTTTTATTAATTATAAGTTAATACTCAGATTTTGTATTATTATTAATATTGTAAACATTTACTATTTTAACTTTATTATCTTTTTTTGATTTACCTACTTCTATTTATTATTTTTCTTTCAAAAGGAACTACCGCTTTTTCTATTTCTTTGTTTAATTATTATTCACATTTAACTGTTACCTATTGCTTATAATTTCTGTCTAAAAAAATTTCTCCTTTTTTTTTTATTATAATACTATTTTCTATTCTCTATATTTCTTATCTTCCTCATATTATCACCCTATCTTCTATTGCAATATTTCTTTTCTTTTCTAGATTCTCTTTTTTCCAATGACAATACTTTCTTTTTTATTCTTATATTGACCAATTCGTTTTTTTTTATAAACTACTTATTATTAATTTGATTTAAGGACTCTCAGTTCTCTAATATTATATACACCGATAATTTTATCACCCGAGCAAGCTTTAATTAAGTATGATCCGTTATTATAACTCTTATCAATACAGTAAGGTCCTATATAAATATCCATAAACATGGCGAATAATTTCCTTTTTTTTTTGTCGGAAACCCGTAATGCTTTTACAAGAACACGTTCTCCTACTGCCAAACTTTCTACCGCTTGACATTTATTATTTAACCGTCGATTTGATATACATGGGAACCTATGGCTACGCCATTCCCGTCCGCCTGTACAGCATATTTAAATTTTAGATTTGGGATATACAAATTTTTTTTTTTTCGACAAACAATTTTTTTGTTTATTTCTTTATATATAAATAATCATAAATCCGTTATTATGTCCATAAAAAATGTCCTGAGTTTTCCCGAACTTTCCAGTGAATTTTTCTTTATGAGCGTTTTTTCTTAAATCGCTCATGATCTTTTAATTTTTTTATTTTTGGGTTTCGCTTAATCACAAATGCTTCATAATTTAATATTTCGCTTCTATATTGTAGCCACCAGAGACTTGTAAATCCCGAAAAACAACCTGATATACTATCCCTTTTGGTATGCCAGTCCTGAATATCCACATTCGAAAAATATTCCTCCAACGTTTGAATAAATTCTACGGGATTTTCCGTTATTGAATCTCGAAAAGTAGGTAACCTACATGTCGCTTGGATCTGATCTATCTTATTTATTCCAGTGGGACTTACACCCCTCTTATATGGATTTCCCTGTTCTACCTGTTTCTGGACCATATTGACTCTATTTGAAGTGGTGTCCGTCATCACTTTTAATTCTTGGATATCGAGCTTGATATTAGAGACGTCATCGACCATACTATTTATTTGTTTATTGTTTTTAATCCTTTCCGTGTTTATTGTTTCATTTATATGTGTCAGTTAACTATCGACTTGTGTCCCATACTAGTCCGCGCTTTCAGTGATTGTTTCGCCTACCTTAGCAATTTCTTTCTTAAAAGCTGCACTATCATCTTGAATATGACTTATTTGTTTTTGTGTTTGGGATTTCTATCTTAAAAGCTGCACTATCACCTTGAATATGACTTATTTGTTTTTGTGTTTGGATTATATGATCACGTAAGTATTTTTTTATAACTTCTCTATCACTTTTATTTTCTATTTCAACTGAGAGAATAGAAGAAGTTAATAAGTAGTTAAATATCTGAATACTCTTTATATAATATCTTCAATATAATTTTATTGTCTATTAATTCGAAATTTTCCACAGTAAATTTATTATGGTTTTCTAAATTCTGATTCGAATTTTCTTGTTGTGTTTTTAATTCATTAACAACCATTGTTTATTTATCCGTTTTATTCGTTAATTGATTTTTAACTTCGGTTATTTCTTTTTTTCTACGGTTATTTCTTTAGTTAAATTCCTATTTGTTTTCTGACTTGACTGGTTTAAATTTTCAGTTAAACTTTCGGTTATTTCTTTATTCATTTCAGTTATATTTTTATTTATATCCTGACTTGACTGGTCTAATACTTCAGTTAAATTTTCGGTTATACATTTAATTGTTTCCTGACTTGACTCGTCTATTTTTTCAATTAAATCTTTAGTCATTTCAGTATATTTTTCAATTATTGCCTGCTGCATTTGGGCAAACATTCGCACTATCTCCCTATCTGAGACATAATCGGTTTCTATTAACTCCCTCGGTTTTTGATTGTTTTCAGACTCGTAATCAACTATATTCCTATTATGTTCCCCTCCATGGACACTCCTATAACTACTACCTCATTCGAGTCGGCCATCTTTATATAATTATTTGAATTAAATTTAATTACATAACATCGCCCACCAATTCCATCAAATATACCATCTCTTTACCGCTTTTTTGTTACTATTAATTACTTTCCTTACCTACGTGTGCAAAGTCTCAAAAAAATTCAATTTAAAATTTCACAAGGGATAAACATTTTAATTTTTCCAAAAAGTTCTTAATATAATACTGAATCAAAATGGTGAAACTACAATTATCTTTTATAACTTCTATGGCAATGTAACAATCTTTAACTTTGTTCCACATTATTGAGTGCTTTTGAAATGATATTTTTTATTTGAATGCCCCACGCTGTTGGGTTATAATAACAATCTTTAGATTTGCTCAACGTAATTGGGCGCCATTGTAACAAATGGGACGCTAGGGTTGGGTGCCATTTAAAATTATCAGAATTTTAAAATATCAAAATTTACATTAATTGTATCATGATTGCTCTTATCTCAGGGATTATTAGATTTTACTAATCGTGGATTCTTTTAAGGAGTGAGTAATAAATATAACAGATTTACCTTTAAGATTACCTTCTGCGGTTGCATTACAATACGAAGAGAATAAAAAAATACCTGAATTGGAATTGGTTGGCGACACACAAATATTAAACTACACACATTTTACTTAGAAAAGTGAAAATATTATATTTTTCATTATGAATCAACATTAAAACATCATACATAAAAATATATAAATAAGTTGCGAGTATAATGGGTTACTATAAATAACTATCATTAAACGTCTTTTAGTGCGAATTAAAATTATTATTTATGCAATTCAAATAAAACTATTATTTGAAAAATATTATTTTGAAGCATATTTAAAATTTGGTAGGATTAATGATGAAAAATTAGATGGTACTCAACAAAACATGCTGCTTGCAGTCATCCTTTCCTCTTGTGTGAATCCAAAATAGTACATCTGCTCCATGCGGTTTTTTCGTCCAGTTTTATTGCCGACATCGGTCATTCCAGACACCATTCGAGTACTCCTTCGATACAACAGGACATTGTTGCATCCAATCTCCTCCACCAGATATGCTGAACTACTGTAACATTGGTACAAAAGATGAATATGCTATATAACATCAGACAGGTGATTCACCCGGAGCCGAGAAAATCGCCACATACGTAACAGCGTGCTCGAATTTCAGATAGGGACTGCTTCTTCTTCTTTCTTGAGCTGGTATCCCCTCTCTCTCCACTCTTATCACTGCCATACCATTCTATTTGCCTTCTTTTTATGCCTGTATTTTTTAAAATTTGCTAAGCTTTATTTATCAATTTAATTATCGTAATTATACTATTGTTACTATTTTTAATTATATTATAAATTTATCATGGATAATGCATTTTCACTTTACCGTCAATCGATATGGAGTTGAATTAAAATATATCGATATTTTCTATCTTTTTATATAGTTTCTCTACACAACCCCCTCCCTTGTTTATACAAATTACACATGGGACTGTGATTCAAACTGTCACAATATATATATATATATATATATATATATATATATATATATATATATATATATCTTTAGTGGAATAGACAATATTTTAAAAATAAGTTTGTTTTATTTGTAATATGACTACAATAAGGATGTAATTATTAATTAAATTAAAATAAATAATTAATAATCAAAATAAATAATGAATAATCAAAATAAATAATGAATAATCAAAATAAATAAAAACAGGCATAAAAAAAGAAAATAATTATTAAGTATAAATCATTTTTATAGTGGTATGGTTCATCGAAAAAAGCTGGACTGCTTTACGAAGAAATGATCTAGCAGTCTAGTCTTAAGTCTTCGGTCGAACGTCGAGCCCGACTTCTGGATTTGTGAAATCCAGTCTGCTGTACAGCAGATTCAAATTTGAATTTTTGAATGTTACAGTAATTCAGCATTGACCCCGATTTCAGCTTTAAGACCGCAGCAGCCTATATGATTTCAACACACCATATGATTGGCTGAGGGAACCACGATGCACGAGATATGATGGGATTAGAAGCATGGCGTTGCAATCACGATGGCTTGGAGAGACCACGTTTTACTGGAAGACTGTCCTATGCTCATGGATTTTCAACTAAGGATGAGTAACCTGTTTTCACTCATACCATTATAACTTTTAAAAAAATCATCTATATAAATAGTAGTTGCTAAGCGCAAAACTCGAGAACGGCTAGACCAATTCGGTTATTTTTTTTTTCAAAAATCGTCAGAGGAAGGTTCTTATGAAGAGAGTTCCTAGCTGTCAATTCTAGGGATGGCGATCTATTAATCGTAGAATAGATGTTTTGGTATCGTAAACATCGATGTGAGAAATGAATCGATCACGTGAATCGATCTCAGACACCGTAAAATCATTTACTTACTGTTTCGTCTTATTCAAATAAAACAAAAGAGTACCAAACCATAATATAAAGAAAAAACATTTAAAATTTAATTAGTAACTTAATAATTATGAACGCAACCTCAAAATTACTATAAACTACTTGAATGCATCCGTAGATTTGACACTTTCTCTTTCTACGATATACAGTTTGAGTTTGAAAGTTTTTCAGTAGATTCTCAATTATTGCGTGTTATTTTCTTGATTGTTTTGAAATCTTCGCTTCTGGCAATGTTCTGGCAAGTTCCTCGATTTATCTTTGGTTGATTGGTTTATTTTGTGTGTGTTTCCATTTATACTCAGGTGAAGACTCATGCCGCCTATAAGATGCGGGCGAAGCAATTTGGGTCGAAGAACTCAAAATGCTAGAAACCAAGCTAATTAATAAATAAAACAAACTAATTTTTGAAATATTGTCTATTCCACTAAGATATATATATGTTGTGATAGTCGATACTACCATTAATTAAATATTCTCTATATTTTCTACAAGCTCTAAAGTTGGGCGACATCGTGATAGTTGTTACAGGGGTTATATTAAAATAAACCTTATTAAATTCAGGCCTCACGTTGTTGCGCCATTGTGAAAGTTGGTGGTACCATTAATTAAAATGAATAAATTTTCTAATATTACTTTTTTAGCAAAACCCAAAGTTGGGAGCCATTTTTTAATAGTTAGTGCGTTCTGAAAGTCGACGCCATTAAAATTACATTTGTGAGTTTAAATTCATTTAATTCGATTGGACCAACATCTCTTATCTCAGGGTTCTAAGTGATTTTATACTAAAAGGTTCTTTGAAGGATGGGGTGATAGATAGAAAACAGATGGAAGCGATCGATTATAATATTTCACATAATTAATACATAAAAATCATCATAAAAAAACAACATATAACATGCGAGTTGCGAGACTCATGGATTATATTTAAAACTAATAATAATTGTCCTCTATCGCGAGTTAACTTTTGTTTATTAGACGAATTCAAAATGTTTAGAATTTAAAAATTATTTTTAGGCATTGTAATGTAAACAAACCCGTTGCCAAGACAACCGATGTCGAAGCGACGTTATTTTTTTGGAATCCATTTGAAAAAAAAGAAACAGAAAATAAAGAAGAAAGAAACCTAAAGATGAAAAAAAATAAAATAGAAAATCAACAGGAAGAAAGTAAGAACAACTTTAAAAGAAATAAAAAGTGGCTTTAGGCCTAACCTTACAATTATCAACGAACATTTTGTACATCAATTAAGAAACCAATCAACTTCAAAAAGAAACTAAATTTACAGGAAAAATTAATTCCACATCCAGGAACAAAATGAAACAGCTAAAAGAAGAAGGAATGAAGAAAATTTCAGGAAATTATGAGCAAAATTAAAAAAAAGATCAATAGTTAAAAAAACTCGTCGGTAGAAGGCTTTGAAAATTTTTAGAACAAGACAGTCAATTATTAAGAAGAGATTGAAAAAGAAAAAGAAGAGAAAAACGGCCCACATCAGATGGAAAAGCCAGCTCAAAATTTTGAAAAGGAAGCCTGTTCCAAAAATGATCCAATCATAGAGGACGGATCCAATCCAAGGCTGTAGAATGATCCGAAAGTGTATTTCACCGAAGTTTGAATACTGTTTTTGAAAAAAGTAGGAGTCAAAATTGAAAATCAAAACCGCAGAAAATTAAAAGAATATTTAATAAGAAAGAAGAAAAAGAAACGAAGGAAGAAGACGCAAAAAACTTTGTAAAGTTGAAAATTATCAAGTTCAAGAAAACAAAACAGCGACGGAAAGACAATATCAAACTACCATTTCGAAGGTGTAGTTCAGTTGTCCTCCAGTCTTGGTATAGGGCAAACCTGTGTTCCGAGGTGTCTAATTTAAAAGTTATAACTCTTGAAAAAGTGGTGGAAAGTGGAATAGAATGTAAAGTAACATTGAAAAGAGGCGAACTGATGGAGGATGTAAATTTTTTGTTTAATATTTGTATGTAAATAATGTTAATTTTTAATTTAGTTCAATGGCGTCATGAACGTGAGTAACCTTTATATTTTTTTTAAAATGGCTGATCAGCAAATTATAAATAAATTTTTCCAATTTTTGTAAATTCATAACCATGTTTTAATTTCTTTTAATTCCCCAAAATCTCTCTCAATGAAATTCAAATTTCAAAACCCATAGGCCTTGCGAATCAACACCTTTGAGATAAGCGCCAATCGTTGTCGGGACATAATATTTAACAATCTTAATTTTCAGAATCACACCGGGAGATTTTTGGAATTTTGGATTGGTGCGAGTAACGTAGTTTGAAAATTTTACAGAGTTATTTATAACATATGTTTTTCATTTTTTTTAGAGCTTCACTCAACCATATGGTGGATTATTTTATTTTTGAAATTATAGATTTAATTAACTTGATTTTTTTATTATTCAAAATTTTATTTATTTTTTAAATTTATTGTGAAAGGCATCAATTCAATAACAGACATTAAAAACCTTTCATTATGGATCCGTCCTCTATGATTGTTGAACACAATAAGATTTTGCAGAGTTATTTATAACATATGTTTTTCATTTTTTTTAGAGCTTCACTCAACCAAAAAAAAAAAAAAAAAAAAAAAAAAAAAAAAAACTATTTATTCGGTTCAGCGCAAGGGGCGCTATACACAATTTAAAAAATAAATATATACATATTGCATATGGTTAAAATAGAATGTCTTGTAGAAGCCGAGGCTTCAGACGACGGTGTAGCAGAGGTTCCCCAATGCCAAAGGTAGCGGCTCCAGAAACATTCTGCAGCCCAGCCCTGAATCTTGTCGCTAACTCCAATATGAAATCTCTAACGTCGGGAACACCCAGCTCCCTGCGTATCTGAGAATTCCTTACCATCCAAGGCGCGTTTACGGCAAGGCGGAGAACTTTGTTTTCGAACCTGACCAGTTTCTTAATGTTGGTCTGGCTTGTGCCGAGCCAAACCGGACAGGCGTATGTGATGAGTGGCCGTATGAGTGCGGTATAGAGTAGTGTGGCACATTCATGTCGGAGTGTAGTGTTCTTGTTGAGAAGTGGGTAGAGTGAGGAGAGTCTAGTGTAGGCATGTGTCAATTTGGAGTTAATGTGTTGGCCCCAGGTCAGTTCGGTGTCTAGGAGCACCCCTAGATACTTCACCGCCTGGTGTGTTGGTGTCCAGGGGATGTTTCTGTGGTTGATGTTTAGCGGTGTCAGTGTATCATGGTTTATGCGTCGGAGTGCGAAAACCTTAGTTTCAGTCTTGTTCGCGTTCAGCCTCAGCTTCCATCTGTTAAACCAATTTGCCAAGACATCCAGACCCTCTTGAAGAGTGCGCACGGCCCTATGAAGATCACAGTCCTGAGCTATGAGGAGCGTGTCATCGGCATAGGTTGCCAGTGGCAGACCTGGAGGCTCAGGTATATCGTGGCAGAAGAGATTGAAGAGAATGGGACCGAGGATCGAACCTTGGGGGACTCCTGCACCGATAGTCCTTCGATCGCTAAGGCAAGAGTTAACCTTAATCTGGAAAGTTCTATCGGTGAGGAAGGAGGCTATAATGAGACGCAGGTATCTGGGGGCTCCCATACGCTGGAGTTTGTACTGCAGGCCCTTGTGCCACACTGTATCGAAGGCAGCAGCAACATCCAGGAACACGGCTGCAGAATATTGCTTCGCCTCAAAACCCTTGACAATGGTCTCTGCCACTCTCTGGAGCTGATGCGTCGTGGAATGTCTCTTCTTGAAACCAAACTGATGGGCAGGTATGGTGTTCGCTAGTTCCAGAAACTCCAGTAGCCTACCGTAGATTAGTCTCTCTAGCAGTTTCGACAAGCTGTTCAAAAGACTGATGGGGCGGTAGCTTGATGGTTGGTCTTTTGGTTTTCCCGGCTTGTGGAAAATGAGTACGACCGCATTTTTCCATTGTGTCAGGAAATATCCAGCTCTGAGACATCCATTGAACACGCTTGTGAGAAGCGCTATACCCTTCTCCGACAGGTTCTTCAGGACGAGATTTGGTATTAAATCCTCACCTGGTGCCTTTCTTCCCGGGAGATTGCTTAAAGCTGTCCTGATTTCCCCTGGAGTGACGAACTTTAAGGGCAGTTCTGCGGTGAGTGGCTCCTGGCTAATGGCTTCCTCGATCAGTAGCTCGGTATCCCTGACTCCCGGATGGCTGGGATCAAACACACCTTCGAGATAGGCAGAAAACATGGTGCACTTCTCTTCGTCTGATGTAGCTGTAATGTCACCTTGTCTCAGAGGAGGAATGAGAGGGTCCTGCCGTAGGATCCTGCGAGTCTCCTTCCACAAATTGGGGTCGTTAGGGGACATGTTCTGAAGGAACTGACGATAGCCCTCAACTCTCTGATTTTCCAGTTCCCATCGAATCTGATGCCCCAGTTGGTTCCATTGGCGTTTGGTTCTCGGGCATCTGCTACGCTGCCAGCTGCGGCGAAGCCTATTTTTCTCTTCAATCAGGCATAGGATGTACGTCGGGGTATTGATGCCTGTTCTCTGCCGGGGGTCGTAGAACTTTCTATAGATCGCCTTCTTGACTGCGCTCTTGATGGAATCGGTAAGGAGTGTCATTGTTCTGTCTAGGTCATCGGTCGAGTTATAAGAGAAAGGAATAGTCAGATTTCGGTCAAGTTCGTGGCGAAAGTTGTCCCAGTTAATTTTTCCGTCAATAAGTCGTCGTATTGGGGGATCAGTGAGAAGTCTGCAGTGGAAAGTAATGAGGACAGGGAGATGGTCGGAATCTAATTCGGGAAGTGGAATTTGGAAAATGGGTAAGGTTAGATTTTGAGTGAGGGATATATCCAAGATATCAGGGAGATAGCGAGCCTGTGTTGGGTAGAAAGTTGGCTGATCGGGAGCAGTGACCACAATCGCCATGCGGTCGGTGAAGGCGAGAAGCCTTTGGCCATTGGCATTGCCAACCCGACAGCCCCAGTTGAGATGCTTGCTGTTGAGGTCCCCAGTTAGCAGGGTGGGCCCCCCCGTGAACACAGCCTCGAGATCTGAGGGATCAAGGCGCTGGTTTGGCCGCTGGTAGGCTGCCACCAACTTTAATGAGGAGCCATTTTCAATTTTCAACTGGATAGCTAAATGGTGCTTAAATTTACGCCTGACACAAATGGCGACCCCTCCCGAAGCAGCCCGAGCCACTCTGTCTGCTCTATAAATTTTGTAGCCTGGAAGTTTAAAGGTTTCATTGGGTATGAGATGGGTTTCGGTGAGACAGGCCACATCGATGCTGTGCCTGTGAAGGAAGTTAAAAAAAGTAAGCCTTTTGGCCTTAATCCCGTTCGCGTTCCAGTTAAGGAGTTTAACGGTACGAGTATCAAAAAGATTAGGGTTTGCCATGAGGATGAGTTAAAAATGACGAAAGGAGGTTGGAAAGGAAAGTTTGAATTTTAGGGATTAAAGGTTCAATGATCCTGGTGATCAAAGAGGTGATGAAAGTAGGGAGATCAGGATTTGTACCTTGAGAAGGTGAGGAGGCAGAGTGGCTGGGGCGAGCCCCGAGAGGGGGGCCAGAAAGCCAGGCGGAGCGAGTGGGGGCAGGAGCGGGCTGGGGGGTGGGAGGGCCGGCAGCGGGTCCCCTAGCGTCTGTCTGTCGTTTGAGGGCAGGTCGAGTTTGTCTGTTAGCAGGGTGCTCCTTACAGCCTCGGTAATTCCCTGGATGCTGCTCCCCACAGTTCGGACAGGTAGGGGTGCTTGCTTGGCTGGGACACAGTGTGTAATGGTGATCACCCGCACATTTAACGCAGCGAGGGTCCAGCCTGCAGTAATTTTTGGTGTGCCCCCACTTCTGACAGTTGGTGCACTGCGGGCTCTGCCCGGTACGACGCCGGGGCTCCACTTGGACCACCGTATAAAACAGGCGGTCCAAGTTGAAGATTTTCTTCCCCGCTGGGCTATTTTCGAGCTCAACTGCGACTAGCGGGGTGGGCAGCTTGTCGCCGTTGCCGTCTTTGCGGTGTAGCCTGGTCACTTTCCGAACTGGATAGTTCGGGGAGAGCAGCTCGAACACCTCCGACTCGGTCAGGGAGTATGGGACACCCCTGATGATTACCGAGAGACCCCTGTCCTCCGGGTTAACAAAAGTGAAGTACTTCAAGTTGGAGGTATCATAAAATTTGGTTACATGCCGAAAGTCTTCTGAAGATGAGAGCGAAATTTTGAATTTTTTGTAACAGAACTTGATAAAAAATGGGGCTTTTGTAAGTGTTTTTAAATCTTTGATTATTTCTTGTAAATTCCCAGTATCCAGTAAGAAAATGGGGGGAATTCGGATCTTGGGCTCCAGTTTGCTGTTGTCTGCTGGATCGGGTTGAGGCAAGGAAGCCAGAGGGGCGAACTTGTTACTAAGTGTGATGGGAGGGCTCACCTGGTACCGATATCTCTTGGCTGTGTCACTGAGACTGGGTGCGGTTGCGGGCTGCTGGCTGGGTCCTGGCTCCTGTTGCGAGGCTGGTCGCTTCCTCACCTGGGTGAAGCCGCTATCCAACTGCATCGCTGGGAAGTCCACTTCGGCACACTCCTCGTACCAACCGTCGGATCCTTTTTGAGAACCTCCAGAGGACATCTTACTGCCCTCTTTTGGTGCACTTTGGATAGTATTCACTTTGTATTTTTTATAGTTTTTAATAATAATTAGCAGAACAAAAATATACACGTGTTATCATGTAGCCAGGAAACAGCTGTTCTAAAAGAAAAAAATATATATATCATTATGCTCACTAACCCATTAACCGATTTTTAAATCATTTACAGAAATTTAAAAATAAATTTATAACTTATGAAATGTAATGTAAACAAACCCGTTGCCATGACAACTGATGTCTACGCGACGTTATAATCTTTTGAACCAATTTGAAAGAATGAAAAGAAAATAAAGAAGAAAGAAACCTAAGGATGAAGAAAATAAAATAGAAATTCAGTAGAGTAAGAACAACTTTAAAAGAAATAAAAGGAAGAAAAGGTAACTTTAGGCCTAACCTTCAAGTTATCAACGAACATTTTGAACATCAATCACGAAACCAACCAACTTCAAAAAGAAACTAAATTTACAGGAAAGATTAATTCCACACCCAGGAAGAAAATAAAACAGTTAAAAGAAAAAAAGGAAGAAGAATTGAAGAAAATATAAGCGCAAATGAAGAAAAGATCAATAGTCAAAAAACTGGTCGGTAGAAGGTTTTGAAAATTTTTAGAAAGAGACAGTTAATTATTCAGAAGAGATTGAAAAAGGAAAAGAAGAGAAAAACTGCCCACATCAGATGGAAAAGCCAGCTCAAAATTTTGAAAAGGAAGCTTGTTCCAAAAGTGATCCAATTATAGAGGACGGATCCAATCCAAGGCCGTATAATGATCCGAAAGTGTATATCACCAAGTTTGAATGCTATTTTTGAGAGATGAAGGAGACAAAATTAATAAACAGAGCTACAGAAAATTAAAATAATAATTAAGAAGACAGAAGAAAAGGAAGAGAGGGAAGATAACGTCGGAAAATGTTAATATTTAGGAACAAAATAGAAGACGGAAGCCAAAAGACACTCGAATTGGAAGACCCAGAATGCCTTGCATGGCAATACATCAGTCGATGCCCAGCCTTCCCACAGGCAAAACCTGTGTTGGGCTTGTCTTAGTTTTTCGTGAAATTTAACCCAATGAAGTGAGTGAACAGTGAATTCTGTATGTGAAGTGATCGGTGAAGAGTCGATATGATGGGGAAGGAGTTGCACTCCATTTTTTTTATTATTGTAGAATCACTAAGGCCGTCCGCACACGGTGCAACTGTTTTGCATCTGGAGTTGCAAACCAGTTGCGCGCGCAACTGTTTTGCGACCTTGCCCATGTAAAGGAGTGGGGGTCCGCACTCGGGGCGACCAAACGAGACCGATTTGAAATCAGTTGCCAACTGGTTGCGTGCGATCGTGCTTCCCAGTTGCAAAACAGTTTCAGTTGCATGGTTGCAAGGGAAAAATCACATTTTTTTCGAAATGATGAGTGATCAACAAATGAATATAACATTTGTTGGAGCGGTGGAGAAACATGAAATACTCTACAATTATAAACTTCCTGGGTACTCAAGGAAAGATTTGACGGATAAAGCATGGCAAGAGGTGGCAGCCGAAGTTAACTTGTCAGGTATGTAAAGGTGTTAATTTGTTTATTTTTATTATTTATTCATTTTTGTAAGGTTATACAACATACATTGGCAATATTTGTAGTAGTTAAGTAATATTAATTATTAATATTATTCCCTTTTCCTGGTACTGTGTATTTCCACTGCCAGGGTAAAGATGCACGAGGAGAAAGGAAATAGTTTGCCAAATAATTCCTCATAGTAGCCGCCGAAGAACCATCATGTATTATTACAAGTTGTCTTGGCATGTTGGTAGGTACACACCCCGTCTCATTTTCCTCTCCCGTGCCTGCAGGCCTGTAGTCAATCCCATCTTAGTACGTACGTAGTTGTGGAGGATGCAAGCAGCTTTTACAATGTCATTCACTGTTAAAATTATGATAATATAGAGCAATACCACCACTTTCAATAAAACAATAATTGTTTTACAATTATTGTACATATCAACTTGTTCTTGATGGGAAAACTGCGCCCTTCGGTTCATTTTGACTGGCTGATTGTTAAGGAAGTAGGTATTGTTGTAAAAGTTGTTTATTTCCAGGAATTAAAATTCGCTGTCATAAGACCTTTTGGGTAAACAATGGCAGTGAATGTAAACAATAAAAGCAATTTAACGATTTTACTAAAATTAGGAAGCAAATTAGGTTTATTGGAATTAATACCGAAACAAACAAAATGGTTTTTTTTTTGTTTTTTTCTAAACTTTTTACTATAACTTATAATTTTTTGACCAATTTAAAATCGGGTTACACCGTTGATTTCAGAGTAAAAAATCCTTCAAAATGATGTATCGGAAGGTATAGGGTCCTATTTGAAATTTTTAAGTTGTACTGGTCCTGAGGTACCCCGTATAATTTTTTTTTCAAAAAGAGGTCGACATTTTAAACTAGACTGAAAAATATTAAATACCTATTTTTTATTTTTTTTATAACGTTATCGTTTCAAGAGAAATTCAGCCGGGCCATCTAAAAAAGACACCCTGTATATTTTTAAAGAATGAAATAAATATTTGTAAGTTGTAATGTTTATTCCTTTTGATTTCAGCTGCTTAGTGCAGAGAGAAGTGGCATAATCTTCGTACAGTTTTTATGCGTAAAATGAAACAACTACCCAGTGGATCTGGAGCAAAGAAAAAGGCATATTATTTGACAGAAGCCATGCAGTTTTGTTTACCATTTATAAAAGCGTTGGCTCCTCCCTCATCCGGAAATTTGCCACATGTACCACAGCATGACACGACTGACGGCATTTTAGAAAATGCAGAAATATGTGATGACAGTGCCCCTCTGGAGGATTCATCATATATAGAGCTGTCCTCAGAAGCACCACCGGCACAACCATCCTCCATCTCTCAAGCATCTTCAGAGAGAACCGTACCGCCTCAACACAGCACTCACCCTCCAGTACAGTCTTCGTCCATTCGAGCAAAGAAAAGACTGGCGCTGAGGAATAAATCAACAGCGGACGCAGATCAATGTGTGGCTGAATATTTCAAAGCCAAGAAAATAAGACTAGAAACAAGTGTGAACGAAGCAGGTTCTAGATCCCACAGTGATTCTCAAATGAGATAATTTAACTTACTCATTTAATATAAAGTTCAATTAATAAAAAACCATTCAGAAACTTTGTGATTCAAATTCTTTTTTTGTTATTACTTCCTTTTATTCTCACCAAGGAACTCTACAAAAAAGAAAGCCACCCCTGTGTTTTGTATAAGATTAATGTTATTTAAGAGAAAGCATTAGTTATTACATTGACGCCCAACGTGGGGCCTTTGCTAAAAAAAATGAACAAGTAAAAATTCATTGAAGAATTAGTTATTACAATATATAGGTAATAATTAAAAACTTTCAGTAGACAAAATAGAGGACACTCAAATAGAGAAAATAAAAGAAATACAAAAGTTAGGTCATACCGTTGAAAATAATTCTAAAAAGATATCAAGTTTAGAGGGGGATTTAAGCGATTTTCAGAAAGAAATTGAAGGCAAGATAGATAGGAAACAAATGGAGGTTTGTAAGGAGTTTGCTAAAGTAAATGACATTCAAATCAAGTTTGAAAGTAAAGTCATAGAGCTACAAGATAAATAGACACCAGTCAGTTGAACAGCTGTCAGATAGGATGGAAGCTGTCTCCGTTTCAAATGTTTATTGTCCAAATTTTTTAGCCAACCATGACCCAAGGTTATCACAGTCCCTTCAATTTAAATTATGGGAGGGGGGGGGGGGGGGGGGGGGGAGGAAGGTCAAATTAAACGAATGTTTTTAGTGAATTATTTAAAGGATGAGAGCCTTATTTTTTGGCAAATTGATAGTCATAAGATAGGGAATTTTGAGGAATTTAAGGAACTTTTAATACTAAGAGCAAGATCTTGTCAATATCAAATGCCGGAGGAATTTATCTGTAAAAACATGGCGAATCTTTTGGCCAAGAGGTAGAAAGCATAGTTATATATCAGGGGATAAGAATGATCGAATATTTTGTAGAAGTACTGGATAGGATTGGGAAGGATAGAATAAATAATAAAAGTTGGGAAAATAAAATCTATAGGGGGAATAATTTTGAAAGTAGGAACAATTCTGGGGAAAATATATTTAGAGGGAGAGAACAAAGATGGGCAGGGCCAAGTCAAGAGATGACAAAATCTACAAAATATATGGTGTCCAGCTCTAGTAGCGTTAAGTAGTTATAGCTTATGTTTAATTAACAGACAAAAAAAAAATTAAATTTTGTTTAAATAATTAATTAATCTAAATTCATAAGGTACCAAGTGAGTTTTGTGATCCAGGATATAAATTGTGTATGCCAGACCTCGAACCCGTGCAGATCTAAGTATTTGTGTGCTTAAGACTACTCACGGATAAGGCGTTTTTATATATCTATTTCTTGTTATTATTAATTGAAAATGACTTCCGAAAGTGAGGGGAGGGATATCCTCAATGAATGTGCTACGGAACCAAATGTTTCTAATAGCAAACCAGAGGGAAGTGGAAGACAGGTTAGTAAAGATGATGTTAGTAAACATTTTAACCCCAGGTCATACAAATATTTTGATGAAGGTCCATTTTATGTCTTCATTGAATCGAAAGCAACAGACAAAAACATTGGAAAATTACATCCAATGGCTCTAGGCTCTCTTATTTATAAGGGCGTACTCGGAGTACAAAAACATATTCTACAAATAAGATCTATCGGTCGAAACAGAGTGAAGGTGGAACTTGATAATTACGAAAGTTCCAATCTACTTATCAAAACTGTAAATAGCAGTACAACGGTAAATAATTAGCTAGTCTATGCGCCTAATTTTATGTTAGAGAAGAAAGGCATTATTCGTGGAGTTTGCCAGGAACTATCAGACGAGGACATATTGAACCTTCTTAAAATCGAAAGATCTGTGCGTCACTGCAGTGTTGTAGGGGCTCGTAGACTTTTTAGGAAAGAAAAAATCGATTACTTCCCACCCAGACGACTTTATTAACATTTAGAGGTCAGGTTTTACCAGATGTAGTTAGCATGCTATATGTGCGGTGTGAAGTTATGCCCTACGTTCCAAGAACCCAACAATGTTATAAGTGTCTCCGTTGGGGGCATGTCAATCGAAATTGTAAAAGTGCAGTCAGATGTTCGAAATGTGGAGACGCTCATGACAAACACGACGTGTGAAGTGTGTTCATTGTAATGGGGACCACCCCAGTATAGGCTACAATAACTGTCCGGAATCTATTAAACAGAAGACTATAAGAAGTTTGATGGTACATGAAAATATCACCTTCGTGGAAGCCAAAGAGACAGCTTCTGGTAAAACTTTTAAAACAGTAGTAGAGAAGAAGCCTGATATTAGAAGTGGAGCCTCGTTTCCCCCCTCCAGTCGTCCAACAGGATGCCTGCCAAAAGGAAGAAACTTTCCTCCTCTAGTTGTCAGACCTACTGAGAGCACTATGGTGGAGTACAATAACTTACAGGTTAACCCGCATAGTGATAGCCTGCCTCGCACACCCAATACAGCTACAGCTAGGCTCCTTCCCCCTACCGTAACAGTCCAAAGCTCCAAATTGCAGGATTTTGACAAATTCTGTGATCTTATATTTGCAATTATAGACCAGTTAAAAGATACAGTCAATCAAAATACTGATAAAGAAGCTATTCTCTCCATGATTAAAGATAGGGCATCGGCCCTTGGCTTTAATCGATAATCTTTTATATAGGTTAGGTTAGGTTTTATGACTCATGCCCGGGCTTTAACAACGAGGTCATATCGCCTACTACCAGAGCGCTCTTTCGTCACTCTGGTGGACATGAGCCCGACTCTACTGTGGGAGTCCTAAATTTTGCCTACCCTAAATTTTTATTCATCTAGGGTAGGGGTCTTTAACGAGTACCTGACATCGTACAGGCTCGGGACCATCGCTTAACGTCCCATCCGAAGGACGGCGTGCTTAAGTTTATTTTACCTCCCAGATAAAATAAACTAAGGGCCTCGGTCGGGCTACGAACCCACGACCTTGAGCTCAGAAGTCAAGCACGCATACCACTGAGCTACCAGCGCCCCCTGACATTTTATTCATATACATACCAAACGGTCGATTGGTTTTAGAAGGAGAGGGAAAACTAAATTCCTGGAGAAGTACATTACCAGTGAATCACTTCATTTTTTTTTTTTTTTTTTTTTTTTCCCCCCTACCTCAACAGTCCAAAGCTCCAAATCGCAGGATTTTGACAAATTCTGTGATCTTATATTTGCAATTATAGACCAGTTAAAAGATACAGTCAATCAAAATACTGATAAAGAAGCTATTCTCTCCATGATTAAAGATAGGGCATCGGCCCTTGGCTTTAATCGATAATCTTTTATATATATATATATTTTTTTTTTTTATTATTATTATTTTATTTATTATTTTTTTTTTTAATTATTATTATTATTTCATTATTATTATTTTTTTTAAATTATTATGATTTTATTTACTTACTTTAATAATATTTTCCTTATCATTTCTTCATCTGCCCTTCAAAAACCTACTTTAAATATTTTTATAATTAATATTAAACTTTATGATGTACAATATATTACAATAGAATGCAAGATCGGCTGTTGCGAATAAGGGAAGTTTAGAAATTTGCCTGGGAGGATCGAGAGTACTCATAGCTATCTTGAGGGAGACATGGTTTCGTGAGGGCCTTTATGTGAATTTTAAGGGTTACAACAATATTAGAGAGGACAGGATGGACGGAAAGGGTGGAGTCGCCATTCTGTTGCGGAACCACATTTCCTACCAGAGCATAGATTCTATTTGCATGTTAGATAATGTCCAAGTGGTCGGAGTTAGAGTTCCGTACAAAAACAGTTTCCTTACCATCATTTCACTTTATAATTTACCTTCGAACAACATCTCGAGAGAGAACTGGGTTAGACTGTTCAAGTCTGTCCCTCGACCATGTGTCATCGCTGGAAGACTTCAACGTCCATTATCACGCCTGGGGCAACACGCTAACCGACTCCAAGGGAACTAAACTCTTCGATGCAATCCAATTAAGCAACTTGGTTTTCTTAAACGACGGTTCACCAACTCTGGTGAGGAACGTTTCTCAGGTAAATGAGAGCGCTGTTGATGTGAGCCTGGTGTCTCCGGAGCTCGCGTTGGACTACGACTGGGAGACTCTGACTGACCCTATGGGCTCCAACCACCTTCCCATCCTCATCACCCCTCTATCCAGAGACCACCCCCCTCCTGTCAGACAGCATCCCGTCGAGGGCCGCTGGAACCTGAACAGAGCCAACTGGGACCTATACAGATCCCTGATGACCAGCTATACAATAGAACAAGTAACTAGGGAAAGGAGAATTGATTATGATATTTTCGTTGAAAATATTAATAAAGCGGCTTTTCTCAGCATCCCGAAGAGTACACGACCCAGACACCACGTTTATTCTAACCCTTGGTGGAATGACGAATGCCGTCAGGTTATCACTGCAAGAAAAGATACCTATAAAAATTATGCTAGATCTTCTATGTGTGACAACTTTCTACGTTATAAAGAAATGACGACGAAAGCAAAAAGGGTGATAAGATTAAATAAAAAGAGAGCCTGGTCGGAATTTTGCAACACCCTGTCCAAAAATACAGCACCTTCGTTAATATGGACTTCTCTAAAGAAAATAAAAAATCGCAAAACTTGCAACAAACCACCTCTCGGCAAGGGAGATTGGGTTGACGAGTTTTTTAATGATCTATGCCCCCCATCAGTAGAAGAAAATGTCATACATGATCTGGGAAATAAAGAAGATCATTGGCTTCTGTACGATTTCACAATGCATGAATTAAAATTAACTATTAAATCCACAAATAATTCAGCTTCAGGTAAAGATCAAATCCATTATTCCATGATAGTGAATTTACCTGAGAGATCTAAACAACTTCTCTTACAAATTTTCAATAATATTTGGTCAAGAGGAGAGTTTCCGCTTGCCTGGAAAGAGTACATGGTGGTGCCCATCTTAAATCCCGGAAAGAGCCCTTCTAAAGCGGATTCATTTAGACCCATCTCCTTATCATCCTGCCTTCTTAAGACTTTAGAACGAATGATAAAACTCAGGTTTGAGTGGTATCTGGTGTGACAGTGTGTATCACGGTCACATGTGTAATTTGTATACATAAGGGGAGGGGGGGGGGGGGGGGGGGGGGTGTAGAGAAACAATATTAAGTGATAGAAAATATAGATATATTTTAATTCAATTCAATATCGACTGATGATAAAATGAAAATGCATTATCTATGATAAAGTTAAAATATAATGTAAAATAGTAATAATTATATAATTACAGTAATTAAAATGATAAATAAAAGAATAACTAATAAAAAAATAAAGGTATAAAAAGAAGGCAAATAGAACGGTATGGCAGTGATAAGAGTGGAGAGAGGGTGTATACGAGCTGAAGAAAGAAGAGGAACTCAGTCCTTATCTGAAACTCGAGCATGTGTGTGTAGCGATGTTCACGACTCCAGGGGAAGTACCTGTCTGATGCTATATAGCATATTCATCTTTTGTACCAATTCAGTAGTTCAGCATATCTGGTGGAGGAAAAAACCGCATGGCGCAGATGGATTATTCTGGACTCGCACAAGAGGGAAGGATTACTGCAAGCAGCATGTTTTCATGAGTACCATCTAATTTTTCATCATTAATCCTACCGAATTTTTAATATGCCTCAAAATAATACTTTTAAATCACAATTTCATCTAAATTGCATAACTTATAGTTTTTACTCGTACTATTATAGATTTAATTAACTTGATTTTTTTTATTATTCAAAATTTTATTTATTTTTTTAATTTATTGTGAAAGGCATCAATTCAATAACAGACATTAAAAACCTTTCATTATGGCAATAACAAAATATTTATATTGTTGCCCCAATAGTTGTTACAGGGGTTATATTAAAATAAACCTTATTAAATTCAGGCCTCACGTTGTTGCGCCATTGTGAAAGTTGGTGGTACCATTAATTAAAATGAATAAATTTTCTAATATTACTTTTTTAGCAAAACCCAAAGTTGGGAGCCATTTTTTAATAGTTAGTGCGTTCTGAAAGTCGACGCCATTAAAATTACATTCGTGAGTTTAAATTCATTTAATTCGATTGGACCAACATCTCTTATCTCAGGGTTCTAAGTGATTTTATACTAAAAGGTTCTTTGAAGGATGGGGTGATAGATAGAAAACAGATGGAAGCGATCGATTATAATATTTCACATAATTAATACATAAAAATCATCATAAAAAAACAACATATAACATGCGAGTTGCGAGACTCATGGATTATATTTAAAACTAATAATAATTGCCCTCTATCGCGAGTTCACTTTTGTTTATTAGACGAATTCAAAATGTTTAGAATTTAAAAATTATTTTTAGGCATATTGATTTTTTTTGATGGTTAATAAAATATAGTGGGAATGGTACTCAGCCACATGCGACGATCATGGTGTCCTATCCCTGGGTTGGTTCCCAGAAGAGAATCCTTTTTCCATGTGGTTTTTCGGATCCATCAACATCGGCTGTCTAGAGTGTCTAGGAATGCCAAACATCACAGCCTCCATACAATTGTTGCTTCTTCTCCTCGTCTTTAAATAACTGGACTACTGTAACATGATAAATAACAAGATGAATTTTGCTGTATAGCAAAAGCAGGTGGTTTTCCTGGAGCCTTAAAACTTTCACCCTCCTGGTTCAAAATTTCGACAGAGACTCCCTAGCTCCATATTTCAGCTGCTCTCCTCCCCACTTCTTTTTTGCTGACCACTGTCACCTATATTCTTTTTTTAATGATTTGATGCCTGTTTTTTATTAGTTATGATTTATTTATGATTTAATAAAAATATATAATTATATCTATCAAATGAAAACATTTCCAAACAAAAATATATCAATATCTCCGCCGTCAGTCGATATGTGATTAAGTTCGAATAAATTGATTTTTACTTCATAATTGACATGATGTCTCTTCAGAAGCCCCCCTTCTTTTTCTCTTTCTATTAAAATTTCACATGTGGAGGTTAATCGAACCATCACATATCCGCCAACATCAGATAAAAAACATATTATTGTTTTCACATAATATTTTTTTAATAATTAAATGGACTATAAACATTATTACCAATATCTTTCTCTCCATCTTATGTTTTTTTTCTCGCAACTCTTACATACGATATCATTATTCCTAAACATACATGCATAAGATAACTTTATTTTATTTTAATTACTTATATATTTACTTAAATCTACTATTACCCATCGATAATATGGCTGTTAAAATATATCTAAATTGAAAGAAAATGGCAACACTGTCAACCTTGGACATATCCCTCCATCAACAATAATCCATTATACTCATTCAATTTAGTTGTCTAAGTCTCTATCTGATTTCACCAATAATCAACAACTTATTTAAAATCCTCGTAAGTATACTATTCTAAATACATTAACCTTAATATGGAATATTTTATAATATCAAATGGGATGCTAGTTTTCCTTAATATAATATCTACTTTGCAGACGGAGTGTGCTCATTATACTCCATGTTTGCTTAACAACGTTTGTAATATGACTCTTTCCAATAAACAAATGACATGAACTTCGATACTAGGTTAGTATCTCTATTAACAATTACTTTTACTCTAATAGCATTAATTAATTCTAGATAAGTTTACAATTACTCAAAAACACTCACGTTTACATAAAATGTTTTTTTATAATTACTTTCCGTTATAATTGTTATAAATAAACCAATCATCCTTTCTACCGTACATGTCACCTCCTCGCACCAACAATAAAAATACTCATATTCAATTATTTTTTTATAATATACCCTATCTACTTAAAATTTCACCCGCTGTTATTTTACAGACTCCATAATTCATAGGTTCTTTTGACCCGTTCACCTAAATTTTTTTAGGAATAGAAATAAATTATTACCGACAACCAATATATCTCTTCTCGACTCCATACTTCATAAATTCTAATCAATAATAGTTTTTAACTCACGCCAATCCTACACGACCACGTATCCGCCCAATTATATAATGTTTATTCTCTTTTTTATTACTACTTAATGGCATATCTAGCCAAACAAATTCTATTTGTTTACATATTTCCAAGCATATTTAAAACTATCTTTCACGTCTATCATCTGTCAGGTACTTTATATTCTTTTTTTATTATTCAAAGTTATTATAATTTTATCAGTATTTACTTATTAATTTTATCATCATACATTAACTCTTATTTATTTTTTATTCCAGGAAGGCTATTTCACCGGACTTACAATCAACGTCCACGAATCATCATAATTATACAAACAAACATCGAGTCATATACAACTTTACACGGATTTTTAGTTTAACTTTCACTGAGCTCCTTTTTGCACAAATAGATAAGGTATTCAAACCACTATCAAACATACGAAGAGAAAAACCATAAATAAATTTACAAAAAGTTTGTGTCATAAATACAATTACTTTAGTTTGTAACTCTCACTGAGCCACTCTTCAGAACATTGTTTGTTGCGAAATCAAGACAATACACAACAAACAATAGATAAGGTACTTAAAACTACTATCAAACATACAAATAGAAAAACCATAAACACCCGTTAATATTCCCATAATATATTAGACTTTATAATAATATAATTCTAAACCCAAATATCCAATATGAACAATACAACATATTTACATTAATTTAACGATATAATATATAAAATTCTTTATGAACTGACATTAGTCGAATGTCCAATAATCATACAAATATTTTTTTTACTTCCAAGTCCTTGTACATGATAACACATCATTATTTAATTTCTAATATGTTACAATCTTATTTTCATTAGGAAACTGCGAGTTCGAGACTACACCATTCTGCGACTACTCATCCATAATTCCCGCAACAGAAGCATCGATATTTTCAAAAATCGCATCTTTTCTAATTTTAAATTACTATAAAATTGTTATAGGATACTACAAACTTTTATTTTATTATTGTTACCATACATAGTTCTTATTTTAACATTATTATCATATTTTTATCTAATTTTATTTATAAGTTTTTATTCTCTATTTATTTATTTTCTTTTTTATTTTAACTATCTCTATTTCTCCAATAGACCTTCCTTTTCCTTCTTATTTTTATGTGCGGAGAACTACATTACAAGTGATATATTGAAAAATTTTATGTTATTATTTTTTATTCATCCCTTGAGGGTACGTTTAACTTTGTTATATTCTTTTCTTTCATTTATTCTGAGACTACAAGCGCTTTTTGCTTACAAAAACCGGTGAATTCTAGCTAGCAATGTGCAGGTTCGCTGACTTCCTGTCTCAAAAGTTCCCATATTTTGAGTGCCACACATTTATTGCAAAACAAACCCTTAAAAAACATTATTTAATTTTATATTTATTATCTTTATTATACATTAAACTAATTTTCAATTCTTCATATTCTTTTCTTTATTTCGCACTATATGAGGAGTATAGTCACCTTGTTTATATGAGACAAATAAGAAAACTCCAGCGGCACTACTATAACGAATTTGACTTCTTGTCGCAAACACAGTGACTTTACCGCAAGCCTGTTCGACACACGTCTCTCAAGAAATTGTTATCCTTCTACTACAAATTTTAGTTATATAACATGTTCCTAATTATTAAACTGATAAGTTTGTTTTAACTCCGTATTAAGTGACCACAAAAGAACTCTATTTTTGGATCTAAAACATTACTAACAAGAATTCTGGAGTACTTTCCATAAGGTAAATTTTATATATATATATATATATATTTTTTTTTTCATTTACATATTAATAGACTTCGAAGATTTTTTACTCGATATTACCTAGAAGACAAATACAATTTATTCATAAGTTAACTGATTAAATCAAGAGATTTATTTTATTTCTATTATTTCTTTGTTTAAAATTTTTATTTCATATACAAATTATCATCAATCCATTGTAAGGTCCATTAAAAAATATCCAAAGTCGTACCGAATTGTCCAGACAATTTTCATCTATGTGCGTTTTTTCTTAAATCGCTTATGATTTTTTATTTTCTTTATTTTGGAATTATATTCATCAAGTAGAATAACGATGGAGCTTTATATTTCCGAAGAATTAATCTTTTAATAAATTCTATCCGATTTTTATTTACATGGTGAGTAAATTTTGGAATTTTCTTATCCGATACCTGTTTAGCTCCCAGACTCAAATTCCACATAGTCTTTGCAATTAAAGACCTCACTCCTTTGTTTACTTTCTCTTTTATTTTGGCAATATTCATAGTACTCATAATATTTTCCGACTTAAGTTCCCCGATAATAATTGATTGTTCATCTTGATTTAAATTTTTATTTACTTGGTCCGAATATTTATTTACGTTCTCAAATGGTAAAGTTAGCATTGTACAAGTCGATTGAATCGGAAGTACTTTATTAATTTCCCCAGGGGTTATGCCTCCTTCAACTAGGCTACCTTGACCTAACTGATTTTCTATCACCTGAATAGCTTCAATGGTATTTTTCATTTCTGTCCTAACGTCAACTATAGTGTTTTGTAAACAGATAATGCTGTTATCCCGCTATTTGTGTCTGACTTTTAATCCGTTCTGTGCAAACATCACTTTCTATATGGGTCAGTCGATCGTGAAACTGGGTTCTACCCTCATGTACTTTGTCAGTGATCGATTTGCTTAGATCGTTAACTTCAGCTTGTAAATTTAATTTAAAAACGGTGCTATCAGTTTGGATTTTGGCAATCTGTTTTGCAATTGTCTTGGATTTATCGACCTAAGTCTGATTCCCACAAGGGTATGCCAAAAATGCAATTGGCTTTGGGTGCGGGTTCGTAACACCGTCTCACCTGGCAACCAAATGCTGCAAAAAAGATAATTTCCCTCAATGTCACAGGGTGATGCCCGGGTGTACAAAGAGTGGAAAGAGATATACTAATCCAAAGGGTTTTCGTGAGCCCACCAAGATTTCGGATCGTGGACAACACAATGTTTCAAACCGCTTGTGGTATTAATTTGGTTGTATATTATAGGATGATCAGCCTGAACAAAGTTTACACTCTATTAAAACTGCCCTTCCATCAAACAATTGAAGAAAATCAGAAATGTAAATAATAACTCACGACTTTAAAGGAAATGTATATTATAAATTGAAAACCAAAAAAAAATCATATAAATATATATAATGAGATTTGCGTGAGGCGCTGAACAAGAAAACTTTAGAATTATCAAGTGTTTTTTTATTAAATTAAGGGTTAATTTTCCCGACTCTTACACTAGAAGAGTAATGTAAGCCTAAATTCTGTAGTGAGCGATCTCATTGAAATGTACACATACAATTATAAATTAACATATAGGTATTTTACCAAAAGAGAATGATAATATAACATAAGATAATGGCCACATAGACGACATTATGAATTTAACAAACAATAGAAGATATATATATCTACAGACAAATGCAAAAAAAAATTTGAGATTATGAAATAAAATAAATTCGACAAAACTCTCTTGGTGACTAAAAAAAAAATTGTTCAACTTCACCCGAATCCTTGGAAAAATGTCCAGTCGATTCCGCCAGAAAGATCGAGGACATTTTAGGGTTGAATGATGGCTTCAACTGCTCCTTTAGAGTTGGGATAATTACATCACAGTAGAGGTGGACTGGAATTCATAAAACATAGATACAGGAAAATGGATGTTCAAAAGATGAATTTGGTGAGATGAATATGGAAGTCTTTTACCGGAGAAATAGCTGAAGGTTCATAATGCAAATGGTGGATGATTGAATTTCAATTAGATTAATAATATGAACTGCATAGGTGGTCCGCAGATCCAGCTTGCGTTCATAAGAAGGGAGGACACTTGTTTGGACAAAACTTTTTGAGTAATTGTAAGTCTTGAAGAGAAGCCCACTCGAACACGCTATCCCTTCAGGACCTGACAAGCAACTGACGATCTGAAATCTGTCCATCTGGAACGTTCTAGAATGTTCGAAAACAAATGACGTTAGCATTTCCGCTGCCAATGTTGTATATTTTGATGGAATATTCTTCTGGAGTACTGTATACGTCTCTTTTCTATTTTTTCATTATCCACAATTAATTTTGGGTGATAGAAATTCATCTCAGGTGGAATTGAGCATACAAAAATAAAAGGTAACATTCTTGAAATATATCTGGGGACGAAATATCTAAGGAACAAGGAAGGTTTCATCCGGGTTATCCTTGTTATTATTGTCTATTTATATTTTTTGCACAAACACTAATTCACAAGGTTCTTGAAACTGTTTTGTCACCAAGAGACACAAAACAACAATATTTACACAATATACATATTTTTCATCGTCCATTTTCTACTTATATATGGCGAAATTACATACAAACTATAAGCAGATATATTATTATTGACATTTCTACTTGCATTCTTATAATCCACGTCTGTCTGGTTAGTACCATTTTGTGTCTTACTTTCAGTGAAAAATTATTTGATAGCTGGTGATCCATATATACAAAGTCACGGAAAGAAGGCCCCACCAACCCGCTCATTCCGACAAATATAATTTGTGGCAACTCCACAAAAGAGACAGGTGAAAAAAAATAATGTGAAATGAGAATGTCAACTTTTGATATCGCCACAGTTTACATATTTGGATTTCGTAATCAGGTAAGTTTTTTTTTACTATATCAACCTCTTGTTTATTCTCTTTATTAAATGTATTTAAATTTTGTTCCAAATTTTCGACCTTATTGTTTATAATTAAAACGTTTTCCTCGGTTATTTCTTTAGTTAAATTCCTATTTGTTTCCTGACTTGACTTATTTATTACGCCTTTAATTTCTTGCTTTAATTGGTTTAATTTTTCAGTTATACTTTTATTTAGATTATAATATGACTGATCTATTTTTTCGGTTAAATTTTTGTTCATTTCGGTTAAATTTTTATTTGTATCCTGACTTGACTTATTTACTTCGTCTTTAGTTTCCTGATTTAAGTCAATTAACAGCATAACATTTTCATTACTTTTTTCCTGATTCAAATTCATTAGTTGAATAGATCTTTTATCACATTTTTTAAGGAATTGCATAAACTCTTCACCACATTCACTATCTATCATCTGATCCATTGCTTCTTTTAGATCTCTACCCGAATCCCTATCACTCCTTCTTTCATATTTAAGTATGGATTCTCCTCGGGTCTGTACCATTTGTATCTTCAATTGGTCGTATTTATGAGTTCCTTCATTAGAGTTAATTAATTGAGTGATTTTTTTATTATTTGTTATATTATTTAAATTCATTAGTTGAGTAAACTCTTCTTTATTTTTTTTCGAGTTAAATTTATTAATTGAGTAAATTTTGCATCATATTTTTTTATTAATCGCCTATACTCTTCACCATATTCATTGCCTATCTGCCTCATTGTTTCTCTTAAGTCTCTTTCCGAATCCCTATTAGCCCTTCTTCCATATCTAAGATTGGCTTCTCCCAGATCTATTCCCATGTAAATTGTCAATTGATTACTGTGATTACTTTCGGGACTTCTCTCACTATTTCACCTCTGATTAACCTCGATTGGACTATTACTAACATCAGCTAAAAGTTCAGTTTCGCCATCTTGAAATCCTACCCCCACCACATTCTCAGGTTGCAAATCCGCCATATTTCTACAATTATATTAATTAAATTTTAAAATCCTTAGCATGCTTACTCTTCAATCTCGTCCTGGAGAAAGCAGTAAGGGAATCAGGCATACAGACGAACGGGACCATTTTCAACAGGACTGTACAGCTGCTAGCATATGCCGATGACATTGGCATCGTAGGTAGGTCATTTCGAGACGTCAAAGAGGCATTTCTGGCCTTGGAGGCACCGGCGAGGAGGTTGGGGCTTGTCATCAACGAAGCCAAGACCAAATACTTGGTTTCAGAGCAGGAGGTCGAGCCACCGGAGCAAGTCACCATTGGCCCTTACTTCTTCGAGAAAGTGCAAGAGTTTGTATACCTCGGCTCTCAGATAAACATGAACAACGACATGTCAGCCGAGGTAAAGCGAAGAACAGTGGCAGCGAACAGGAGCTTCTTCGGCCTGAGGCATCATATAAGAAGTCGCCTCCTTTCAAGAAAAACAAAGTTGAGGCTTTATAAAACGTTGATCCGCCCCATCCTAACATACGGGTCCGAGGCTTGGATTATCTCCAAGTCAGATGAACAACATCTTCTGGTCTTCGAAAGAAAGATCCTCCGCCGAATATATGGCCCAATACGCGATGGAGAAGACTGGAGACGACGCACGAACCAAGAAGTCTATTACCTCACCCAGGAACCAGACGTTGTGAAGGTCATCAGGCTGGGAAGACTCAGGTGGGCCGGACATGTGGCAAGGATGGGCGAACATGAGATCCCGAGGAAGACGATGTCGGACCGGCTTTACGGAACAAGACGCGTCGGGAGGCCGAAGCTGAGGTGGCAGGATGGTGTGGCGAATGATGCGAGGAGCCTGCTTGGAGTCCGACACTGGAGTGCAGCTGCACAAAACAGGGATAACTGGCGGACACTGTTGGAGGAGGCCTTGACTCATTTGTGGGTTGTCGCGCCATTGTGAATGAATGAATGAATGAAATTTTAATTATATATTCGCTCCTCTGCTTCTACCTATTACTTTCCTTGCCTGCGTGTACAGATAAAAAATTTTAAATATTCTCATAAGGGACAAAAAAATTTTATTTTATAAGAAATTACTAAATGCTACAACAAATTAAATTTATGAGAATACAATTGGAATATATTAATCTGCTCCACGCGATTGGGCGCCATTGTGATAGTAGGTACTACTATTAATTAAATATTCTCTATATTTTCTACAACAAGCTCTAAAGTTGGGCAACATCGTGATAGTTGTTACAGGGGTTATATTAAAATAAACCTTATTAAATTCAGGCCTCACGTTGTTGCGCCATTGTGAAAGTTGGTGGTACCATTAATTAAAATGAATAAATTTCCTAATATTACTTTTTTAGCAAAACCCAATGTTGGGAGCCATTTTTTAATAGTTAGTGCGTTCTGAAAGTCGACGCCATTAAAATTACATTTGTGAGTTTAAATTCATTTAATTCGATTGGACCAACATCTCTTATCTCAGGGTTCTAAGTGATTTTATACTAAAAGGTTCTTTGAAGGATGGGGGGATAGATGCATCAGGAGGTATGATGAACCATCATGATGGTTCGAGAAAATGAAGACAATCACATCTTGAAATGTCGGCGATTATTTCACCAATATGCTGTTGATATGTATGTCAAAATTAAAACAGAGCGATTGATATTTTTCAGGTTGAACCAGACCAAACTCCATTCTGAAGAGTATATTCACCTTCGAGATGCGATTAATACTAATGGAAATGCAGAGAATGTCGGCCGGATGACAATTCTTCCAGCAACAAACATTGGAAGTCCTCGACATATGCATGAATATGCCCAAGATGCCATGTCGTATGGCACAGCAGATTTATTTATCACATTCACATGCAATCCGCAGTGGATAGAAATGAAACTTGAGTTATTCCCTGGCCAATCACCCATTGATCGCCACGACATTACGGCAAGAGTATTCAAACAAAAGTTGAAATCTTTAATGAATTTCACTGTGAAACAAAACGTGTTTGGCGAGACGCGCTGCTGGGTGTATTCTGTTGAGTGGTAGAAGCGTGGATTGCCTCATGCACATATTCTGATTTGGTTGGTTGAAAAGATAAAACGAAATGAAGTTGATGAAGTGATATCAGCTGAAATCCCTGATGTACAAGTAGATCCAGGCTTGCATGAGGTAGTTATTAAAATCATGATTCATGGTCCCTGTGGAACACTTAATCAAAATTCACCGTGTATGGTGGATGGTAAATGTTCGAAGCGTTATCCACGGGCATTAGTAGCAGAAACAATTGCCGGAAATGATGGTTATCCACTGTATCGTCGCAGATCGACTGCAGACAATGGAATATCAACAATGGTGGTGAAAGTGAATCAACAAGACATTGAAATTGATAATCGTTGGATAGTTTCATATTCAACGATCAAAGACTTTCAAGGCGCACATCAATGTTGAATTTTGCCATTCCGTGAAATCTATCAAATACATTTGTAAATATATAACCAAAGGAAGTGACATGGCTGTGATTAGAGTTGGTGGAGAGAATTCCAATGACGAAGTTAACCAATATCAAATGGGCCGGTATGTCAGCACTAATGAAGCAATTTGGCACATTTTTTCTTTTACCTTTTATGAAAGACACCCTTTTTACCTTTTATGAAAGGCACCCCACTGTTGTTCACTTAGGCATACACTTAGAAAATGGTCAAAGAGTATATTTCGAGGCACAAAACGCATTACAACGAGCTGTTCAACCACCATCTACAACCTTGACCAGTTTTTTTGAAATGTGTCAGAATGATGATTTCGCCCGAACACTGCTATACTCCAAAATTCCAAAGTATTATACTTTGAATCGAACCTCAGAGAAATTTCAACGACGAAAACAAGGAAAACCAGTTCCAGGTTACCCAAATGTATATTCCACCGATGCAATTGGTCGAATTTATTCAGTCCATCCAAGCAACGATGAGTGTTTTTATTTGCGATTGCTATTAGTCAATGTTCGAGGCCTTACAGAGAAGCCTGTCAACGTTTGCCAATGTTAGAAAATGACGCTCATTGGGATCAAACTCTTCTTCACAAGCTCATCAAATACGAACATTGTTTTCTATAATTATATCAACATGCTCCTAATCAAAACCAATTGATTTATGGATCAAATATTAAGATGATATCTGTGACGATATCTTGCATCAAATGCGCATTAGAATAGGAAATCCAAATTTACAAGTCAGTGAAGAAATTTACAACGAGACGTTAATATCAATTAAGGACATGTGCCTGATGATGTCGAACAAAGTATTATCTCAATTAGGTATGGCCGCGCCCAATCGCCCGATGCCCAACGCTTTTAATCAAGAGTTGCAACGCGAAAAACTGTACGATCTCGATGCTTTAAGAGAATCAGTTCGAATAAATCTTCCGCTGTTGAACCAACAACAAAAGTAAGTATTTGATACTCTTATGAAAGTTATAAATGATGTAACCAGAGAGATTTACTTCTTGAACGCTCCCGACGGTACAGGAAAAACTTTTTTGATTTAATTGATTTTAGCAACAAATCGCTTACACAATGAAATTGCCTTCACTCTTGCTTTGTTGGAAGGCGGTAAAACAGCCCATTCACCGCTAAAATTTCCGTTGAATATGCAAAGCAACGATACTCCGATCTGCAACATTTCGAAGAACTCTTCAATGGAAAAGGTTTTGCAGCAAATTGATAGTGTAGGATGAATGCACGATGACACATAAAAAGTCTTTGGAGGCATTAGACCGAACCATGCAAGATCTGCGGAACAATCAAAACCGATTTGGTGGTGCGATGATTTTGCTAGCAGGAGATTTTCGTTAAACATTACCAGTGATTCCACGGTCAACGCCAGCTGATGAACTTAATGCATGTTTAAAGTCCTCCGTTTTGTGGAAACACGTCAAGATACTAAATTTAAGCAAGAATATGCGTCTCGAGTTGCAAAATGATCGATCTGGTGTAAGATTTATTGTTATTGATAATATTTAAATTTAATTCAATTTAAAATAAAATGATTTTATTTGAAGTTATTAAAAAAAAAATATTCTATCAAAATGAATTTACCTTAAAATATTTACTAAATAAAATTGACTAACTTTTTTTCTTTTTTTTTTTCCTTTTTGGCCTCTGCAGACAACACACTAGCCATTGCTATTCTTAAAACTACACTATAAAAGATAATTATGCCAAAGACGGGATACTGGAGGGAGGAGCCCAGACAGAGGGCCCAAGCAAGCGGCCCCAGCCAAGCCGGGGGACAGCCGGAGGCACCGCCGGACCACATCACCCAAAACAATATACATAGCGCCGACCAGTGACTGGAGTGGAGGCTCCTGAAGGAAGGTCCGCATGTAGTGCCGGCCATACAGACCTTCGGAGCTCCTGGGTCTATAGACCAGTGCCCCCCACAGACCCCCAGCCAAGCCAGCAATCCCAAGCCCAGGCCCCCCACCGGAACCCGCCCCCCAGTCAGAGCTTACATTGGTTCAATTTATAGCTAAGGAATCTGAGGCTGATTTTGAATTTGCATTATAAATCTGTAAATGGATTGGTAAATAAAAATGTTGCGGGTTATTAAAAGCTGGGGATAGTTAAAGGGGGCTTGGGTTAGCTTATACAGTTCAGTGAATCTAAGTTCTCTCTGGGTAAGATATTTGGTACATACACACCCGGCACAGTGGGCTGTCTGCCTTGCCTATCCTAAAAAGATACGTTCCACAGATCCCTTGGTTCACCCTCATTCTATTGATAACAGTACATACAGACTTGGGGAGACAGGCCTCCCTGTACCAGGGTTCTGAGCCCACTCTCGGGTTCATCCTCTTATACCAACTTCCTTTGTCACTACTGGTATACAACTCTTGCCAAATGGACCGACAGTTCCTTTTAATTTGTCCACTAAGATCCTCTTTGGATAGCCGGACTGCTAAAGGGGTCCCTTCTGATAACGCTTGTTTACAACTTCTAAGTTGAGAAACGCGGACATATTGTGGAAACTTGTGATGAATAAATAAAACAAACTTGTTTTTGAAATATTGTCTATTCCACTAAAGATATATATACATATATAACTACCGGTTTCGGCTTTATACCATCGTCAGGTCTAGTTATGAACTAAGTCAGTTTGCAGAGAACGACCCTTCAAATAAATCTCAGGTCAAAGGGTGCTATTAAAACTTGGGAGTCCCCCGGCTGTACCGTTAGCTAACTCATGAAATATTTCTTAACAAAACCTAGTTCTAAATTTACATAAAAGAATGTCACTAGACTAATACGGGAAAAATAACAAATAAATAAGTACAAATACAAGTAAATAATAACAAATAGAAATAAAATTAATAATAATATTAAGATTTAGATAACTTGAAACATATATGTGGAACCAAATATTAATAACAGATAATACAAACATATATGTGGAAACAGAACTGGTTTAGGGTGTTAACAAAGGGGAATAGTTGAAATAAATTTGGTCATTCATACAAATGTTCCTTTTGTTAGCTTTATTTATTTCTAATTGTTCTAAGCTATTAAGTAGCCTGCTTTTTGGGCAATAATGGAGATATTTGATGCCTGTAGATGGGTCGAAAGTGTGGCTATTGTCAATTATGTGGGTCGCGAATGTAGAACGGTTTCCTCGGTTCTTTATTTCGGCCGTGTGTTCTTTAATTCTTTCCCTAAAACGACGTCCTGTCTGTCCAATCTATAATTGACCGCACGTCGCACATTCTAGACTATAAACACCGCTTTTATTTTCAATATCTGTTTTGTCCCTACCTCTCTCTAGGCACTGGCTTATGGGATTGATAGTTTTAAACCCGATATTGAAACCTTCTTTTTTCAACTCTTTACCTATTTTTTCTGAAATTTTTCCGTGGTAAGTTAAGCTGACCCATTTATTATACACTTTATTTTGTGTCTCTAATTTGGTCAGTTTGTTCCTAAAATTATGATTTTTGACCTTCTTTTCAATTTTATTTATTGTTTTTTGTGGGTAGCTATTGTTTTTGGCTATTTCCTTAATAATCTTAAGTTCTTTATCTTTTGATTGTTGGGTCATTGGAATTGAGTAGGCTCTGTGGAACATGGAATAAAAGGCCGCGTATTCAAAATTAATAACAAGAAATTCGAATTTAGCATTCACAGAAAACCAACTACAACAGACACGGTAATACACCCATCTTCTAACTGTCCTTCCAGTTACAAATACGCGGCCTTTTATTCCATGTTCCACAGAGCCTACTCAATTCCAATGACCCAACAATCAAAAGATAGAGAACTTAAGATTATTAAGGAAATAGCCAAAAACAATAGCTACCCACAAAAAACAATAAATAAAATTGAAAAGGTCAAAAATCATAATTTAGGAACAAACTGACCAAATTAGAGACACAAAATAAAGTGTATAATAAATGGGTCAGCTTAACTTACCACGGAAAAATTTCAGAAAAAATAGGTAAAGAGTTGAAAAAAGAAGGTTTCAATATCGGGTTTAAAACTATCAATCCCATAAGCCAGTGCCTAGAGAGAGGTAGGGACAAAACAGATATTGAAAATAAAAGCAGTGTTTATAGTCTAGAATGTGCGACGTGCGGTCAATTATACATTGGACAGACAGGACGTCGTTTTAGGGAAAGAATTAAAGAACACACGACCGAAATAAAGAACCGAGGAAACCGTTCTACATTCGCGACCCACATAATTGACAATAGCCACACTTTCGACCCATCTACAGGCATCAAATATCTCCATTATTGCCCAAAAAGCAGGCTACTTAATAGCTTAGAACAATTAGAAATAAATAAAGCTAACAAAAGGAACATTTGTATGAATGACCAAATTTATTTCAACTATTCCCCTTTGTTAACACCCTAAACCAGTTCTGTTTCCACATATATGTTTGTATTATCTGTTATTAATATTTGGTTCCACATATATGTTTCAAGTTATCTAAATCTTAATATTATTATTAATTTTATTTCTATTTTTTATTATTTACTTGTATTTGTACTTATTTATTTGTTATTTTCCCGTATTAGTCTAGTGACATTCTTTTATGTAAATTTAGAACTAGGTTTTGTTAAGAAATATTTCATGAGTTAGCTAACGGTACAGCCGGGGGACTCCCAAGTTTTAATAGCACCCTTTGACCTGAGATGTATTTGAAGGGTCGTTCTCTGCAAACTGACTTAGTTCATAACTAGACCTGACGATGGTATAAAGCCGAAACCGGTAGTTATATATGTATATATATATTTAGTGGAATAGACAATATTTCAAAAACAAGTTTGTTTTATTAACGCTTGTTTAGCAAAACCATCAACCACTTCGTTATATTTTATTCCTAATGAGCCTTTATCCAGGATCCATTTTATCCAACAGAACACTACAACTTTGTCTGACTCTTGTATGTTGTTTAAAGTCAATAGGAGGTCCAACTCGAAATTATTTAAGTGAACTCCAATTTTAATATTGCTAAGTTTTCTAATACAACTTTGACTGTCGGAAAAGATAACCACTATTGAAAGGTAACTTCGAGAATGGCAACTAACTCGGCAGAATATATTGTTGTTAGCTCTGGCAACTTAAACAACTCAGATCTATCTAATTGTGGGTCAAAGAAGGCACAACCTACCTTACTGTCTTTTACAGAGCCATCTGTAAAAATATAATGCCACTATGGCCATAAAATCTGGATATCCATGGAGAAAGCAGAGTTGGTAAATAGCGATGCGATTGACGAATAGTCTCGCAAAAAGACCGTAGAAATAGCAACTTTATGCAAGAAGTACCGTGAGTTGTACACCGGTAATTTTGTGTTTACATAAATTTGGATGTAATATATGGTTATGGCTGTGAAATTATATGCTAAACTGGGTGACCTTTTTTTCTGCCAGAAGCTACTTGTTAGATCTAATTTTACTAATTGGGATATTTTATTAACTGTTGGATATTCTACAGAATTGCGACGCAGCAAAAACCTTTGGGTTAAGATTTGTCGCCGAACTTCTAGCGGCGGTTCATTCGCTTCTGCATGAATAACATCTATCGGGGTGCTCCGTAGATATCCCTGGATTTGCCGCAAACAGCGATTCTGAACTAATTGTACCTTCTAGAGATTGGTTTTTGCTGCGTCGCCATAAAATAATGAGCCGAAGTCTATTATGGATCTTATGTTGGATCTGTAAAAGAGGAGGCTGATATTTGGATCTGAGCCCCACCTAAAATGGCTGAAACAGTGCAAGATGTTGATCCGGGATTCTAATTGACCCAATAGATAGTTAATGTGCGCTTTCCAACTTAAAGTTTTATCTAAGTACCCAAGAATTTAGCTTCCTTATTTACCCTATAGTTATCATTATCAAGAGTGACTACTTCTCCCAATGGTAACCTTCTCTGCCGAGAGAACGGACACAAAAAGGACTTACTAGAGGAGATCGACAATCCGATCTGAAGGAACCATGCCTTGAGACTGGACATTGCAGTGTTAAGCGACTCTAAAGCCTTTTCAACGTTTTTATGTACTACATGAAGACAAATATCGTCAGCATATTCCAGAATTCTCACATCAGGGGGTAAAACGGATTCAATACCAGAAACGTATAAGGCGTACAAAATGGGACTAAGTACATCACCCTGAGGGAACCCGCTGTTAGCTACCCTAGGACCACACATAATGTTACCAAATCTGAGATAAATATTTCTATCTGAAGCTAGATTTATAATACTTTTAGCCATTTTCCCTGGGATGCTAATCTCAATCATTTTATTACCCAAAAGAGACAGATCTACGCTATCGTAAGCAGCTGAGATGTCTAAAAATACAGCCAAAGTGGATTTGTGTGTTGAAAATGCAAGGTGGATATCGGTTATCAGTTCAGAATGTGCATGATGTATTGATTTGCCCTTTCGAAAACCAAATTGACTGGTTGGGAATTTATTATAATATTCTGCCCACCATTCGAGATGATACTTAATCATTCGTTGGAAGGTTTTTTTTAACACAAGAGGAGAGAGAGATGGGACGGTAGGACTTGGCCTGGGATGGATCTTGGTTAGGTTTTAGGATGGGGATAACAAGATGCTCCCTCCAGTCGTCCGGGAAACAGCCTGAGCTCCACATCTCATTGAAAATGTGAAATAATGCTATTTTAGCTTTGGGAGGTAGGTTAGAGAGCATATAATAATGATTATTGTCCATACCAGGAGCAGAATTGTTTACATTTTTTAATGCGGACTTCATTTCGGCTACTGTGAAGGGTTGTGAAAATACGCTTTGGTCGGACTCATGGCTATCGAAGGTGTTCATAGCAAAAGGAGGAGTAAGGTTTTCCAGGAACTCTTTTGTCCAGTCTCCTGTTTTGATGCAAGTAGGGATTTTTCCATTAATATTTTTTAATGATTTTAGTTTTTTCCAGTTAATGGCGTATTTCGATTTAAGGACTAACAAAATTCTGACCAATTTTTCTTTTTACTATCTTTTATGATTCTTTTCGTTTCTAATACTTTCCTTTGGTAGTATAGAAAATTGTCTTTCGACGGATTCCTTTTGTATGTTAAGTAAGCCAGGTGCCGATCCCGGATATGTCTCTCACACTCCGAATTCCACCATGCTTTAGGTTTTCTCGAGTTGCTGTTAGACGGAAAATTTGACGGAATGGCTTTTTCGCATGCCTCGTTAATGAGATTTTTAAATTCATTGTATTTTACGTTTTTACAATTTTGATTGTTCATGTAGGATGCAAATGTAGTCCAGTCGGCTTTTTTAATGTTCCACTTATTTTTATGAGAGACCCAGGGATAATTAAATATTTTAGACGAAAAAATAATTGGCAAGTGGTTGGAGCCCATGGGATCCTGAAGAGTCGCCCATTGAAAACTATGGGCTATGTTCCGGGAAACAAAGGTCAGATCTATGGCAGATAGACGAGTTTGGTAAATATTGTTTACATAAGTGGGTGAGCCGGCGTTCAAAAATACAAGTTGGTTATCGTCTATAGCTTCCATTAAAGCTTCCCCTTTACTATTTGTAAAACTGGAACCGAAAGCTTGGTGATGACAGTTAAAATCTCTCCCCAGGACGAGACCCTGGGAGCTGGGGATAGCCCCAATGAAGGTGTTCCACTGAAGATGGGAAACATAACTGTTGGGGTGATTGTACAGGGACACTATAGAGTCGGACCTACCTGAGTTCTCTTCCACGGACACTCCCACAGCCATCAATCCCTCTAATCCTTCAAATAAACTAATTCTGCTAAATGCTATATTGGACCTAATTAAAATAGCCACTCCTGCTCTTCCATCCTCTCGGTCTTCACGGACCAGATTATACCCCCGGAAGTGAACCGGTCTATTGGGTTTAAACCATGTTTCCGATAAAAGAGCAATATCTATGTTTTCTCTAACTAGACAATATTCTAGAGAACCCTTATTCGAGATAGCAGAACGGGCGTTTCATTGTAAAAATGTAAACTGAATTCTAAGTTACAAATATTGGACACCCTCCCCTATGTATCCATAGGAGAGGGAGCGGTGTTATTGTGTACCTTATAATCAAGTAAAAATTTGTTTAATAGATCTCCTAAACTTACCAAGGCATGGTCACTCTCTAAATATGTTTTTGTATTTATTTCATTGATGAGTTGGGAAATTTGATTCATATGCTTGTGAATATTCAAAGGAAGAGTAAGTTTTGTTGGAGGTACCTTTCTATCTACAGTGGGACAAGAGACGGGCGTAGGAGGTTTTAATGGGGGAAGTGCTCTTCAGACAATAAGGAAAACTGATTAAAAGATGCAACCTCGGCGTAAGAAGTATTATTAAGTATTGACTTTCGTTTATTTTCAATTTTCTGTAGATATACGGGACATTTACGGTCAGTGGCCAGATGTGGCCCTCCACAGTGAAGACAGGTGGGGTTGGGGGCCGTGGAAGGACATGGATCCGTCTCGTGCTCCCCACCGCAAATCTCACATCGCTTCTTACCCTTACATTGTATCTCAATGTGACCAAAACGTAAACATTGCTTGCACTGTCTAAGAGGGGGGATGTACGGATCTACTCTGCATCTAGCTCCATAAATAGATACATATTCCGGGATAGATTGGGAGACAAAAGAAAGAATGCAAGTTCTGAGTTTAATTATTTTAACATTTGAAATTCGTTTAGTTAGTCTTCTAACATTGATAACTTTAAGGGTTGATTTTATTTGTTCTAAAATTTCTGACTCACTTAAATCCGGATCTACATTTCTTATCACTCCACTTTTATACAACAAGAAATTAGGGATATAGGCGCGGAAACTTACTTTTTCGAAAAAATCCGTCTCCAACATCGAATTACATGCTGTTGCAGTATTAAATTCTAATTTTTCCAACACTGATAATATTGAGGATTTCATTAGTTAATGATTCACCTAAGGTGAAAAATTTCCTTACAAATGACATCGGATGCAAATTTCCTAAATTACCTTCATTGCTCTCTACAAATAAGAAATATGGACCATTGTCTGTATTTCTAAATCTATTTTCCTTTAATTGGTCTGAAAGGTTGCTAGTTATTCTTAAATAATTATATATAACACATTGACATGGCTAATATGCACCGTACATAAAGCCAAAAAAAAAAAAAAAAAAAAAAAGGGGGTAACTATAGTTATTAAATTGAATAGATAAAAAAAATGAATTATAAATTGATTAATGGAGTGAGGCTCCCAAGGAAAAAACTATTTCATAAATAACTCTTTTCATTCTTGGAATTTACGTTACCGGTACCAATAAAAATCAAAATTATTTCCCGGTATGATTCTAAATAAAATATTAATTATAACTATTGTGTCCTAAATAATTGGTACCCACCTCCAAAGGTATTATTGGGGTCCGCAAGGCCTATGGGTTCTGAAATTTGAATTTCATTGAGAGAGCATATGGGGAATTAAAAAAAAATCAAAACATATTTACAATGAAAACTATTTTAATAAAAAAAAAAAACTTCGAACTTGAAAATTGGCCATTGAAATATATACAAAAAATAAAATGAATCCTACCTCGTGACGTCACCTTGAAATATATTTACAAATTTTACTCCTTTAACATAAATTATGAGGTCCACGTTCTTCCCGCATCCTCTCTACCCTTCACTATTCACTTAGTACTCACTTTAATAATTTGTTCCCCATTTCCCTATTAAGATTCCCCATATCCCCTCTCAACTTTTCTATATTTTGAGACTGCTCTTTCCTTAAATTTGTCATATCATTTTTTTGTTCCGCCATACTCTGATTGAGATTTGCTAATTGCTGGGTCATTAATTCCATGAATCTATCCATCTTGTCTGGTTTCTCATCTATTTTCTCTTTCATCCCTACCTCTGTCTCTTTACTAACCACATCAATCTCCTGTACTTCCTCACTAGTACCCTCTCTGGTCTCCATTGCAACGGGTATTTCCCTATCTGTTTCCTCCGAAATCTCTACTTCGGACCCTTCGTCAGAACTAAATTCCTCCCCCTTGTTCTCTTCCTCTAATCTTTTTGCTTCCCCTCTCGTCAATGGCATGATTAAATATTAATACAAAAACAAAATTAAATTTATATAAATATCGCAACAAACGCAATTGTGTTCAATATTATTATATATATTGAAAAATTTCATACAATATTCCCCACTCTCTCAACGAAACTCATATCTCCCCATGGCCTTATTCTTCCTGATTTTAAATAAATGCAACTTTTAGGCATATTTACTCTTTATTAAAAAAAAATGTTTCGGTGACTCTATGCGAGTTATTTATTGATCAAAGAATGCAAAATAAAAAAAAACAAGAAATTATCCTCACAAGGAGATGCCATAATGCTAGTTATTTTTAAAGGGGGTAACTATAGTTATTAAATTGAATAGATAAAAAAAATGAATTATAAATTGATTAATGGAGTGAGGCTCCCAAGGAAAAAACTATTTCATAAATAACTCTTTTCATTCTTGGAATTTACGTTACCGGTACCAATAAAAATCAAAATTATTTCCCGGTATGATTCTAAATAAAATATTAATTATAACTATTGTGTCCTAAATAATTGGTACCCACCTCCAAAGGTATTATTGGGGTCCGCAAGGCCTATGGGTTCTGAAATTTGAATTTCATTGAGAGAGCATATGGGGAATCAAAAAAAAATCAAAACATATTTACAATGAAAACTATTTTAATAAAAAAAAAAAACTTCGAACTTGAAAATTGGCCATTGAAATATATACAAAAAATAAAATGAATCCTACCTCGTGACGTCACCTTGAAATATATTTACAAATTTTACTCCTTTAACATAAATTATGAGGTCCACGTTCTTCCCGCATCCTCTCTACCCTTCACTATTCACTTAGTACTCACTTTAACTTGTTAACTCACTCTTTTCACTGAAATTGTCAAAAAATATAGAGACTAGTCTCTCATAGGTTCCACCTCTACCAGAACCCAACATAGACTGACTAAACTGCCTCCGCACGGAATTATGGGTAGCAAATTCGAGTTTCTTTTTCCTGTTGTCTCTTGTTTTACTTCTAAATATTAATATTTTTTGGTGTTTTCTCTCCTTTCTTCCGTTTCTTCTCTTTTCTAAATTGTCATCTTAATTTTCTGTAACTTTTCTTTTTAATTTTGGCTTCTTCATTTCTCGAAAATAGCATTTAAATTTTGTGATATACACCTTCAGATCATTTATACTGCTTTGGATTGGATCCGTCCTCTATAATTGGATCATTTCTGGAACTTGCTTCCTTTTTGAAATTTTGAGCTGGCTTTTCCATCTGATGTGAGTAGTTTTTCTCTTCTTTTCCTTTTTCAAATTCTTTTTAATAATTAACTGTCCTTTTCTAAAAATTTTCACAACCTTCTACCGACTCGTTTTTTAATTATTGACCTTTTCTTAATTTTGCTTATAATTTCCTGAAATTTTCTTCATTCCTTCTTCTTTTAGCTGTTTCATTTTGTTCCTGGGTGTTAAAATAGTCCCTTCTGAAAATTTGGTTTCATTTTAAAGTCGGTGGATCTGGTAATTGATGTACAAAATGTTGGTTGATAACTGTAAGGTTAGGCCTACAGCCACCTTTTCTTTCTTTTAAAGGTATTCTTACTTTCTTCCTGTTGATTTTCTATTTTATTTTCTTCATCCTTAGGTTTCTTTCTTCTTTATTTTCTTTGTCCTTTTCTAAATTGGTTTAAAAAAAAAATATATCGTTGCTTCTAAATCCGTTGCCAAGGCTTGTTTATATTACATTGCCTTCTTCCACTTTTCAGAGCAAAAATTGTGTCTCTGGAAACACGGTTTTTGTTCAACAGGTCCCTTCTTCATGAGTCTGCTCTTAGTCCTCCTCCGTTTGGTCGTCGTGAACCGGCACTTTCGGGTGTCTCTATCACTCACAACAACCTCAAAAAATTCATCTCGCACTTGTCACTTCACTTCATCATCCATGGCATTTAAAAAAAAATTTTACATTAACAAAAAAAATTTCCTACAAACTAATTATAAATTTTTTATGAGCTCAGTCCTTTACAATTTGGACGAGCGGAAGACAAATAAAATTGTCTTTTAAATTTCATATATAAAAAAAATTTTGAACATATTATAACCTAAATGCAAACTTTACTGTAATTAATATCCTTTGGACATAAGTACCAGAACAAACAAAATTTATATTTAATTATTATATTACCGCTTCACCACTTAATATATTCTATTACGTTCCATCCTTCTTTCCCATCTTAATCGCAAAATTTAAAATTTTATTCTACTTCAAATCATGAATAAAAAAAATTAATAATTGGGTTGCCTTTCTAAATTCAGTTCCTCATTCCTCATCATCATTTTCTAAATATTTCTTCACATATCTTTGGTTCAAATAAAATTCAACTTCCTATGTCAACTTCTCAAGTTACAAAATTCCCCCCTACAAAGTATAAATATTCCTTATCCTATTATTTCGACGTTACCTAGGCCTTCGCCCATTCCCTAACTCCTCCTATAGCTCAAAAAAGAAAACTTCAACTTCTTAATCTCAAAAAAAAAATCCCTAATAACTTCTTATATCATCGTAGATTATAATCCTCATATATCGTCGCAGAAAATGTGGATCCTCCCTTCCTTGGGTAGGTTATCTCACAAAAAATAAATATCTAGCTATCTATTCTCTAATAGCTCTAACTTCCTCAATATCTAAGTCTTCAGTAACGTCTGGTAAGTCTCAAAGAAAAAATTATCCCCATGTATTCTAATTATTTTATTATTAATTATATTACATCCCCTTTTCTTAAACGAAACATATCTAGATGAAACTATTTATAAAATTCTTAATTCTTCCTGCGAATAATCCTATCCCTTCACTCTCTTTACCCAAAAAAAAAACTAAAAAAACACTTGCCAGCAAATCTACTAATCTTCCACTTCCTACGGTCTTACATATATGTATAATAAAGATAAATGTACTGATGTAAGAAACCAACTTATAGGTCAATGCCAATGCATAAATAATAGTGGTATATGTAAAAAAAATAAGCTGCACAAATCCGCTTATGGGAAAATGCATAAATAATAGTGATAGGTATGTTAGAAATGACTGCACAAATCCGCTTATGGGAAAATGCATAAATAATAATGGTATGTGTGTTAATAGGCTGCACAACATAAATATATATATATATATATATATATATATATATATATATATTGTTCCCCCCCCTATTTCGCGATCATTCACTCTCAATTTCTTTCATACCAGCATACATTCCTCTTATCCTAAATTAACACTTCTACACTATATACAAATAAAATCATAAAAAAAATGCAAAATAATACAAAATCCCCTCCTGTGTATTGTGTAAGTTGAGTAATGTAAAATGATTTCGTTTCTTAATGTTGTGTTGTCCGTACGGTGTAACATAAATGTATCAAATAAATCATAAATCCCCGAAATAATGTATGTTTTGTGTGTATTAGCTTTGTCTGAGTGTTCCTGAGATTGGCTGGGTGCGGCTCCCACAGGATCAGCTAAAAATCCTTCTCTGGCCCCTAGGCTGGGCAAAGTGCAGACGCCAAATACTGCAAGAGACCAAATTGTCTCCGCCTGCTTATTGGCAGGGGATCAACTTGTCTCCGCTTGCTTATTTGCTACTAAAAAAAAAAAACGACTAATCTACTTCATTTATTCTTCATACATTCTCGATTTAATTACTACATATAATATTAAATTCAACAAAAAAATTTCTAATAATAAAAAAAAATCCTGTATATACCCTTAATTACATGAAAATCGGATATCCCTATCCAAAAGTACGGTTACCGGTCACTAAATGAACTGTTCACTTTATGAACCAGGTCGGTCACCTTCTGTACTAGTTCGGTCTCGTTCATCATAAACGAACTAGTTCGGTCTTGTTCATAACCTTTCCATGGGATGTTACCTTCTCTCTACCCCTTTGTTTACAAACCCCAATTCGAAAATAAAATAAACATCTTGATTACATTTTACTAACCTAATTCAAGCCCTTACCTTAACATATTATAAATTTAACAACAACACAAGTATGTATCTCAAATAAACTTCATTCATACAATATATATTCATTTATTCTTTTTTCAATTGCAAATATCATTTATCCGTAGTTTCTGTATGTTTTCTGTCTAAAGTTTTTCTATAGTTTTAGTTTGTCTGTCTGTCAGTCTATAACTCATTCGAGTTGCAAAAAAAAATGTTCACCATAAAAAGCGGCTAATGCAATAATATTGCAAAGCCCAAATTTAATTCTTTCTTTTTCCGGATGCCCCGGCGAATGGTGTCTCTAAACATCCCATCCACCTTCTCTAAATATTCATTCAGTGTTAATTTTCTCCTTAATACCTGTTTAAATTCTCTTACTCCTTTTTTAAAATTGTTCTTATGTCTTTTATTAGCCTCCATTCTATTTCCAGTTTGTAAGTTTTAACTATATTTTCTTTAAAATTAAAATTTGTCTTTTGTTTGTTGTCCTCAGTCTGTTCGTTTGTTTTGTCTAATAACATCAAAATGTTCCTTTCACTCTTTCCATCCACATCAACATTCATCCTATTTGCTTGAATTTCATTTAATACCATTTTTTCTACTTTTTGACTCTCTTCCTCCACCTCTTTCTCTAAAATTTGGGTCTGTTCCTCCCCACTGTTATTCTCAGTTCCTTCTACCTCATCAACTTGTGACCGACTGTCAATAATAAGAACCTCTTTTTCTACTTCGGAATTCCCTTCATCCAACTTGGTAATTTTTTGATTTAAGTGCTTTTCTAAGTTTTCTCCTGCCTCATCTATTAAATTTCCCATTTCTCCCTTTAGTTCTTTTATTCTCTGATTAACATTTTCCATATCCCCCTTTGAATTTGTTTCTTTCCTCCTGCAAATTGTCCCTATATCTTCTATTTGACTAATTCTTTCTGAATTGGTTTCTATTTTTCCTACCTTATTCTACAACTCCCTTGAATCCTTCCTTCTGAATCCCTTCTACCCGGCTAATCCTTTCAGAAAGTTCAGCTGTTTGGACGCTATTGTCCTCCCTAACTCCTGACAACTTCGATTCTAAAATTTGAAACCGCTCATCACAATTTTCTTCTGCAACACTTAGTTTACAGATTATTTCTTCCATCTGAATTTTCACTCCCTCGTTTAAGATACTTATTTTTTGTTTAAATTCCCCCTTTAAACTTTCTGCTACTTGATCAACTTTGTCTTCTAACTCTTGATTTTTTATTTCCAAACTCCCTATTTGATCCTTCAAACTGTCCACCTGCTTATCTAATCTCACCTCTAAATTTTGAATGTCACCTCTCAAATTTCCCATTTCCCCTTTTAAATTTGTCTCTACACCACTCAAATTTGTCTCTATGTTTCCTAATTTGTTCCCCATTTCCCTATTAAGATTCCCCATATCCCCTCTCAACTTTTCTATATTTTGAGACTGCTCTTTCCTTAAATTTGTCATATCATTTTTTTGTTCCGCCATACTCTGATTGAGATTTGCTAATTGCTGGGTCATTAATTCCATGAATCTATCCATCTTGTCTGGTTTCTCATCTATTTTCTCTTTCATCCCTACCTCTGTCTCTTTACTAACCACATCAATCTCCTGTACTTCCTCACTAGTACCCTCTCTGGTCTCCATTGCAACGGGTATTTCCCTATCTGTTTCCTCCGAAATCTCTACTTCGGACCCTTCGTCAGAACTAAATTCCTCCCCCTTGTTCTCTTCCTCTAATCTTTTTGCTTCCCCTCTCGTCAATGGCATGATTAAATATTAATACAAAAACAAAATTAAATTTATATAAATATCGCAACAAACGCAATTGTGTTCAATATTATTATATATATTGAAAAATTTCATACAATATTCCCCACTCTCTCAACGAAACTCATATCTCCCCATGGCCTTATTCTTCCTGATTTTAAATAAATGCAACTTTTAGGCATATTTACTCTTTATTAAAAAAAAATGTTTCGGTGACTCTATGCGAGTTATTTATTGATCAAAGAATGCAAAATAAAAAAAAACAAGAAATTATCCTCACAAGGAGATGCCATAATGCTAGTTATTTTTAAAGGGGGTAACTATAGTTATTAAATTGAATAGATAAAAAAAATGAATTATAAATTGATTAATGGAGTGAGGCTCCCAAGGAAAAAACTATTTCATAAATAACTCTTTTCATTCTTGGAATTTACGTTACCGGTACCAATAAAAATCAAAATTATTTCCCGGTATGATTCTAAATAAAATATTAATTATAACTATTGTGTCCTAAATAATTGGTACCCACCTCCAAAGGTATTATTGGGGTCCGCAAGGCCTATGGGTTCTGAAATTTGAATTTCATTGAGAGAGCATATGGGGAATCAAAAAAAAATCAAAACATATTTACAATGAAAACTATTTTAATAAAAAAAAAAAACTTCGAACTTGAAAATTGGCCATTGAAATATATACAAAAAATAAAATGAATCCTACCTCGTGACGTCACCTTGAAATATATTTACAAATTTTACTCCTTTAACATAAATTATGAGGTCCACGTTCTTCCCGCATCCTCTCTACCCTTCACTATTCACTTAGTACTCACTTTAACTTGTTAACTCACTCTTTTCACTGAAATTGTCAAAAAATATAGAGACTAGTCTCTCATAGGTTCCACCTCTACCAGAACCCAACATAGACTGACTAAACTGCCTCCGCACGGAATTATGGGTAGCAAATTCGAGTTTCTTTTTCCTGTTGTCTCTTGTTTTACTTCTAAATATTAATATTTTTTGGTGTTTTCTCTCCTTTCTTCCGTTTCTTCTCTTTTCTAAATTGTCATCTTAATTTTCTGTAACTTTTCTTTTTAATTTTGGCTTCTTCATTTCTCGAAAATAGCATTTAAATTTTGTGATATACACCTTCAGATCATTTATACTGCTTTGGATTGGATCCGTCCTCTATAATTGGATCATTTCTGGAACTTGCTTCCTTTTTGAAATTTTGAGCTGGCTTTTCCATCTGATGTGAGTAGTTTTTCTCTTCTTTTCCTTTTTCAAATTCTTTTTAATAATTAACTGTCCTTTTCTAAAAATTTTCACAACCTTCTACCGACTCGTTTTTTAATTATTGACCTTTTCTTAATTTTGCTTATAATTTCCTGAAATTTTCTTCATTCCTTCTTCTTTTAGCTGTTTCATTTTGTTCCTGGGTGTTAAAATAGTCCCTTCTGAAAATTTGGTTTCATTTTAAAGTCGGTGGATCTGGTAATTGATGTACAAAATGTTGGTTGATAACTGTAAGGTTAGGCCTACAGCCACCTTTTCTTTCTTTTAAAGGTATTCTTACTTTCTTCCTGTTGATTTTCTATTTTATTTTCTTCATCCTTAGGTTTCTTTCTTCTTTATTTTCTTTGTCCTTTTCTAAATTGGTTTAAAAAAAAAATATATCGTTGCTTCTAAATCCGTTGCCAAGGCTTGTTTATATTACATTGCCTTCTTCCACTTTTCAGAGCAAAAATTGTGTCTCTGGAAACACGGTTTTTGTTCAACAGGTCCCTTCTTCATGAGTCTGCTCTTAGTCCTCCTCCGTTTGGTCGTCGTGAACCGGCACTTTCGGGTGTCTCTATCACTCACAACAACCTCAAAAAATTCATCTCGCACTTGTCACTTCACTTCATCATCCATGGCATTTAAAAAAAAATTTTACATTAACAAAAAAAATTTCCTACAAACTAATTATAAATTTTTTATGAGCTCAGTCCTTTACAATTTGGACGAGCGGAAGACAAATAAAATTGTCTTTTAAATTTCATATATAAAAAAAATTTTGAACATATTATAACCTAAATGCAAACTTTACTGTAATTAATATCCTTTGGACATAAGTACCAGAACAAACAAAATTTATATTTAATTATTATATTACCGCTTCACCACTTAATATATTCTATTACGTTCCATCCTTCTTTCCCATCTTAATCGCAAAATTTAAAATTTTATTCTACTTCAAATCATGAATAAAAAAAATTAATAATTGGGTTGCCTTTCTAAATTCAGTTCCTCATTCCTCATCATCATTTTCTAAATATTTCTTCACATATCTTTGGTTCAAATAAAATTCAACTTCCTATGTCAACTTCTCAAGTTACAAAATTCCCCCCTACAAAGTATAAATATTCCTTATCCTATTATTTCGACGTTACCTAGGCCTTCGCCCATTCCCTAACTCCTCCTATAGCTCAAAAAAGAAAACTTCAACTTCTTAATCTCAAAAAAAAAATCCCTAATAACTTCTTATATCATCGTAGATTATAATCCTCATATATCGTCGCAGAAAATGTGGATCCTCCCTTCCTTGGGTAGGTTATCTCACAAAAAATAAATATCTAGCTATCTATTCTCTAATAGCTCTAACTTCCTCAATATCTAAGTCTTCAGTAACGTCTGGTAAGTCTCAAAGAAAAAATTATCCCCATGTATTCTAATTATTTTATTATTAATTATATTACATCCCCTTTTCTTAAACGAAACATATCTAGATGAAACTATTTATAAAATTCTTAATTCTTCCTGCGAATAATCCTATCCCTTCACTCTCTTTACCCAAAAAAAAAACTAAAAAAACACTTGCCAGCAAATCTACTAATCTTCCACTTCCTACGGTCTTACATATATGTATAATAAAGATAAATGTACTGATGTAAGAAACCAACTTATGGGTCAATGCCAATGCATAAATAATAGTGGTATATGTAAAAAAAATAAGCTGCACAAATCCGCTTATGGGAAAATGCATAAATAATAGTGATAGGTATGTTAGAAATGACTGCACAAATCCGCTTATGGGAAAATGCATAAATAATAATGGTATGTGTGTTAATAGGCTGCACAACATAAATATATATATATATATATATATATATATATATATATATATATATATATATATATATATATATATATATATATTGTTCCCCCCCCTATTTCGCGATCATTCACTCTCAATTTCTTTCATACCAGCATACATTCCTCTTATCCTAAATTAACACTTCTACACTATATACAAATAAAATCATAAAAAAAATGCAAAATAATACAAAATCCCCTCCTGTGTATTGTGTAAGTTGAGTAATGTAAAATGATTTCGTTTCTTAATGTTGTGTTGTCCGTACGGTGTAACATAAATGTATCAAATAAATCATAAATCCCCGAAATAATGTATGTTTTGTGTGTATTAGCTTTGTCTGAGTGTTCCTGAGATTGGCTGGGTGCGGCTCCCACAGGATCAGCTAAAAATCCTTCTCTGGCCCCTAGGCTGGGCAAAGTGCAGACGCCAAATACTGCAAGAGACCAAATTGTCTCCGCCTGCTTATTGGCAGGGGATCAACTTGTCTCCGCTTGCTTATTTGCTACTAAAAAAAAAAAACGACTAATCTACTTCATTTATTCTTCATACATTCTCGATTTAATTACTACATATAATATTAAATTCAACAAAAAAATTTCTAATAATAAAAAAAAATCCTGTATATACCCTTAATTACATGAAAATCGGATATCCCTATCCAAAAGTACGGTTACCGGTCACTAAATGAACTGTTCACTTTATGAACCAGGTCGGTCACCTTCTGTACTAGTTCGGTCTCGTTCATCATAAACGAACTAGTTCGGTCTTGTTCATAACCTTTCCATGGGATGTTACCTTCTCTCTACCCCTTTGTTTACAAACCCCAATTCGAAAATAAAATAAACATCTTGATTACATTTTACTAACCTAATTCAAGCCCTTACCTTAACATATTATAAATTTAACAACAACACAAGTATGTATCTCAAATAAACTTCATTCATACAATATATATTCATTTATTCTTTTTTCAATTGCAAATATCATTTATCCGTAGTTTCTGTATGTTTTCTGTCTAAAGTTTTTCTATAGTTTTAGTTTGTCTGTCTGTCAGTCTATAACTCATTCGAGTTGCAAAAAAAAATGTTCACCATAAAAAGCGGCTAATGCAATAATATTGCAAAGCCCAAATTTAATTCTTTCTTTTTCCGGATGCCCCGGCGAATGGTGTCTCTAAACATCCCATCCACCTTCTCTAAATATTCATTCAGTGTTAATTTTCTCCTTAATACCTGTTTAAATTCTCTTACTCCTTTTTTAAAATTGTTCTTATGTCTTTTATTAGCCTCCATTCTATTTCCAGTTTGTAAGTTTTAACTATATTTTCTTTAAAATTAAAATTTGTCTTTTGTTTGTTGTCCTCAGTCTGTTCGTTTGTTTTGTCTAATAACATCAAAATGTTCCTTTCACTCTTTCCATCCACATCAACATTCATCCTATTTGCTTGAATTTCATTTAATACCATTTTTTCTACTTTTTGACTCTCTTCCTCCACCTCTTTCTCTAAAATTTGGGTCTGTTCCTCCCCACTGTTATTCTCAGTTCCTTCTACCTCATCAACTTGTGACCGACTGTCAATAATAAGAACCTCTTTTTCTACTTCGGAATTCCCTTCATCCAACTTGGTAATTTTTTGATTTAAGTGCTTTTCTAAGTTTTCTCCTGCCTCATCTATTAAATTTCCCATTTCTCCCTTTAGTTCTTTTATTCTCTGATTAACATTTTCCATATCCCCCTTTGAATTTGTTTCTTTCCTCCTGCAAATTGTCCCTATATCTTCTATTTGACTAATTCTTTCTGAATTGGTTTCTATTTTTCCTACCTTATTCTACAACTCCCTTGAATCCTTCCTTCTGAATCCCTTCTACCCGGCTAATCCTTTCAGAAAGTTCAGCTGTTTGGACGCTATTGTCCTCCCTAACTCCTGACAACTTCGATTCTAAAATTTGAAACCGCTCATCACAATTTTCTTCTGCAACACTTAGTTTACAGATTATTTCTTCCATCTGAATTTTCACTCCCTCGTTTAAGATACTTATTTTTTGTTTAAATTCCCCCTTTAAACTTTCTGCTACTTGATCAACTTTGTCTTCTAACTCTTGATTTTTTATTTCCAAACTCCCTATTTGATCCTTCAAACTGTCCACCTGCTTATCTAATCTCACCTCTAAATTTTGAATGTCACCTCTCAAATTTCCCATTTCCCCTTTTAAATTTGTCTCTACACCACTCAAATTTGTCTCTATGTTTCCTAATTTGTTCCCCATTTCCCTATTAAGATTCCCCATATCCCCTCTCAACTTTTCTATATTTTGAGACTGCTCTTTCCTTAAATTTGTCATATCATTTTTTTGTTCCGCCATACTCTGATTGAGATTTGCTAATTGCTGGGTCATTAATTCCATGAATCTATCCATCTTGTCTGGTTTCTCATCTATTTTCTCTTTCATCCCTACCTCTGTCTCTTTACTAACCACATCAATCTCCTGTACTTCCTCACTAGTACCCTCTCTGGTCTCCATTGCAACGGGTATTTCCCTATCTGTTTCCTCCGAAATCTCTACTTCGGACCCTTCGTCAGAACTAAATTCCTCCCCCTTGTTCTCTTCCTCTAATCTTTTTGCTTCCCCTCTCGTCAATGGCATGATTAAATATTAATACAAAAACAAAATTAAATTTATATAAATATCGCAACAAACGCAATTGTGTTCAATATTATTATATATATTGAAAAATTTCATACAATATTCCCCACTCTCTCAACGAAACTCATATCTCCCCATGGCCTTATTCTTCCTGATTTTAAATAAATGCAACTTTTAGGCATATTTACTCTTTATTAAAAAAAAATGTTTCGGTGACTCTATGCGAGTTATTTATTGATCAAAGAATGCAAAATAAAAAAAAACAAGAAATTATCCTCACAAGGAGATGCCATAATGCTAGTTATTTTTAAAGGGGGTAACTATAGTTATTAAATTGAATAGATAAAAAAAATGAATTATAAATTGATTAATGGAGTGAGGCTCCCAAGGAAAAAACTATTTCATAAATAACTCTTTTCATTCTTGGAATTTACGTTACCGGTACCAATAAAAATCAAAATTATTTCCCGGTATGATTCTAAATAAAATATTAATTATAACTATTGTGTCCTAAATAATTGGTACCCACCTCCAAAGGTATTATTGGGGTCCGCAAGGCCTATGGGTTCTGAAATTTGAATTTCATTGAGAGAGCATATGGGGAATCAAAAAAAAATCAAAACATATTTACAATGAAAACTATTTTAATAAAAAAAAAAAACTTCGAACTTGAAAATTGGCCATTGAAATATATACAAAAAATAAAATGAATCCTACCTCGTGACGTCACCTTGAAATATATTTACAAATTTTACTCCTTTAACATAAATTATGAGGTCCACGTTCTTCCCGCATCCTCTCTACCCTTCACTATTCACTTAGTACTCACTTTAACTTGTTAACTCACTCTTTTCACTGAAATTGTCAAAAAATATAGAGACTAGTCTCTCATAGGTTCCACCTCTACCAGAACCCAACATAGACTGACTAAACTGCCTCCGCACGGAATTATGGGTAGCAAATTCGAGTTTCTTTTTCCTGTTGTCTCTTGTTTTACTTCTAAATATTAATATTTTTTGGTGTTTTCTCTCCTTTCTTCCGTTTCTTCTCTTTTCTAAATTGTCATCTTAATTTTCTGTAACTTTTCTTTTTAATTTTGGCTTCTTCATTTCTCGAAAATAGCATTTAAATTTTGTGATATACACCTTCAGATCATTTATACTGCTTTGGATTGGATCCGTCCTCTATAATTGGATCATTTCTGGAACTTGCTTCCTTTTTGAAATTTTGAGCTGGCTTTTCCATCTGATGTGGGTAGTTTTTCTCTTCTTTTCCTTTTTCAAATTCTTTTTAATAATTAACTGTCCTTTTCTAAAAATTTTCACAACCTTCTACCGACTCGTTTTTTAATTATTGACCATTTCTTATTTTTGCTTATAATTTCCTCAAATTTTCTTCATTCCTTCTTCTTTTAGCTGTTTCATTTTATTCCTGGGTGATAAATTAATCCCTTCTGAAAATTTGGTTTCATTTTAAAGTCGGTGGATCTTGTAATTGATGTACAAAATGTAAGTTGATAACTATAAGGTTAGGTTTACAGCTACCTTTTCTTCCTTTTATTTCTTTTAAGGTTGTTCTTACTTTCTTCCTGTTGATTTTCTATTTTATTTTCTCCATCCTTAGGTTCAAAAAAAAATAACTTTGCTTCTACATCAGTTGTCTTGGCAACGGGCTTGTTTACATTACAGGTCAAAGAAATTTTTTGTTTGATGTGTATTGTTATATTGAACAAACTCAGTTATTTTATTTATCGGGGTTAATTCTGCCCTATCCGCCTGCCTTTTCAATGATGTAGTTGTTTCCATTACTATATTTTTATTATCATTAATGGAATTATTAATAGCAGGGTCAAGAGGGCCTGGCCCTGAATCGTATTTTAACATCTAGTTAATGTTAAGTACGAACTTAAACTAGGAAAATGAAATAAAGGTGATAAATAATTTAAAAAAAAAAAAAAGGAACGAATAGAGTAGTGGTGTACTGTCGTATAAGACGCTCCTTCCTTGCATAGCCTTTTGTTAACCGCCGCTTATTCAGAAGTTATCGGGACTCAATAAGAATAGAATACTATCTTTCCACGTCCATCCCTTGGGAAACAACCCTATCTTTGCTAACCATGCCCTCTAGCAAATAACTTAGTTATGTACAAAAGAAACGGAAGATTGGATAGGTTGACAAAGCCTACATTGTAGAAATATCTCATATCCAAGATAATTCGACACTCCACAGTGGGAAAACAGAGTAATCAGCTAAGGGTAAGGTTCAGGGACTATTGTATGTAGCCAAAGAGGAGGGTTGTGATAGGATAAACAATAATATCTTTGATATAAGAACCCTCTTTCAGCATAACTCAGAGTTCAGTAGTAGTTCAGTAATTCGAATGTTCAGTTGAGTCTAGTCCAGTCGGTTGTCGAAGACAGTTAGTCAGTGGTTCGCCGGTGTAGAGTTCGGGTAGATTCAGTCACGTCTGTTAAGTTGTATTTAGTTTCCGTCTGGTCCTCTCATTATTAGGGGATATTGTCTTTGCTTAAATAAACCGTTGGGATTTTACATCGTCTGTTTATTCTCAACACCCAAGGTTCGGAAGCACCTTCATAGCTTGCCCTGGTGTCAGAAACTCTTCTATAAAACCACACCAGAAACACCGTCTCTGCTACGACAGAAACATATTAATTTTTCTGGTGTCAGAAGTGGGATACTTCCAGCCGCCTCGTCTCATATTGGGATACCCCCCCTGGAGACGAAGAGGATACGTCACGTTCAACTGGTAAAGAGCCCTCCTTCATCCTGTCAACTGCATCGACCATAGACGGAAAACAACCTACGGAATCAGACGGAAGAACAGAAAGTAAGTCTTGAGATCATTTTCCATAGATATACTTATTACTGTCCTTTCCTCACAATGTCTAACCCTGAAAATGATACCCTATCCCTATCCACTGGAAACCCTGCCACTAACCCTCTTCCTGTAGGGGAGAGTTTATCTTTAGAGGTTTTGTTTAGGTTCATTAAGCCATTCGACGGCAATAAAGATGACCTCTCCACCTTCTTAATTAACTGTAACAATGCTATACACTTTGCTCAACCCAATCAAGTAGATTATCTTTTTCGATATATTATTTCACAATTATCTAGCAATGTTGTAAACGAATTAAATTTGTCAGAAATAACTTCATGGTCTGAATTGAAGAAACAATTGAAACAATATTACTCGCGACCTAAGGATATTATCCAGCTCCATGAAGAGCTCGAAACAGCTGCACAAAGCACACACGAATCTGTTACGGAATTTTTCAAACGATTAGAAAGATTAAAGCATACATGCATTACCGTAGAGGCCGCTAACAGCTCAGAAATGGAACTTATAGGAATCAAATCTTCCATTCAAAGAACCGCCCTGAGACGTTTCATTCTCCACTCAAAACCGGAAATATCTCGAATGTTACGAGCAAGAGACATAAAAAACATAAATGACGCATTTTCCCTAGCCCTTCAAGAGGAAAAATATATTAACTATATTAATTCAAAAAATACTCATTGTTCCTACTGTAACATGACAAACCATTCATCGCTGGATTGTCGGAAAAAGCCTATTCACTGTTCAAATTGCAATATGTCTAATCACACAACAAGAGATTGTCGGAAAAACTTTAATTTTAGCAATAAAATCCCACCCCCCAATCGGGAACCTAGGACACCTTACGATCCTGGCAAATTTTGTAATTATTGCAAAAATAAAGGTCATTTAATAAACGAATGTCAAAAAAGACAATACCGGAATAGTCAAAACCAACACCCAAAATCTAATCCAAAAATTAATTCTTTAAACTTCCAAATGACCTCGCATCCGAATGCCCGTTCAGAGGTCATGGCATTAAAGGACATTCATTACCGACCTAGAACTTTAACTGTGGATCCTGACGAAAAAACACTAAGTTTCACTAGCGAAAATTCCAACCACACGTTAACCTTTTTAGTAGATACAGGATCATCCATATCTCTTATTAAACATGACGCATTGAATCCTACTAAAACCGCCCTAAATCCTACCGCCTCCGTCATAATAAACGGTATCAACCCAAAGTCACCCATAAAAACCTTGGGTAGGACAAAAATTGAGCTATGTGTAGGAAATTTAAAACTGTCATCTAAAATGCAATTGATCGACGCTTCGAAAATTTCTACTCCCTATCACGGAATTCTGGGGAATGATTTCCTTGAAAACGAAAAAGCCGTGATCGATTATGCCAATAGAGTGATAAAAATTCAGAATCACATAATTCCTTTTAATAATACAGACCCAAATGGGACTTTCATCGAATTAGCCCCTTTACAAGAAACAATAATTCCTGTTAAAGTATTAAATCGTGAAATCTCCACTGGACTAGTTCGTGAAACAAAAATAGGCGAAAAAATAATTATCCAAAATTCTCTTGTAAATTCTTCAGACGGATTTGCCCAGTGCATCGCCATAAATCAAAATGAACATGAAGTGTTTATCGAACAACCTAAAGTACTTTTGGAAGAAATAATAGAGGTAGCTCATACTACATCTAACCTGAGTCATAAAAATTCTAAAATTAACCGAATTCCTACACTAATGGAAAACTTGAGAACGGAACATTTGAACGCGGAAGAAAAAGAGTCCCTAACAAAACTTTTATCCGATTTTAATGATGTTTTTCATTTACCGGGAGACCAACTAACTAATACTAATACAGCGTATCACGAGATACCAACCACATCGCAAATCCCTGTCACTTCCAAATTGTATAGATATCCGAAAATTCATGAACAAGAAGTAAGAACTCAAATTGAAAAGATGCTGAATGATAACATCGTTCAAAACTCAGCCTCCCCCTGGTCGTCACCAGTTTGGGTGGTCCCCAAGAAACTTGATGCCTCCGGTCAAAAAAGGTGGAGAATAGTAGTTGATTATAGAAAGCTAAATGAAATTACGATCTCAGATAAATATCCCCTCCCTAGCATCGAAAATATCCTGGACCAATTGGGCCAAGCAATATATTTCACGACGTTAGATTTGGCATCCGGTTTCCATCAGATACCTGTTCACCCTGATGACGTACCTAAGACAGCTTTCACGACCCCCCACGGCCACTATGAATTCTTAAAAATGCCATTTGGATTGAAAAATGCACCAGCTACCTTTCAAAGACTTATGAATTTAGTATTGATGGGTTCTAGATCATTTGTCTACCTTGACGATATAATAGTGTATGGGCGAACTTTGGAAGAGCATAATGATAATCTAAATGACATTTTTGTTAGGCTTAGAAAACATAATCTAAAACTTCAACCCGACAAATGTGAGTTTCTTAAAAAGGAAGCCAATTATTTGGGGCATATTGTTACTAGCAAGGGTATAACCCCCAATCCTGATAAAATCAAAGCGATTTCAGAAATGAAACAACCGAAAAATCCCAAAGACATCAAGTCATTTCTCGGCCTCGTCGGATATTATAGGAAATTCATCCCCTCTTTCTCTGCTATTGCGAAACCCTTAACGAATCTTTTGAAAAAGGATAAAGAATTCAACTGGTCAGAAAAATGCCAAGAATCATTCCAAAAATTAAAAAATTGCCTTATCTCGGAACCGATCTTGCAGTATCCCAATTTTGAAGAACCTTTTACCTTAACTACTGATGCTTCCAACGAAGCCATAGGCTCTATCCTATCTCAAAACAAATCTGGAAAAGATTTACCTGTGTCTTATTATTCTAGAACGTTAAATACAGCAGAAAGTAATTATTCAACAATCGAGAAAGAGCTATTATCGATCGTTGAATCAGTTAAACATTTCAGACCTTATCTCTTCGGTCAAAAGTTTACAATTGTTACCGATCACAAACCCCTAACTTGGTTGATGAATTGTAAAGACCCTTCCAGTAGATTAGTCAGGTGGCGACTAAAACTTATGGAATATGAATATGAAATAAAATACAAACAAGGTCAATTAAATAGAAACGCTGATGCATTAAGTCGCCCCGTAATGCAAATCACCGACGATCTAACCTTCGCGGACATGACGAGATTCATAGAGCAAAACCCGGTTGTCCCAAATGTCCCAGTCGATTCGACTAGTATCCACAAAATCAGAAACCTAGTAGTGCCAATGTCATGCAAAGTTTCGGATGCGGACAAATATTATAAATATCTAAATGAAAACTACCCCGACCGCGAATTTAAAAATCCTAAATTACGGGACATGGTCCAATTTAAGAAACAGAATCAAAATATTTTTATCTTGTTCATTAAGAGGTCCAATGAAGACAATGCAAATTCCGAAGACGTATTCGAAGCTCTAAAAGCTCTAAAAAGCAAATTCGAAGAAAATAAAACACGCTCTCATCGCTCTTTCACCATCGTAAATTTTGAACACTATGGAGAGAACCTAAAATTTAATTTAATTCTACAATTCTTATTTAACGGATACAACTATAAAATCTTGAACGAGGAAATAGCCGAAGTTACCACTGAAGAGGAAATAGAGAGAATTTTGAAATTATATCATGACCACGTAATAGCGGGACATCAAGGAATTGATAGGACTTACTCGAGTATCAAAACGAAATACTACTGGAAAAACATGAAGGATAGTATTTCGGAATACATAAAAAAATGTCCTACCTGCCAAATTGCTAAAACAAATTTCAAACCAAACAAAAGCCCTATGATCATCACGACCACCTCTAAAACTTTCTGTGAACAAATTGCGATGGACATTGTAGGCCCCCTCCCGGAAACTAAAAACGGAAATAAATTTATCCTCTCCTTACAGGATGACCTGACTAAATTTATACAACTATACGCGATTCCCGAACATAGTGCTTTGACCGTTGCCATACATTTTCTAAAATTTTGCACACTATTTGGATTTCCCAGTAAAATCCTGTCTGACCAGGGTCCAGAGTTCAATTCTTGTACCCTGAAAGAACTGAATAGAATGCTCTCAATAAATCACAAATTTGCGAGTCCTTATCATCCCCAGACTAACGGTTCTTTGGAGAAGACACACTTAAGTTTAAAAGATTATTTAAAGTGTTACGTAAACAAAGATAAAGACGATTGGGACGAATTCTTGACTTTCGCAGTTTTTTCGTACAATACTCACGTGCAAAAAGCAACACAAACAACCCCATACGAGTTAGTCTTCGGTCAAACCCCAAGGATTCCAGATAAATTTCTTAATCCTAAACAGAACAAGACCTACTCCGAATTGGCCAAAGAAGTCGTTAACAAAATGCAAAACTTACGGCAAACAGCTCGGGAAAACCAACTCAAAGCAAAACAGGGTTATAAGAAACATTATGACAAAACCCACAAAAAACAATATGACTTTAAGGAAGGCAAAAAAGTTTTAGTATATAACATGCTAGCAAAACGAAATTACAAAAAGTTAGAGACAGACTTTAAAGGCCCTTTTAAAATAATTCAAGTACATGACAACAATACAGCGACCTTAGAAATAAGTAAAAATAAACTCAAAACCTATCATTTTAATTTGTTGAAACCTTATGTTTCAGATGAGGATGAGTCATAGGATACTGTTCTTTTCCCTTTTCCTTCTCAGTCCTCCCATGAACCTTACCCAAGAGATAATTCCAATTAATTCAACTAGTGGAATACTATACGACCATCTAGGTAGAGCTAAAGTAGCTAACCGTAAAGTTTCTCTTATTACCTATGCCAACTTAACCTATGTACAACATAAAATAGACATATCTAACGAATTCTACGTTAAATTAGTAGGAATGTGTCACGAAACATCAAGATTGTCTCACACAAAAACATGTCAGAAACAACTAGAATTTCTAAAAAACAAATTATCATCCATCAAACGAAATTATGCAATACTAGCCCACCACATTAGAGCAAAAAGAGGCCTCATTAACGGAATCGGCGAAGGTTTGAAATGGCTCTTCGGGACTCCAGACGCTGATGACGCACAGTTCTATACAGACTCTATTAATTTAATTTTCAACAACCAAAAACAAACTGAAACCCTCTTACAACAGCAAATTAAAATAATCTCCTCCACTATCACAAATTTTAACTATTCTATTAGACAACTAAATGAAAATACGAGATTGTTAAACCTAAATATTGATAAATTTAATAATTTCATACAACAAACCTCTAGAAACGAGAACGCTCTCAATAGCGAAATTTTAACGAACGAAAATATTATAATCCTTTTGGAGATGACTGACGAATTAGAGGAATTGTTAGAAAATTATCTCAATAGTCTCACCCTCATTAGGCACGGGATAATAAGCTATCATGTCCTTCCGCCTAACACACTCTTTGAAGAATTAAACCATATAAAAACTCAAAATACTCTGCCAATTGAGCCCTCCTTCTCTAATACCTACTTATTCTATAAAATCATTGATACCAAAGTAGTCATAAATAATAATCTATTAATAATAATATTTGAAATCCCGACAATAGACACTACGGAATTCGAACTTTATAAAATGTATTCCCTCCCCTCTCCTCACAAAGACCATCCCTCTTTCTATTCCTATGTCGAACCCTCTAAACCTTATCTCCTTATCTCCTCCTCGAGGACAGTATATACTATGTTAAATGACCTCAAGAAGTGCACCGAACTTCAACCAGCCGCCTGGAACTGTAAGGAAATCCCTGTCATCCAGCGGACAGTCCACCCCGTATGTGAAGTTGAACTATTCTCAAAAACCACGTCAAGAATCCCCGAGACCTGCGTGACGAAAAACGCCTTTGCTGAAACGGAGATCTGGCATAAACTTAGCGGAAAGAGATGGTTATATGTCCTTTCTCAACCCACCTCTATAACTACCCTATGCAACGGGAAGAATCCCCAAGAAGAAGCTATTAAAGGAATTGGCATACTGGAACTGGAAGAAAATTGCAAGACTTATAGCAAATTCGCTATCTTAGAAGAATCATCATCGATACGCGGCCGAAATCTCACGAGCAGAATTCCCCTGACGGATATAACATTAGACGACTGCTGCATCAACATGTACACAAGGATTAATGCGAGTCCCGAACAACTCCAGCCTCTAAAATTAACGAACATGAACCTAGAGGATTTGGAAAATGCTCGCCGCCAACTCAATGAATTCGATCAAATTCTTCAAAATCAACTAAAGAAACCCTTCATTATCCAGCACTCTAACTGGATAATGATTATATTATCCATCACAGGAGGGATTATTACAATAACATTCCTTTATAACGTTTTGAAATGGCTGGGAATAACTACTATCTTGAGACGACTCTTATGTTGCACCAAGGAACCGAGAGAACCCATCAGGAGACTCAGGACAATCTGTCTGCCGTGCCCCGAACCATCACCACCCTCGCTCCAAACCGCAACCCTACCCCTAGAGGAAATTCAACTTGAATACGTCCAGCCGCCATCCCAGCCTCAGCCTATACGACCGCAGGGAGATAAGCCGAGACCTTCTCACCCTTCTACCAACCTCACAACCAAAGTATTGAGAAACAGAACTGTAATGATCGATGACTAAGTCATGTATTAATCGCACTAATTCATTTTATAAGTTTTCCAAAAAGACTTATTTTTTTTGTAAATGAATAGATATTATTTGCCTAACCTTATATTATGTAATCTACCAATTTCCAGCTATAATTCAAGCTATTAAGGAAGTTAAAATATGTAATTCTTATTATTCTTTTTCCAGCTATAATTTTAAGCTATTATTATTAAGAAAGTTAAAATAAGTAACTCCTATTATCCAAAAAAAAAAAAAAAAAAAAAAAAGGGGACTTATTTTTTTTTATAAAAACGAATAATATTTGCCTAACCTTGTATGTAATCTATTTGACAAAGAACATTAATTATTTAATTTCCATTAGCTATTCCCCTTTAAAAACATCAATTTTTGCCCCCCATAAAACTAATGCTATATATATAATATATTTTTTTCTTTCAATGTTATTAATTATATTAATGTATTATGTATAATTGCCCTCTAATTACTTTATAATTCATTTTGTACTTAGTTATTCTATTCTAGAGGTATAACGTTACAATTAATTATGTTCATCTTATAATTCTATTTACTCCAATCATTTGTAAGAGAGACCAGAACGGAAACGCGAATCTTAATTCCACATTTTAATTAAAAACCCAATGTGAAATTTGGAAAACCCCGGAGGTGTCGTATAAGACGCTCCTTCCTTGCATAGCCTTTTGTTAACCGCCGCTTATTCAGAAGTTATCGGGACTCAATAAGAATAGAATACTATCTTTCCACGTCCATCCCTTGGGAAACAACCCTATCTTTGCTAACCATGCCCTCTAGCAAATAACTTAGTTATGTACAAAAGAAACGGAAGATTGGATAGGTTGACAAAGCCTACATTGTAGAAATATCTCATATCCAAGATAATTCGACACTCCACAGTGGGAAAACAGAGTAATCAGCTAAGGGTAAGGTTCAGGGACTATTGTATGTAGCCAAAGAGGAGGGTTGTGATAGGATAAACAATAATATCTTTGATATAAGAACCCTCTTTCAGCATAACTCAGAGTTCAGTAGTAGTTCAGTAATTCGAATGTTCAGTTGAGTCTAGTCCAGTCGGTTGTCGAAGACAGTTAGTCAGTGGTTCGCCGGTGTAGAGTTCGGGTAGATTCAGTCACGTCTGTTAAGTTGTATTTAGTTTCCGTCTGGTCCTCTCATTATTAGGGGATATTGTCTTTGCTTAAATAAACCGTTGGGATTTTACATCGTCTGTTTATTCTCAACACCCAAGGTTCGGAAGCACCTTCATAGCTTGCCCTGGTGTCAGAAACTCTTCTATAAAACCACACCAGAAACACCGTCTCTGCTACGACAGTACTTATCACTAATCCTAGAAGAGATATAGTCTGCTTGGGATCAGGCACACGACGGAAAATAAGAATTAAAATGAAAAAGAAAACATAAATCTCGAAAGTTAACCTAAACTTTTTATGTGCACCATACGATAGCTACAGCTGTACGAAAAATTGACTAACAGAATTTATATAAACAAAAAAATTAAATATAATAAAGAGAAAATTTATCAATTACATTTTGAGTGAAGCTCTAAAAAAATATATAAATCACCCTGGGAAAAATTGATTCTACTTTACCTGTACCAATTTATTAATAAAAAACATATATCTCCCGATTTGTATAAAATGCAACTAAAATACTTTACGTGTCCCGAAATGGTACATTCCAAAAGCCATTGGTTCGAAGAGATCTGAAAGTTTTGAAATTTGAAATCTGTTGAGAGAATAGGGAAATAGAAAAAAATATATATATTTTTTTTTCATTTGTTGAAATTTTTTTTTTTTTTGAACGTTTATTTGGTATATTTACAATCAGTTAAAATAAAAAATAAAACTATAAGTAAATTTGATGACAATGACTATATAAAAAAAACAATAATAATAATAGTAATAATAATGTAGAAAATTATAAAATATATACAAAAATAAATATAAAATAAATAAACATATAAAATATGTACAAAATAAATAAATATATGATATATGTACAAAATAAATGTAAAAATTAAATAACTTTCAGCTCGAGACCTCTCGAAACACCCCCGATTATCTGCCATCCCAATTCCTCCAACTTAATGGAGGCACGGGAGTCCACAGGGGGCTGAGTGATCCCCCCACCATCTTGTTCTACTCTGGAGGTAGATCAAGAAGGAAAGAAGAGCTGGAAGTAAGAGTTCATGAGGGGAGAAGCTGGTCACTACCAGCACTCCCAGTTATATGTGCTATCTTAAGCTAGCAGGTCTCTCGGCCAGCACCGCCTCAGCCTTCGGGGGGGATTATCTGGGTGGGAGCGGGAGGTCAAGTGTTGAGAGACGGGATTGACATGGAAGGAAAGGTTAGAGTGGTATTTGGAGAAGCGGGACTTGATGAGGTCAATAACAAAAGGAATTTTAAGGTCATTATGGAGGGTAAGGTTGGACACACAGAAGAGTGCATCGACAATTGTTCTTAGGACTTTGGATTGGAAGGACTGGATACGCTTGATGTTAGATGGTTTAGCACAGCCCCATAGTTCCAGTCCGTATGTCCATATAGGTCTTATTATAGTCTTGTAAATGGTCAGTTTGTTTTCAATAGAAAGTCTGGATTGTCTGCTGAGCAGCCGGTAGAGCAGGCCAAACCGTCTGTTTAGCTCCTGTCGTTTTAATCGTGTGTGGGGGTTCCATGTCAGTCTTCGGTCTAGGTAGAACCCTAAGTAGCGGACTTGATTGGAGGCAGGGATCGGAACGTTATTGAAGGAAATCGGGGGACAGGATTGGCGTCTCAGAGTGAAGGTAACATGGTTACACTTCTCTTCATTAATTTTCACACGCCACTGCCGACACCAATCCTCTATGTGGAGAAGGTGCTGTTGGAGATTTTGGGAGGCTATGATAGGATCTTGGTTGGAAGCAAGGATAGCTGTATCGTCAGCAAAGGTTGCTAGGAGTGTGTTAGGATTGGTAGGAATATCAGCAGTGTAAACTGTATAGAGGATGGGACCGAGAATACTTCCACTCCCCGCCTCAACAGGCACGTAGTCGGAGTACTCATTACCCTGACAAACTTTGAAGAAGCGGTTGGAAAGGTAGGACTTGAGGATGAGGTAGTAAGTGTGGGGAAGGAGTCTCTTTAGCTTGAAGAGCAGTTCAGGGTGCCAAACCCGGTCGAAAGCCTGAGCAGCGTCCAGAAAGACACCCGAACAATAGCTCTTACACTCCAGGGAAGAGGAAATGTGGTCTACAATGCGAAGGCCTTGCTGTACAGTAGAGTGATGGGTTCGGAAGCCGAATTGGTGGTTAGGAATAACATTTTTGGAGTCGAGGATGGGAAAAATTATTTTTAGAATACTTTTTTCTAGAATTTTTGAAAGTATGGATAGTAAACTTATAGGACGACAGGAGCTTGGAACGTTGGGGGGTTTTCCAGGTTTAGGGAAAAGGATAATGGTAGAAAATTTCCAAATGGAAGGAAAGTAGGCTGTTCGAAAGACCCAATTAAAAATATATGTGAGGAGAATTATGGCTTTGCGGGGAAGATTTCTAATTATTTTGCAAGTGATGAGGTCATACCCTGGAGATTTTCTTGTAGGTAAGGACTGGATGAAGTGTATGACCTCGGAAGGATGGACAGGTTTAGAAGGCAAAGAAAGTTGGAGGGGAGAGTCGAGGAACTTCTCGACTTTGTAAGATTGGGAAAGAGGATCGGGGTGGGGGGTGAATGTTTGGCGGAGGTGGGAAGCAAACAAGTTGGATTTCTCAATGTCTGATGCGGCCCACGAGCCATCTTCACGTCGAATAGGAGGGGAAGAGGTGTGATATTTTAGGATTTTCCTTGTCGCCGACCATAAGGATTTATCCTGAGTGGATAAGGAGGACAGATAAGAGTTATATTGTTGGGATCGGTAGAATGAGAGTTGCTGTTTGAGAAGTCGGGAAAGTTGGTTATAGGTTTGGCGGTCTGTGGGATAGCGTGTCCTCTGCCATGTGGCTCGAAGGTGGAAGGAAGGTGGTTCTGGGCACGTATGGGATGAGGGGTTGGGAAGGAAGATTTCCAAGCAGTTTCTTGGATGAGGGTTGTGAATAAAGAAACTGCTTCATCAAGCTCTTCTGGGGTTTTAAGGGATATATTGAGGTTGATGGAATTTTCCAAAGAGTTTTGGATGAGTTTCCAATCGACAGGATCTTGTGTTAGGGTAGGGGGTAAAGGTTTCGGGATAGGATGCAGGTCTAAAAGAACAGGGCTGTGATCGGAGGAAAGGTCATCGAGGTGGGAAATATTCGAGTGAAGCGCGCCCAGGCCGCAAGAGATGTAGAAATCCAACAGGTCTGGGAGTTTGTTAGGATCGGTTGGCCAGTAAGTTGGGGAATCAGGAGAGAAGTAATCATAATTACTGGAGGACAGGACACGGTTGAGGACGGCCTCTCGAATTAGCCACTCTACTGCCCCACTGAGGATGTTTCGCATTGTAGTCACTACCAGATACGAATCGTGGACCGAGGGTTCGGAAGAATGCATGAAACTGGTCAGGTGAAATTACAGTTTGAGGAGGACAGTACACTGCTGATATAGTGAGAGGAAAAGGAAACAGAGCTATTGAGATAGGAGTTGCTTGGAGATAACTGGAGGAGTAAGGAGGCAGGATATGGTAGGAGAGGGCTCGGCGGACAAGTACCGCAGTGCCACCATGGGGGGGAGGGATGAAGGGTGAAGGACGGGGCGGGTTGAAAGTTGTAGCCCTGGCCCCAGCCAAATGGGCATAGGAGAGACCTGGCTGAGCGGCGGCTGTCATGGGAAGGGCTGTCAGAGGAGGCGCTGGTCGTGATGCACCCTGATGTCCTGAAGCCAGGGCTGGGAAGTCCTTGGGAAGATGGGGGGCGAAGGACTGCGGGACAAGAGGCTGCGCTGCCTTGGGCCCTGTAGCGGTGGCGGAGCTCCTCAGCCGCTCCAGATCTGTGTACACGGTGCACCCTATCTATCCTCCAATCCTTCTCCGCTGCTATTCTCAGTACATCATAGGCTCATCGATTCTTCCATCAATCTGCCCACCTCCAGAACTCCAGACTTCCAACTCTACAAAGAATCTTCACTACTCCAGTCAACTCTCTATCATCTGTTCACTTGCACTCTCCCAAAAAAAAAAAAAACCGTCCACTTACACTCTCTCTCTCCAACCACAAAATTCCAACAACCTTCCTGCTTCACTCTCTATCTGCAACCAACTCCACGCCTTCCCCCTCCTTCCACTGCTCTCTCTCTCTTCCCCCACCCTATTTCCACATATCCTTTCCCTAATGAGAAAAAAAAAAAAATCAAATGAACAAAATTTTTTTTTTTTTTTTTTTTTCTTTCCAATAATACAATATCCTCTTTCAAACACCCTAATAACATTTTTAAATATACAATAAATCCTCTAACCAATATTATAACATGTACAATTTCATAGAAACCATTTTTTTTTAAATTTTTTATTTTATAGAGGTAACTAGCAAACATTTTTTTAAAACAATAATACAGTAACTAGCAAACAATTTTTTTATTTTTTTTATTTAATTAATATTTTATATAATTTTTTTTTTTTTTTTTTAACAATATCACATATTTCTCAATAAATAATCCATAGCTAATATTTTTTTTTTTCTTTTTCACAATTTCTATATAACAATAAAATGTAAGAACATGCATAAAAAAAAACAAATTCAATTGCATAAATTAAGGGGGAAAAAAAACATATTATCAAGCGAGGCTTTTATGACCCAGACCAGCCGACCCACACATACACATGGAGCAAGGGATTTGAACATATTAGAGGTCATACTTGATACAAAAAAAATGTTTGCAATAACACGGACAGACAAGTCACATAATGTTATATGTCCTTAACAAAACAAATAGATACGAAAGCTCGATGACCGCAGTTTAAATGCCTGGTTTCTCCCCTCTCCACAGCTATACCTTTTAGTCAGGTCCCAACCTCTCATGCTGCCTTACCGACACATAATCTATCTGACACCATTTCTGCTACCTTCCCAGGAAATATATGGTAATATGGGTCAGCAGGGCTTCTCTAATTCTGTAAAACCGGCCTCTAATCCTCTCGGACACAACACACCACGTCCCTTTTTAAACAGATAACTTTCGATTTTTTTTTTTTTTTTTTTATTATTATTTACCACATGCATTAAAGTCATACAAGAAACATCATTTTGTACTGGCCACCAAGTACCCCTGATTCTCTAATTACTAAGTGGTCTAATCTGTTCAGTCCTCATATCACTTATGTTGTAGGTCCCTTTTACTTTGTTATTATTTATATTGCCTACTAAATACGATCCATTGTCATAACATTTTAAAATCTCATACGGCCCTTCGTATACCGACATGAATTTAGCAAAGATTTTATTTATTTTTTTTTCTTATATATATTTTTTTTTTAGACTATTATCTTTGGTGACATAAAGTACTTATGTTTATTTAACATTTATTTTATTTAGATTTTAAACGAAATACAACAAAATTCTATCCACAAACCATATCCATGAATCCATTACAAAAATCCAATTTCGAGTTCCTTGTTATCAAAAATAATCCATCGGTTTATCTGAAGGAAACTTTTTTTTTTTTTTTAAATTTCTTGTGATTTTTAATTTTCTTTATTTTAGGGATCTTTTTACTTAAATGTATTAGTTGTGGGATTTTAAAGTGCTTACTTTGTTTTTGTTTATTTTCATATTTGTACAAATTTATTTTCCGATATCTAATTCTCCTAGAATTTGGTTGGAACATTACTTTAGCTTTTCTTATTATGATTAGTTTTTTTTAATTTTGTCTTATCACAACTTACTTGGCAAATATGGCCCAAATTTCCTTTACAAATATTATTATAATTTATTTCTGTTAATTTTACTTTCAAGATAACGATATTTTTATTTTTTATTTTATCTTTGGATATTTTTGAAAATTTATAACTTTTTCTAATAAAACCTAGCCGACATAATGTATTAAACGGAATATAATCTTTATTTATTTCTTTGTTCAATTTTATTTTTCTATTTTCCTTTCTATTTTTGTTCCTATTTGATTTGCTTTTACTTATTTCTAATTCATTTTTCTGAGCATTACCTATTTCATTTAATTTCTTTTTCTCATCTGTTATTAATTTATTTTCACATTTATTTTCAACTTCAATAAGATCTGTTTTTGTCTCCACTATTATTTCATTTATTTGTATTTCGGAAACCTCCAACCTTTGCTCCACCGCTTCGATAATTTCTTTTTTATTATTTTCTATCTGACTACTTAACTGTTCAAATTGTTTTTTATTTTCTGTTTGGGATTGTACGAAAATCGTTTGCATACGATCCATCATCTGCTCAAATTGACTCGGAGTAAACGGATTATCGTCTTTATTTTTGTTCGCATCCTCATCACCCGAATTCGACCTTCCTATTAGCGGACTCGTGACTATAATAGAATTGTCTCCCGTATTTCCCGTTCCTTCTACAAATCCAGATTTCCGAACGTCGCTGTCTACGTTACGGAGTCCTAATCCGCCGAGGCTACTACCGATTCCGTCCATTCCTGCAGCTAATTCTCCCGCTTCCCCATCGTAAACAAACTCCGAACTCTGCTTTCCCGCCATGCTATGGGTCGACTCACCTGTGTCCTCGTTCGCCATCTTGCTTCACAAATCTATCCTCTATAATAAATATAATACACAAAATATATCACAGAAATTTCTAAACTTATAAATCTGGACAACTCAAATTTTTTTTTTTTTTCTTTTCCTCTTATTCCATCATTTTTACTGCCAAAACGTTGGGTGCCATTGTAATAATTCCTGTATATGGTAAAATATAATTATTTTCTTTTTTAAAAATTGCCCCACGTTGTTGCGCCATTGAAACGGGTTCTTGTTCTCTTAAATTTATTATTGTATTTTTGAATAATTAAAATGGGCGGTGAATTCTTTTAATAAAAATGTTTTCATGGAATAAGATTTTAATATTTTTCTTTTTTTTTCTTTTTTTTTTTACATCTTATCATAGATCGGTAGACAGTGATAATATAAAATTTATTTTTTATTCACTCACATTTTTACTATCTATCCTCCAATCCTTCTCCGCTGCTCTTCTCAGTACATCATAGGCTCATCGATTCTTCCATCAATCCAGACTTCCAACTCCACAAAGAATCTTCACTACTCCAGTCAACTCTATATCATCCGTTCACTTGCACTCTCTCAAAAAAAACAACCGTCCACTTACACTCTCTCTCTCCAACCACAAAATTCCAACAACCTTCCTGCTTCACTCTCTATCTGCAACCAACTCCATGCCTTCCCCCTTCTTCCACTGCTCTCTCTCTCTTCCCCCACCCTATTTCTACATGTTACAATATATATATAAAATAATAGTAATAAGATGGGGGGGGGGGGGGGGGGGGGGGGGTTGAGGGGGGTTAGTGTCTAAATTCTTAGGGGTGGGGGGAAAGGGATGGGACACTACCTAAGTCCAACAGAAGAAGTGGGTCACAGTTAGCCCCACTCTTCAACAGAGATAAGGTTCCTGTGGAATGCAGGAAACCCTCTCGAGTCCCTTAAAACAATGGATTTTTAAAACTGACCTGGCTCAGTTCGTGAAGGTCCATTGTGGTCCAAACTTTGCACAATTGGTTCAAGTCACTTACAGTCACTGTACGTCAAATTTCAATTAAAACTATTCACTTTGAGACAGTAAAAACGAGCGGACAACAGGGACACGATGTACACACTTCGGCTGCTGGCACCAGACCAAAAAAAAAATAATAAAAAAAATATTAAAACATATTTACAAAAATAAGACTAATTTATTGAGAAGACATTTTCTAGTGGCCATTTTGGAAATAATATTCTAAACAATTTACTTACCAAATCTATCCTATTAACAATTCCTTATACACTATAAAAAAAAAATAAATTGGATCATCTTTCATCAAACTGGATATTTCCACTCTTTTTTCCTATCATAATTTTCACTGTCTCACAATTCACATCATTAAACTTAAAAAAAAAAATAAAAGAATAAACACTCTTCACATGGGTATAAACAGTTCACTAGCTAGGAATCGACTGACTTTACCCCGCCGGGACTTCTGGGAGACATGATTTTCGGATGTGTTTTGTTTTTTGTTCCTTGATTTGGTACAAATCTTGAATTTTTTTTTAACGTTTTCTTTCTTCTTTCCTTTTCTTTTCGTTTTCTAATATTCTATTTTAATTTTTCATATACCTAATTTTTAATTTTAACGCTTATTTTTCTAAATTGACTTAAAATATACACTCTCTGATCCATTTTCATCCAAATAAGTAAACCTGGATTGATCTGGATTCTATGAACTGATGAATTCTAGAACAGGTTTGCTTCAAATTTTTTACTTAGCTGTATTTTTTTAAATTGGCAGTTTTCTTTCTACTCTTCTTTCTCAAAATTCTTTGAATAATTATTTCTCTTTTTGAAAATTCTTAACATCTACCGAACAGCTTTTCTTCTTCAGAATATTCCTTATTTCTTTTTATTTCTCTTATTTTCCTTTATTAATCCCCTGTTTATTGGTTTTACTTTATTCTTTGATGTTTGTTTTATCTTTTCACTATCTTTTATTTTATTTTATTTTTTTCCTGTGGGCTGATTTGTGTCATTGCGGCCAGAGTAGGCCTATTGTGTGCCCTGTGTTGGTCCCTACAGCAGCCCTGTATCTTTGATATAGTCCAGGATTCTTCTGCAGGTTCCTTCCATTAGCTGCTTCGGTTCTGTTATGGCAGATCCGAAGCAGTGGAAACGTCTGCTTTCTGGTGCCCCGCACCGGCTTAGAATATGAACCGGAGTCTCATTTTCCTCGACACATTTCCCGCACAGAGGGCTTCTAGCGATGCCCATATTGTATAGGTGTTTGTTCATATGACAGTGTCCTGTAATCAGCCCTGTCATAGCTCTTAGATCCATTTTGCTCATATTCAGGAGTTCTCGTCTTTTCTCTGAGGGTTCCGCTATAAAGAGTTTTGAATGTCTTTGCTTTGGGACCTCTCTCCAGAACTGGATCTGATTCCTGGTCAGCCAACCATTTATTGCCGCCCTTGCGGTGCTCTTAGAGATCCCGCAGAAGGGTTCCGGTCCTATAGGTTTACCGTCAGCTCCTGACCGGGCCAGTTGATCAGCCCTATCGTTGCCCTCAAACCCCCGGTGGCCTGGCACCCATCTCAATTCCACTCTATTCTGGTCCGTCAGGGACTCCAGTACTTGAAGGCATTATAGGACGATTTTGGAATCTATGATGACAGCTCGCAACGCTTGCAGCGCTGCTTGGCTGTCAGACAATATCAAGATTCGCCCTCCCCTGATGTTCCGTCTCTTTATGAGCCAGGCACACCCGAGGATGGCATATACTTCAGCTTGGAACACAGTAGGATACACACCTAGGGATATACTAGTATCTCCCCTGACTGTCCTCCCATGTATTCCAGCTCCAACTCCTCTCTCGGTTTTTGAGCCGTCTGTGAACCAGACCAGCTTATCCCGATCTTGGGTCTCAAGTTCCAGACAGTAGTTACTTCTGTCTGGTATTGATACTTTAATTTTCCTATTAAAGTTGAAAACTGGTATCATTTTGTCTGAGCTCTGTTTTTGTCTGAGTGTGTTGTCCGGTATTAGGTTATTTGTTTTCAGCCTATAGGCTCCCCTTCTTGCCTCCGCTTTCACCATCAAAAAGAGTGGGAGGAGGTTTAGAAGGGTTTCCATGGCTGCTGTTGGGGTGGTGCTCATGGCCCCAGTGATTCCCAAGCAGGCAAGTCTTTGGACTTTTTCCAGTTGTTTCCTCCTTTGTCCCGTATCGGCTTTCTGCCACCGGACTAAGTTATTATGGGTCTCACTACCGTTGTGTACATCCAGTGTACCATTTTGGGATTGAGGCCCCATGTTTTGCCAAAGGAGCGCCTGCAGGCCCATAGAGCCCTGGTTGCTTTCTTTGTTATTTCCTCTACGTGTTGAGTCCAGGTCAACTTGGTATCTAGTACAGTTCCCAAAAGTAGGTAGGATTTCTTCATCCTGGCGCAGGAAGCGACGTCATCCAGTGTGGCGCAAGATGGCGGCCGTCCTAGAACGATGTGGTAACCAGCTCCAACCAAAACCTAGCCTTAACCACCGCGCACCATCTTTCCCCACGGCTCCCCCTCCCATACAAAAATTCGAGGCGTATCCAGAGAGCCCCCCATATACACCCCCGGCCTAACCACCCATCGTCTTCTCTGAGCACCCCATCCTTCGGACCTACTGTGGGTCCTCAACCTTTGCATAGACAAAGTATAGTCCTTTCCCCTCCCCTCCCATTCCCCGCTCCTTTCCCAAAAAATTCCTTGAGGGCGCTCAACTGGGGTTTTCAAGACGTATCCAGAGAGAGCCCCCACTCGATTAAAAATGGAAGTTTCCGCTCTCCCCCTCAAGGTCATTCACTATTTATGAACAGATCCTCATTTGTTCTAATTTTTCATATTTTTTTAATCAGTCTTACACACCACTTCAATTGTACCCTCTTAATCTTTTTTTTTCTCAAGTTGGCATAGCCAATCGCCCCTTCCAAAACATTTGCATCTCCCAGATCCTCATCACATTACAGCAGCCACTATGATGTCTTCCTATACTAGAGTTGTTAACATCACAATCAATGTACCACCCCATCTCAACTCTTCACCCCAATGTACCTCCCCAGCTCAAACCCTATAAGTCATCTATCGCTTGAATCACTTCCCCAGCGCTCACCAACCACGCCACTATTTTCTTACTTTGCCCACTAGAGCTCCCAAGCTTCTAGAATTTATAGATAGCTAGATGCGACTTAAGGGAAAAAAAAACTTGCCCTAACGGGATTGAACCCGGTCCCGGCACCTTTGGCATGGGAGACAAGCAACTAACCCCCGAGACCTACCCTCTAGAAGCAGGCGAAAATCTATGTATACAAGTCAACAGATACCTCAAGAGGCATTGTAATCCGACTAAAAATTATTTTTCTGATCACTCTTACTGACCCCATCTCACACGATATTTTTCATTACAGTCCTACTTCCACACATCAATCATTCTAAAATCATAATTCTTAATTACAATCCTCAATTGTACTTCTTACAATTCAGCAGAATTTTTTCAGCCCACACCTAATCCTTAGGTCTATATCTTCTAATTATTTCGACCATTTTTCATCGCCCCTCACCCCAAAATGTCTTTCAAGTCATCCTTACTATATTAATACCTTCTTTATTCTAATTCATCACATTGTCCTCTCCTAATTTTCCGCTCTCTACTTCACCACATCAATTATTCTAAAATCATAATTCGTAAATCCTACATCCCCAGATCAATTGTACTTCTTCTTCTAAACCTGAACAACCTTAATAGGAACCCTTACACCCCATCCAAAATATTTTTCAAGACCGGCATACATTCACTTTTACTTCCTCATACTAATTCTTATTCAACCCTCAGTACAGCGGCATAGTCAATCCATCACAATTTTCTATTTCCCCACATCAATTGTCTAATTTTTTCTCTACTTGCCTACACACGAACAATTTTCTTCATAGCCTAACCGATACCCTTTTCCTTAGCACCATCATGCTTCGCACAACTCCTACATCCTCTCTTATAGATCGTCTAACGTTTTCATCATAACTCGGTCTATTCATACATTCTATGTACATGAACCTTCCCCTCTGAATCAGTCATACTTACTCACCTCAAATCACCTTCAATGTACATACCCACGCCAACACTTCCTTTAAAATCATAATTTCTCATTACAATCCTACTGACACACATCAATCATTCTAAAATCATAATCTTTAATTATAGTTCTACTTCCTCAGACCAAGTGTACTTCTTCCAATGCGGTAGAGACTTTTCACACATCAATTGCCTAATTTTTTTCTCGACTAGTCCTAACCAATTTTCTGCTCTCACCTCTACCACTTTTACTCATACACCATCTTGCTTCCACTACTACAGACCCACCCACACCACCACCCCACGGAGTTTTTTTAGATTTCATCATAGTATAATCGGTACTCTTAACCTTTTCCTTAGCACCATCCTTCTTCACATTTTTTCTTCGCCCAACTTCCACAATCTTTCTATACATGATTCGTTTAAAATGTTTTCATCGTAACCCGGTTTACCTATACATACACCGGTATCATCTTACAGACCCATTCAACTTAGACTTTTTTCATACCGTAATTCTAGTCAACAATCTTTAGCATCATTACTCTACATACCAATTTCTAGTACACATTAAAAGGTTATTTTAGAATTAATACCAGGGCGGTATCCTCCTTTGACCCTACTCAATATAAACTATCCACCCAAAACACAGTAAATATTCCCTCACAGCTAAATGCTCGCTCCATCTCCTGTATAGTATACCTTAAGCTCTACAGTAAGCCAACCCGACCCTAACACAATGTCTATCACAGTATACATATTGTATTTATCATGGTAAGTCATATCACAAAACATTTTTTTACAACTAACATTCAACAGTACCCAAATTAAGATCAGCACCATCTCTTTTTTCTTCAAGTACTTAAATACCATTTCGTCATTTAGATATTTGCGAAATCACCACCCTACCTATTGCCAATATTAATTTAGCATAACTATATTTTTGGACTAAGAACCTACAACCCAGAACTTAAATCACCACACTACTCTGGATGTAGAACACATTCCCGTACATACGACATTTTCATCATATCCATTACGATACTTGAATCTACAACCCATCTCCCCCTAGCTCTATAATACTCTTTAGGACTAGAGGTACCTTTCCGGGGGTCTCATGGAGACATTCTTCGGTCAACATGTGGTATATTTAACTTACATTATTTTACATGCTGCTTTTTGTATACCATTATTTCACTTGGGCTGCTTTTCATCTCCAGCCCTCGCTTGGGCTGCTTCTCACCAACATCTCTACATTCATCTCATACTGAAACATACTTTATGAGGGCTGCATCTCTACCAATCCTCCGTTTTAGTGATCAAACACTTTTTTCTCCTCCCACCAACAGTCTACTGTAATTTCTCTCCTAGCCTTAGAGGCCTAGAACCATTCTGACAACGACCATTCCATCCCAATTTTCTACTCTTCAATTCTACTTCCCATACATCATACCGAGATAGGCTTCTACAAGTATAGACCCGTCAACATTTGATTCAAACCACTTCTATCCCCCTTTCACTCAGACATGCATACACACTTGCATACAACCCAAGGGATTTTCTTCAGAATTCATCATAACCTAGCCGTCACTCTTAGCCTTTTCTTTAGCATGTCCCAAAAAACCCGTGATTCCCACTTTTCTTCAACCTCTCCGATATTCGTACTTCAGATCCTATGATCCTAGCACCCTAGGTCTTCATTTACACCCATGTTTTATATGTATTTAAATATTTTCCCATACCTAATCCGCAATGACAACATCTACAGTTCTCGTCGATATTTAGATTCGCATTTCCAATATTACTTTAGTCTCACTTTATTTTACGACTAAAACCTAGAACCATGCACGAATTAAATCACACATACACCCCCTGCACAACATTTCAGTAACAGCGATGTGCTTTTTACAAATCATGCTATGCTTACTTCCTACAATAGCGTCCTTCCGAGAGATGCAATATATCTTTACGACACAACACTTCACAAAAATACGGGATTGTTCTTGTACATTGAAAGAGTCAGAATTTCTGCATCATATTTTTCAGGAGATATGCAACACACCCATACATCATGATTTATATTTTTCAACACATTTTTGCATGTCTCCAATTTTAACATACCGAAACCAACGATTCAAAGAGACCAATACTATACCAGGTAAGACCTTTAGATCTCATCACATTAATTGTAGCACAATCCATCATCAAAAAAAAAAAAAAAAAAAATTCATACACAATTGAGGTACACACCTATACATTTTCCAATACATCGGTAGCTTTAATTCATACTTCATCACCAACTTCTTACCACCAATAGACCTCACCTACTGCATTATGGACATCTCATCTAGGACTTCATATTCTTTCCTCTACAACCTATTACACACATACGACATTATATATACTAAAAACCTTGTCAGCCTATACTTATTTATTTAATTAATTAGCTTATTCCCCACCATCCTTTGACATCACCCTAGCCTGCATCAATACCATTGTAAATGTTTCATTAGGTTTTACATTTCACATTTTCATATATATCACAGACCACAATCATTATTGAACCCTCCCTACTAACTACCTAACCTAGAACATGCACGAATTAAATCACACATACACCCCCTGCACAACATTTCAGTATCAGGGATTAGCTGCGATGTGCTTTTTACAAATCATGCTAAGTAGAGGAACATTGTGCGTTGAGGAATGAGGAGGTCTTTTTGTACCCCCCTCGCCTGTGTGAGATCGCAAAACGCCTCCCACTCCTATTCTCCTCTTTGTCTATGGGTCTCTGTCTTTATCGTCATCTCTGTTCATGCACCTCCTTGTCTAGTTAATATAAGATAATTGCTCGTACTGCAGAAACTAAACTTTTTTGGATTTGATCTGTTTTTGATGAGTAGCATATCATTGGAAAGGTATTTTTATGACGAGTTCAGGTAAGTTTGATTTGAATAGATGAAAAAGATGAATTGGTGAGATGTAAATGAAGGATAAAGATTTTCTTTGATTACTTGGTATGGAGGTAATAAAATTCATGATCCTCCGGGGAGAAATAGCAATGTGTTCCTCCTTGTCTTAATTGCTTACACTCCAAAAACCTAACTTTTTTGGAACTGATCTGATTTTGGTAATTCACATATCACTGGAAAGGTCTTTTCAAGACGAACACAGTGATATGAAATTTGAATTAAACAAATGAAGTCTATGGTTTTTCATAGATAGGACTGTGGACAAAATAATTTACATATAAAAAAATGTAGGTATATAATCTGGAATGTGAAATAAAAAAAACTAAAAAATAAAAAACGTATTTATTGAAATTAAACAACATCAGACGAATTTATCCAGCTTTTTACATGTGGTAATCCAAGCCATGAAACGTACATTCGCTTTCCTTTTCTTCTTATCATTCTTTCAATGAGGTAAACATCTGAGTATCGCACTTTTTGAAGTTCTTCACAGTAGATATCACCTTGAATTATTTGTCCAGTATCATCTTGGATAATGTAGGTTGTAGGAATCGTATTTCGAACTTGAACAACTTTGAAGATTTCAGCACTCCAATTTTTAGTGTAACCTTTAGAAAACATTGTCTTATTTTTCGAAAGTCTCACGTCCCCTTCTTTAAATTTTGGTATTTTATTATAGTTTTGTTCTTTGAACAACTTAGTGTAGACTTGTTTTTCGGTAGAAGATGTTATTTCAGACGGTTTAGCTCCGGTCATTCGATGAATGCTATTATTATACTCGAAAAGGAGCTGAGGAAGAATATCGTAGAATTTGAAATTTCCACGAAGTGTAAACTGCTTTCACATCTTTGATTTTAATGTTCTATTAAAACGCTCCACGATTGAAGATTTTAAAGAACTGAATGTACTATAATGTTTTATACCATATGATGTCATTAATTTATCAAAAATTTTATTATAAAATTCTTTTCCATTGTCTGATTGTACATGTTTTGGGATTCGATCACTATCTTGAAAGACCTTCTCCAGAGCAGCCGATATATCAGCTGCTTTTTTAGATTTCAGTGGTTCAGCCCATGCAAATTTACTAAAAGTGTCAATAACTGTTAATAAATATCTATAACTCTTATTTACACGAGTATAAGGTTGCATTTCCACAAGGTCAATTTGCCAGAGATCGTCTATACCTTTAGTCAGTACTCTTCGCCGTTGATAATGTACCCGACTAGGTTTGTGAAGCTCATTTACCACCACTTCTTTTATAGAATTCTTGCTTGCTGACATATTTTTTTTTCCAGAAGTTTCAAGAGATAGTCGAGAGTAATTACATCCGTTGGTTCCGCAGGTTCTTGCACATGTGTAATTCTTCTCTGGTGTGCATCATATACATACTTTTTCGAAAATTGAAGAGTGGTCCTTTCTAAGTAATTTCTGTTTACTACATCATTTTTGTCAATAGGATCACCAACATTTACAAGTTTTTTTCCAGCAGTGTTTATATATTTACCAGGCCAATTTTGTAAATTTGTATAATATAAAGCTAACAAATCAACATATTGTTTTGTAACAGCATCATTTGAAGCAATTGGATACTCTAAATTTTGTATTCTCCTTCGTGCAACATCTATAGTTTTTCCATCGAGTAGATGTTTAAATCGCTCTTCCCCTTGTAGAGCTGATACTACTTTTTTTAATTTTCTCTGCTCTCGAAAATGTTTTTTTATCACATGAGAACCAAACTTATCAACAGTCATTTTGCAACTGAAGAGTAAGTAAAAAGATTATTATGAAAAATAAACTTTACGAACACTGAGATATCGAGTCCGACAAAGTGGACATACAATGCAATAGACTGAGCAGTTTAGGCATGTTATCAAATGACCACATGGTAAAAACACACAATCAATATTTTCATCAAAGCATATTTTACATATAATATTTTGTCGTGATTCATTATCGAATATTTGTTTAGATTCTTCCATCAGTGTATAATATTTGCCTCTCTAAGTTCTTCAATTATAGACCCTATTTCATTCGTATGAGCTGAATTACCAGCTGCAGAGGATGCGATTAAAATTCTCAACCTTGAAACTATTTCATTTGGGTCATCCCAAAATTCATGCAATCTTTCACTTTCTTTTACCCATCCAAAACCTTTACCAACAATTTTTTTGGGTCTCAGTCTTATATTATATTTGATCCCAGGAGGGAAGAGCTTTGATATAATTTTTGTGTACTTCGATCCACTGTTGAAATTAATCCCTTTTGACGCACTATAACTCCGTCTATGAGCATTTGTAGCGAATAAAATATCTTTATATTTGTTCAAATCTTCTGATGAATACTGTTTAGGATCTTTCAAAAATAACAATTCATATAGACCAGGGGTACCTTCATACCATTTATCATGAATATTAAGATCATCATTATTTACTGTAACGACACTATCACCGATAAACATACCACCAGTTGCACCAAACCGAATACCATAGCGAGTGTCGAATTCTTCAGTTTCTCCTTTGATAATTTTATCTAAATACTTTTGAAACCTTTCACCGAAATAGAAATTTTGAAAACGTTGATCCAACTCTTTTTGTCCTTCAGGTGTTTGAACGTTGAAGCTCATCAAATGGAGTCTTCGATGGCTCACTTGTAAAAATCAATTCTTCTTTTTCCTCTTTTGGATCCTGCACTTCTTCTTCTTCTTCTTCCTGTGAAAAGTCTGATGCATCCCTGGAGATGGAAGACTGTTTTGGGGTTGAAGTTGATGGAATCAATGTTTTTCTACTATAAATAGATGGTGCTCCAGCAAAAGACGGAGTATAAGATTGAGGGATCCTTACGGTAGATGGTTTAAATAGTTTTTCTTCAACAGTAACAGGTGATATATCCCTTTTCCTTTTCCGTATGTGTTCGGTGAAATCTTTGAGAGGTTTTGTGATCGGTTCAAAAGTTTTTTCTAACTGCTCCCTAGTTTCTAACTCATTTTGTTTTAAAGCTTTAAATTTTTTTCTTAACCCTTTACTCGTCTCAATTATACTGTTTATCACAGTAGGGTCCATTGCTAAATGATAAGAAAGTAGGTTGATGAAAGTTTTTTATAGCTGAATAAACACATCAAAACCCTTACGATATCGGCCATTGTTCTTCTCACGTGTTTTATCTAAGACGAAAAACCCAAAAGGATGTAACCAACAAAGTGAACACATTTCCTTGAATTTATAAAAAGTTAAAACAAGGGATCCTACATGGTCTTCATAAATATGTTTCAAGTTCAAGTCATCTTGTTGAAAAACAATAATAAAATTTGTATTATCTGGAATCAAATGTTTTGGGACCCTCGCATAGGTTTGAATCACATAAATACAATCTTGATTTCGGTGTCTCCCCATGCTAAAGTATTCTCTAATAATGTTTTGACTTTCATTAGAAATATCATCGAATATAACAATGGAATTTGTGTTGGCGTCTTGAGGTGAAACTACATGATATGTTTAATTAAAAGTGAAATAACCAATCTCTGGTACATTCTTCATTACTTTTTCTAAAAAAACGTATTTACTTTGTAGCAATGATTTACTGTAAATGTAAATGTTTTCAAAATAAAGTCCATTTGAGTCGAGTAGCAGGGAAAGAACTACGTTTGTTTTACCAGACCCTGATGGCCCACATATGATAGCTCGTAAGCTCTCTGGTAGTAAAGAACCGTGACGACGACGACGATGATTCTCCCCACTGATATTTTCAATTTTATGAAGGAAATTAGAGACCTCGAGTTTAATAGGCTGTTGTTCAAGTAGCATCTTGTTCTATACTAAAAAAAGTTTCCCCAACGACACATAAATACATTGCAATGTACACAAGTTGATTTAGTATGAAAGGAGAGAGAGAGAGCTACTAATATTGTCTACGAACGAAATTTATGGTGAAAAAGTGAGAAAAAAAAATAACACTGGACAAATCGTGCTAGTCAGTTATGATGATGAATACTAAGCTTGGAGGAAACAGTAGGAGAAGAAAAATAAGAAGAAGAGGGAAAGTATATTCATTTCACGATGTAGTAATGGCAGCAAAGGTGAACCCATCCTTACCAATAATGAAAGCGTCTAAACAAGCACTCGCAAAAGCAAAACATTTTATCAAGAAAAGAGGCACACCACCCTCATTGCCAAGAGTGCTTCCACTCCCCAAGACTGGTGGTATATTACCATTTTTAGTTCCTCTATTTGCTGGATTGTCAGCACTTGGTAGCTTAGCTGGAGGAGCTTCGAGTATAGCAAAAGCTGTGAACGAAGCTAAAAAAGCTCGTGAACAACTCGAGGAAATGAAGCGACATAACTTAGCCATTGAGGCTCAAAAAATAGGTACAGGCCTATATTTAAAACCATACAAAAGAGGTTATGGCCTCTACACATACAAGTGACTTTTACAATTACCGAATAGAGCCCTAACTAATATTGAACTAGAAAGTACTGCTAAAAGTTTCAAAATCCGTAATTTTAGAGGTGTCTTTATGCGTGATACTTTACCTGATAAACCGAGAACATATGAATGTGCTATTGTTAATACGGTTTCAGTAAGGAATGCGGGGACTCATTGGGTTTGTTACATTAAAAAATTAAAGAGTGTCAAATATCTAGACCCTATCGGTAACATAAGACCATTGCCTGAACTGATCACATATCTTAAAGGCTGTAACATCATTTACAATCGTACCCCTCATCAAGATATGAATTCACCACATTGTGGTCACGCATGTCTTGAATTTTTATATAAGGAGATGAACAAGAGATCTCCTCATCAGTCATGAGTTTAACTTTTACTCTAACGGGGGAGACAAATGTTCTCTCATCAGATTTTTTCCCTCCTATCCATCTAGATGGGGATTTTACTCTTGGGCTATTAAGTTTTGATACTTATAATGCTATACCTAATATAGTAGAAGGTGAAAATAATATATTTTACTATGGTAGTAAGCAAGTTGAGCTACCCACAGGAGCATATGAACTAGATGCAATAGCCAATTATTTAGAAGAACGTATAAAACACCCTGATGCAATTGTTCTCAGAGCAAATTATAACACTCTAAAAACTGAAATAAGATGCACTCAACCTGTCTTTTTTAACGATAACAAAAAGCCAAACTCGATTGGACCATTATTAGGATTAAAAAAAAAAAATACAATGCTACTACCACAAGAAGGTTACCATACGTCAGATAGTGTAGTCAACATAAATAAAATTAATTCTATTTCTATAGTTTGTAATCTGATCACACATTCTTATACCAACGGGAAATCTGAACATGTAACCTATAGTTTTTTCCCTTCAGTTGAACCAGGTTATAAAATCGTAGAAACACCTTCTCCAATCATTTATTTACCAGCCAACGTTCAAACAGTTGACAACATCACCATACGTATAGTGGATCAAAACGGCGATCTTGTTAATTTCAGAGGTGAAACAATTACAATACGACTTCATTTGAAGAAAAATAATGGGGATTGACTTTAAAAGTATTTATAATGCATCTCGGAGAGCGGGTTCTATCAGTAGAAGAAGAGATCTAAAGCGATTGACACCAGGAAATGCTCGATTTTTAAAAGAGTTGGGACTTAAATTGAAAAAATGGACAATATCTTAAATGTTACAGAAGAGGTGCTCTTTGATGAATCCGTCATTGATTTTGAATACCATTCATATCAACCGTATAAGTCAATTGATACTATCACCTATTCAGATGAAATAGTAATCAGAATTCACCAACAAGATGTGTACACAGCACCAGGCCTTAGCTACCTCTATATTGAGGGGAGACTAACCAAAGAGGACGGGACATCACCTACATCATCCGAATTTGTCAACAATGGACCTTCATTCATCTTTGAAGAAATCAGCTTTTTACTAAACGGAACCAAAATTGATAGCGTGCGAAATGTTGGAATATCGTCTAGTATGAAAGGATATATTTCTTTTAGTCCAAATACAGTTAAAGGGATGGAAAACGCTGGATGGTTTTCACCGAATATCACCACAAATATTAATAAAGATGCGAGTGGGAAGGATGTTGAGGTAACCAACATTTCAACAAATAATCAAATAACTAAAAACGGTTACTTTAATGTCAGCATTCCATTGAGCAGTTTGCTGGGGATTGGAGAAGATTTTAAGAAAATATTAATCAGTGCTGTTTTGGAAATAGTACTTATTCGTTCACGTACAGATATTAATTGTGTAAAAGGAAATGAGAACGTTACTATAAACTGGTCAAAGTTATATTGGAGAGTACCGCATGTGAAAGTATCGGATGAATATAAACTAAGATTACTTAAAATTGTTAATAGTGGTAAATCACTATTTATTCCTTTCAGATCATGGAACCTTCTAGAATACCCCAGCCTTCCTTCAAACACCAATAAACATTCATGGGTTGTGAAAACAACAACCCAGTTAGAAAAACCCCGCTTCATCATTTTAGGATTTCAAATAGATGCAAAAAATAAGCTAAATTCTTACGCTAGTCAATTTAATGATTGTGAGTTAAACAATGTAAAATTATTTTTAAATTCTGAAATTTATCCTTACGAAGATTTGCGAATAGATTTCAAGAAAAACATATATGCTGTATTATATGAAATGTATGTTAGATTCCAATCAAGTTATTATGGTAAACGAATAAATGAACCCCTTTTATTGAAAAAAGACTATGAAAAACTCGCACCATTGGTAGTCATTGATTGTAGCCGGCAAATTGAAGCAATCAACTCGTCTACAGTGGACATCCGCTTGGATTTTGAGACAAATGATAATTTTCCCCCCAACACCTCTGCTTATTGTCTTATTTTGCATGATAAGATTGTGGAATATTCACCATTGAGTGGGTTGGTTCGAACATTGTAAAGAGTACTTCAGTCTTGAGTTGACAAGGATCCTGTTAACATGTATACTGCAGCAGTAGTTGATTTCCAAGGGTTTCAAGGGGAACTGGGTTTCATCGTAAAGGAGCTTAGTGTTTTCGATCTTAATCATCCGACAATCTTTCATTTTTTCTTCAAACCTCCTCCAGAGAGACCTAACCGACAGAGTGAGATGCTATGGGTGAAAAAAAATCTCCATGGGATCGACTGGAATTTTGGTGAAATTGACTACTCATATTTAAACAATGTTTTACAATCAACTACTTCACGATACGATCTAATATGGGTGAAAGGATTAGAAAAATGCAAATTTTTGGAAAGTATCATCGAGAAACCTGTGTTTGATTTGGATAAGTTTAACTGTCCATCTTTAAAAAATCTAACAGACCAAACCAAATGTGAATATCACAAAGGTACTAACTATGTTTGTTCCTATGATCAAGTTCATAAACTGGCCAACTGGATAAAATTGAATCCATCTAAAGTGGATTTCAACTGTAACAATATAAGACTTCTCACTTACGATACAGCAAGCCCTTACCATTGTTTAGCTTATAATGGATTCATAAGAGGAGGAGGACAGAACTGGATACAATGTGTTCACTGTCATCTAAAGGTTGCAATACCACTAACATCATGTCCCTATCTTCAACATAAATTGGAGAGTCGTCAGTGTATATTTACCATTTAATTGTGAGCTGCTGCAACGTGAACATGGAACAGGCACTGCACCTTCTTTCCTTAACTGATATTTGGTACTTGGAACCTTACCAACTTCAAGCTTTACCTAAAGCCCTTGTTCTATACTTTTATGATTTCGCAATCGACTACAGATGGGATGATCTCCCAGAAGACTGGAGAAATGATCCTGACTTTCAACAATGTCGCCGATGTTCAAACCACTCAGGTGCTGGAGACACGAGCACCCAGATTGACGCGCCAGCTCCCATGATAAAACATTGTTTACATTGTGCTTCTAAACTTAAAACATTGTAGAAAAAAAAAAAGTTTACTCAATAAAAAGTTTATGAATTTATATATCTTTGAACTTATTTTGCTCCCTCAAAAATCATAGAAACATTTTTTTTGTTTTTACATACTCTGACATTTTGATAACTCATTGGTAAAGAGGAAAAGAGAGAAAAAAAAAATCTGATTAAAGTTAATATTTATTAAATAATTCAGAATACATGATATTCCAATATTTATTTTTTTACAAATGGATCATAAATTTCATTTCATAGAAAAAACAAACAAATTATGACATTTTAACACAATTCAAAAGTTTATGTTCAAGTTTACAAATATGAAGTTACTTTTTTATTATCAACTCTGAATACATAATGTTCCAGTCCACAGTGTTTATTTGGTTAGTAAGAGATGAATCACAAATTTCATTTTCATTAAAATATTGACAACATTTTTCTTTAATACAATTCAAAAGTTTCATACATTCATTAACATGCCCAAAAGTGTTGACAAAATATAAAGACTCCGACTTTGTCAATTTAATTTCTGGAGAAATAATTTTCATATGTGGTACAGATGTTTCAACAGAATCAACCACCCAAGGATAGCTATTAAATATTGTTAGTGAACGATTTCTCCCTCCGCTGATAAATGATAATGCAATGTTTTTAAAATGAAAAGTTTCGAAACTATCTTCTTCTAATCTTCTCCTTTTTTTAGATTGAAAATAACTTTGAATAACCTCTTTTTTCGATGTTATCATCCCCCATTCTGTAATGTCTATATAAATACAAGTATTTTTGTGAGCACATAGAGCAATTGATGGAATATTGTCAAGAAGTCCCACTTTAACACTTTTTGTATGAGTCTTATTTAGAGAAAACTCAGTCACTAATCTATAACACATCGTAGAAGTGTACACAAGCTCGTTTCAAACTAAACTAGCTGAAGGCTACAGCTAAGCTTTACAAAAAGAGGAGGGGGAATCAGGTTTTTTTTTAGTCATATGCTATGATAAAAATACAACAATAAAATACAAAAAGTAATTAAGAGCTAAGCCTACTTAAAATTCAAAAAAGTAAAAGCTATCTACCATATTTAAAATTAGGTGTAATAGTATTATTATATTAAACAATAATATATGAGACGAATAGTAAAATTATGCAAACAACATTAATATATATATTGTAGCATGCCTACCTTATAGACAGTCTATAATGCTCAGAACTAGCGATGCTGCAGAGAATCGCGATCGCTAGGAGTAAAATATGGCTTGTGAGGTGTTGAACGAAAGAGAATTGCATTCGGAAGAACATGCTCGAAACCAGCGATGGCTGTGAGGGAAACGCAATCGCTGGGAGCAGAAACAAAGAACAATGGGGATGGGGAGTAGAAAGGAAGCCAGGATAATTGTCGGCATCCTGTGTGGTAATTATATTGTCGGCTCAGTTTTTCACATAAATCTAATTAATATCCGCTGGGATTCACAGCTTGACATCCGCAGGCAATCACAGAAGTGGTCACCGGTGATTGGCTGAGGATGGGGTGGGCGGAGACTGACGACCAATGAGACATCAGGATCATCCCCACTCTTCACTCTTAGCTCTTGGCTCAAGAGCTCCTCAACAGATTATTATTATTCTTCTCTTCGCTCTGGTGCCAACTATTACTCTTCTCTTCGCTCTTGTGCCAACAGTTCACCACGTTACTATTATATTTGACAGTGAGTTTCAGTATGTGATTGTAGATTCTTGGTTCACGTCTCGGATGATCAACACGTATAGTTTATATTTGACAGTGAGTTTGAATATGTGAATTGAGCAGTGTTCGTTCATGTTTTGGGCCATTCAGGCGAGTGAGATACATTTTGATTTCGGACGCACATAAACTCAGTGAACAATCTAAATTCTATTGTGGCCTCCAGGCAGACCTACAAGGACTAGGTGAGTAGATGGGGTTGGAGGGATGTACATCAAGGATGACCACATCGCCACCTGCAGGGATCAGTATCGAGGTACCTCGTAATTAACGTAGAAAGTCCCTCAGACAAATGGCCAATTTATATTCAATTGTTTTTTCTTTTATAAATATGATATTTTCTTCTAAAATAAATATGTTACTGTTCTAGGGTTTGAGTTGTCCATTCTATTTCCCCCTTCCCATTCTTCTTCTGGTTGACAGCAATAATTAATTATTGTTAATTACTGATGTCAACCCACAGTTATGAACTTGTACCCGTCCTTCTCGTGGGAGTGCATTTGGCTATCCAGGTATTGTTTTTTATTAAAGTCGCGATGTAAATTAAATAAGTTAAATACTCAATTTTAATAATTTTTTCCGATGTAATTTTATATTCACTATTTACGTCAAAATGCACTCACGCAGGAAGGAGAGGTGGTATAATTGGCGCCCGTTAACAAGGACTTGATTTGTTTACTAATTATGCTAATTAGTAGAATTAGTGAACCCCACTAATTGGTCCCTAATTAATTAATTAAATTAAATTTTTTTTTTTTGCTTTTTAACATAAATTCCATCCTATTGGGCTAAAATGATATATTTTTCCTTAAAGTCGGTAATTTAAAATCAAAACTGAAGAAGGATGGGTGGGATTAAGGAATGTGAATGGCATCATTTATTGATATTGATATTTTATTTTTTTTGACATTTTAAATTTTCTGCGTAGTTTAGTAAGTATTTATTTTCATTTTTACATATTATAACTATTGTTGTATTGTGATGCCATCTGACAGGTCGCGATAGAAATTAGAAATTAGATTAGCACCAAACCTCCAGTAATATTAATTGTTTTGTTTTGAGTTAATTGTTTTGAGATATATATATTTCGTTTACCAGCATGGAAGGGAAAGGGAAGTCGGACTTAGAGCCGATACAGACACGGTCTAGGAAAACTATCCGTACGCCCCCGGAGTCCCCGGTAGAAAATCCTAAATTTGACCTAGAGGCGATGCTTAAGGCCATGCAGGAACATATGGGAAACTTGGGAAAGGATTTAAAAGCGGAAATACAGGAACAGGGAAAACAGACTTCGGAGATAAAGGAACAAATTTCGGCAATGGCAAATAATATCGAATCCATTAATCGCGATATGGGCACTCTACGATCTGAGTCCGGAGAATTGAGAACTAGACAGGACAATTTAGAAGGGAGATATGACAAACATGTTTCTGAAGTTAGGGACATGGTAGATGTCTGTTATCATGAAATGACGGGTAGGATCATGTCAGAAACACAACGTTTAGATAAGGAGGTCGAGGAAATAAATTCGAACCAAAATCTTTTTCGTACCGATTGTGAGAAGAGATTCGCCAATATCTCGAAGAGAATAGATACTGTTTCGGGTCAAAATCAGGTCTCAACCCCAAAACATAATGACCAAGTGACGTTCACCATCCCTGAAGAACATAAGGATTGGTATACAGGTCAGACCTTTGCTCGCGAACAACCTAGTAACGTCACTTTCCAAAATACGTATATAAAAAATTACGAACGTAACAAGGTAACGTTCCGTAACAATGTGTTGGATTTACCCAACCATTTCATACCAAATTTAGAAATTGCATATAGTCACATTGGAGAATTTTATAATCTGAACGAATTTATAAAGTCACATTTAAAGGGCGAGGGTCTGGATTGGTTCCTTGTAAAGTCAGGAAGTATCCGCTCTTTTGATGAATTCGTCAATGCGTTCAAAGATAGGTTCTGCGGGGAGAAATATGACGTTATAGTCCGTAGGGAACTTGATACCCAAGGCTATGCCGATCATATGGATAAAACACCCAGCGAACATTTTTCAAAATTAGTGTCACGACTCCAGGATAGTACATATGAAATTCCGGGAGGCTACGTATGTGAACTATTAAGCAAACATTACGGAGAGACGGTCGAAAATTCAGTTAGGATCCAGGGAATAATCTCTATTGAGAGACTACATGAGCAAATAATTAGGATAGGTACTAACATAATTAGACGTGATTGTAAATTAAAGGATAGTCCTTGGAAAGGCGGGGGAAGACAGTACCGACCAGATAGTCTTCCGAAAAACAATAACTTTCCCAAACAAGACCTACCTCGTTACAATTCTGGGAATGCACGGGGAACCTCTCACTACAATCAAGAGAGAGGGAATCAATTTAGCCAAGGCCCTTCCCGCGAGTCAAATCCAAATTACGATCGGCCATGTAATTACTATGACTCAAATCAGAATTATAATCGACCACCTAATTATAGGGATAACCAGTCGAAACCTAACGTAAGAAACATGAAGATAGTGACCGACAACAATGTCAATACAGACATGAAAGAAATAAAGCAATCCCTTGGAGAGTTGGCTAACAACCTGAAACCAATTGTTGACCACTTGATAAAAAACTAAGTCGCAGGAGTGGGATGAATACACTTAAAGAAAAGGGGGGAGGTAAATTTAAATTCAAGTGGGACATACGCAGTTTGCTTGGTACAGAGATGATGACGAGATTGACAGGGGACTTTGACCTACATACTAACGTTGACAATGGATGTCCCACTCCTGTAAAGATAAAGACAGACTGTAACATTGATGAAGCTACAGGGGTACCAAGAAGGTAGCGGTTTAGGAAGACACGGCAATGGACGTTTGGAACCAGTTTTTATCAGCACGAGAAGACCACTTCAGGGACTAGGTTACGACTATAAATTTAATGATATCATGTTACCCATTAACGTAGATTCAATAGTAAAGACATCCTTAACAATCACTGCTAAGCAGAAAGAGCCCATCGACAAACAAACATACCCCGACAATACTATGACTGCCCCAGACCAGGTGAATTCATCAAGTATAAAAGAGGACGAAATCACAAACAGACTGACAGGCAATGAAGAAAACATAACTTTCCCAGAGGACGTCAGAATATCATCTCTGATGCAGGAGTTTTCTGACCTACTTAGAAACGAGGACGAAGTAACAGACATATCGACAGACAATGACCACATAATCCGCTACCCGACTAATGGCAACCCCACTTGTGAAGAACATCCGCAGGTGAACTTCATCAAACAACTGACATTTCGGGACTACACCAACAGACATACAAATTTACAGAAAAACAGGCCAAAAGACAGAAACAGAACTTTGAGGTACGACACCAACAGACTACGTTAGAAATTGGCGATCAGGTGTTAGTATAATCTCTGCGGATACCCACCGGTAAGAGGGATATATCCAAAATATTACCATTACTATTCTGGGAAGGACCTTACCAGATTTTAGACAAGGAAAGTACTCAAATTTTTATTTTAGGACATCTCGGCAGCGACGTTGTAAGAGGGATATTTTATACGATCTTACAGAAGCCGTACATTAGCGGATAGATAAACAAGCAGGATAGAGAAGCGCTAGGGCTCTCTTTGAGATTAACGATCTTACTTCAGCCGAGTTAGGGGGGCGATTATTGCAGACGAGATCGCGGCCCTAGAGTCAGGGAAGAGATTTGTGACGTCTCTATGGGTGTCCATCCCCAGCTATCCCGGAACAGTTAGACAAAGTCACACACACATAAAACAGACACTATTTTTTATTATTTGGGTATTATTTATTATTTTACACTAACGGCCAACACCTCATTATAAAACAGTACACACAGAAATCACACATACACATTTATTGGGGACACGGGATTTATTATTTAGTTATTTTTTTTTTGTAAATAGAATAAGGCAGACGGGGACTTTCTGGCACTCCCTTGGGGCTTAACATCGAGCATACCCCCCTTAGTCGAGCTCAAAGATTCCGAAGTGAATCGCCAGGTTGTAAATAGTAATTTTAGATAATAAGTTAGGGTTAGTTTTATTTTTTTTAAATTCTAGATATTAAGTTAGGATAATTTTTTGTTTATATTTAGCATAGGATATTTTTTTATTAGTATTATTTTTTTTATGATGGGATAATTTAATTTAGGTAATGGTGTCATTTTTAATTTAACGTAATTGTAGGACGGGGCAGACGGCATATGGACTGGCCATCCATGGGAATTTACCTACGTATTTGAATTTGATTAGTAAAGCAGATCTGACTAGGCTGACGGCGAGGTGGTGGCACACACATTGGTGAATGGTCCTATATGGTAAATGTACTTCCAATTGTATTTGTCTTCTTTTTTGTAATGATCTATAAATGTATCTCTTCAATTTTTTTTGTTTTGTATTTTTGACTAATATTTGTATTAGTATCCGACCGTGTGTATCTATTGAAAATGTCACATTGACCCATATTTTATCTATTGACCATGATGGGCTATGTTAACCCAATGAGAGCCTTGTAAATATATTTGTCACATATATTCAGGTATGGACCTTATTTATTATGATGTAGTGACGACCATGGTAGGTCAAAAATAACTGTAATTTTATAATATATTTATTTTATTTAAGAAATCCTAAGGCAAGGAGCCGAAGCATACATGACTGGAGGGGGAGATACATTATAAACTGGAGGGGATTCCCAGAATTGAAATTGAATTATCGTACACACGGAGAAGGGGCCACTCCATTGATGCTTGTAGAATCCATTTAAAGGGGCGGGAGTTTGTGTTACTTATTATTTTATGCCATGAACTGACTGTTTGAACTGAAGAAAGGGTTTCGCTACTTGATTAATGCGGATGCCGGAATTTACATATGTTTATGAAACTGAGATGGGATTTGAGTGGGCTTATTTTTCTATTTTATATTTCGTCGTCGTTCCGGCAGAAGGTAAATACCTGTCGAAGGCCTAAGGAGGCATATGGTTAGGGTCTGGTCAACCCAAATTTTTGTTGAAGCGGATTAGGGATATGGGAATTCAGTTGAAGCATTGTCGAGGCGTGGGGCCGTTTTGGATGTTTTAACCAGTCAGTGAATGTATGCTACAAATAGAATCGTCGTTATTTGCCAATGGAGAGGGTCAACTCCAAGAAGTACAGCGTAAAGTAGAATCATGCTTTGGTCACGCATGCAAAGGCAAGCCATGCCGAATAGAAAGGAAATTTAAAATCATGTTTTGGTCACGCATGATAATGAGGTCGATACCTGAGTATTTGTAATGTATAATTATTTTATTATGACTTTGGGCAAGTCTTCTTTTAATGAATATTGGTTAAGTGTATATGCTCAGTGAACGAGCAAGTGTTAAGTGAAACTAATAAAATATGTGACTTGGAACTGTCATTTAGCCGACATATTTTATTTTAACGGGAACGGGGGATATTGTAGCATGCCTACCTTATAGACAGTCTATAATGCTCAGAACTAGCGATGCTGCAGAGAATCGCGATCGCTAGGAGTAAAATATGGCTTGTGAGGTGTTGAACGAAAGAGAATTGCATTCGGAAGAACATGCTCGAAACCAGCGATGGCTGTGAGGGAAACGCAATCGCTGGGAGCAGAAACAAAGAACAATGGGGATGGGGAGTAGAAAGGAAGCCAGGATAATTGTCGGCATCCTGTGTGGTAATTATATTGTCGGCTCAGTTTTTCACATAAATCTAATTAATATCCGCTGGGATTCACAGCTTGACATCCGCAGGCAATCACAGAAGTGGTCACCGGTGATTGGCTGAGGATGGGGTGGGCGGAGACTGACGACCAATGAGACATCAGGATCATCCCCACTCTTCACTCTTAGCTCTTGGCTCAAGAGCTCCTCAACAGATTATTATTATTCTTCTCTTCGCTCTGGTGCCAACTATTACTCTTCTCTTCGCTCTTGTGCCAACAGTTCACCACGTTACTATTATATTTGACAGTGAGTTTCAGTATGTGATTGTAGATTCTTGGTTCACGTCTCGGATGATCAACACGTATAGTTTATATTTGACAGTGAGTTTGAATATGTGAATTGAGCAGTGTTCGTTCATGTTTTGGGCCATTCAGGCGAGTGAGATACATTTTGATTTCGGACGCACATAAACTCAGTGAACAATCTAAATTCTATTGTGGCCTCCAGGCAGACCTACAAGGACTAGGTGAGTAGATGGGGTTGGAGGGATGTACATCAAAGATGACCACATCGCCACCTGCAGTGATCAGTATCGATGTACCTCGTAATTAACGTAGAAAGTCCTTCAGACAAATGGCCAATTTATATTCAATTGTTTTTTCTTTTATAAATATGATATTTTCTTCTAAAATAAATATGTTACTGTTCTAGGGTTTGAGTTGTCCATTCTATTTCCCCCTTCCCATTCTTCTTCTGGTTGACAGCAATAATTAATTATTGTTAATTACTGATGTCAACCCACAGTTATGAACTTGTACCCGTCCTTCTCGTGGGAGTGCATTTGGCTATCCAGGTATTGTTTTTTATTAAAGTCGCGATGTAAATTAAATAAGTTAAATATTCAATTTTAATAATTTTTTCCGATATAATTTTATATTCACTATTTACGTAAAAATGCACTCACGCAGGAAGGAGAGGTGGTATAATATATATATATATATATTGTAACGGTACTTATACTCTTACACTTTAATTTAAATTTTTAAAGTCCCTATTTCGGGAGCCAATTATGTAACGGTTGTAATACTCGCTTACAATTACTATAATATAATTAATTAAACTTAATTTATAATTGGTATAAAAATAAAGAAAGAATAAGACGTACATATAAATTTTTGACTGATATATTTTTATGTTTAAGTAAACATTTATTTTTAATTTAATTTAATTTAAAACGGGTTAGTCACATTTACACACATAAAATTACCCCAGTACTTTATAGGCCTATAAGCTGTATTGATGAATGATGAACGATGTATTCATGTTGTATCATTTAGGGGATGGGATGACTCATATTCCACTTCAGATGTTTTTTTCTGTTAGCTGATTTTTCTTTAAGAACAGTAACTTCAACAATGGCCATAGGTTACTTCTGCACTCGTTGCTTCTTGGTGTCTACCTTCGGATCTTCATAATTTCTTCACTGCATAATTTCTACCTCTCTACCGACAGACATCCTCGCACATATACCACTCTGAACCACCGACACAGACTAGGCACCCTCCTCCGAACAGTTCTCTCACACGACACCCCAGTCTGCCTTCTCGGGACTCCTTTTTGATAGCGCGATGCCCATTGGCCACACTTTTTACAGCCTTTAAACTAATAAACATCTGTTTCTTTTTATAACACTTACATATTCCCGTATACAATCCTAATTGCTTACATTTATTGTTAACACATTATTAGCTTATCATTTAATTTTATTACATAATTGAAATGAATGAATTGATATATTTTTATACTGTATCGACCCTGGTAGATTATCGATTTGAAAACCTCCAGTAACCTTCCTTAGGTCTCATACAATGATTGCAACTAAGTACATTATTTTTCATTTATTAAATATTCATGTAATGAACAATATGGATCATTACATTGTCCTCTGCTAAATATCAAAAGATATCATTCATTTTCTTACATTAGTGTTTAGTACCAAACTATTTCATAAGCTTATGGTTACATGTACAAATTGTCGACTCAAGATAGCATGGTGACCCAGTTTCTATTATTAATTAATTACAAATTTTTGTTTATTATATATTTTTTTTTTTTAGATATCCTAGGAGTCCAGCTTCTTTTATTACATCCACACATACCTCAACAAACCTATACTGGATCTTTCAAATTTATGTTGTATTTACTGATAAAAATATTACTAAGTGTTTGGATGTTTTATATTTATATCAGTTGGTTCTGTCTTGTTTTTGTTTAATAATGCCACATGTTATATATGTAATGTCCCCAGTATTAAATGTGATTATCGCTGAAACGTTGTCCTTTTATTAAAATAAACTGTCAACTAAAACATGGCGCAGTCGAATAAATTTTAAGTACAGTTCGGTAAAGTGAAACAAGTTCACGGTCATAAAAGGTATTGTGTATTATTAATAATTCAAAGCGATGGAGTTTAATAAACCGTGTGTATTAAACATTTCCACCGGAAATGTGGCCCAGAATTTTCGACTTTTCAAAGAGGAAGTAAAAATTTATTTGTGGGCAACAGAGACTATCAATAAACCCCGGGAAGTTCAGGTCGCCAGACTCAAGAATTTAATGGGGTCCGAGGCCTTGAAGATTTATACCTCCATTACTACAGCTGTCCGGGATAAAGAAACTGTGGACTCCATATTGGCCATCCTCGACCAGCATTGTATACCTAGGAAAAACGAAACAATGGAGGTATTCAAGTTCTTTAATAGAAGACAAGGTGCGGACGAGCCCTTTGAGCATTTCTTTGCGGAACTGAAGTGTCTCATTTCTTCCTGTGAGTTTGAGGGACAAGAAGATAAACTTCTCAAGGCACAAATTGTTTTGGGAATCCATTCTGTTTCGACCCGTGAGCGACTGCTACGTGAAGATCCATCACTGAGTAAAACTATTACGTTCTGTAAGTTTTTGGAGATGGCTGCTGACAACTTGCGAATTATTACGGGGCAGGACGAGCAACACCAGCGAGAAGTCTTCAAGCTGGCGCGAAGCAATCAGACTGTAAATAATTATTTAGATAAGCCTAGTTTAAGTAAGAAGTCTCTTAATATGTCTGCAAATAATAGTATTTTTATTGATTGTACGCGTTGTGGGCAGAAACACTCAAAGAATCGTTGCCCCGCGTTTGGTCAGAAGTGTTATAAATGCCAGAAAATTGGGCATTGGGCCATAACGTGCGCTAGGGGCAGTAAAAAAGTAGTTGAAACTGTGCGTGTTTCTGGTCACAATGAGGCATTTGAGGATTTTACCATTGGTTCCATTAATATATATCAAATAAATAAAAACAAAAGTTGCAAATGGTTGGAAAATACAAAACAATAATGATACATAATTTAAGAGGCACTTACAATTATTCTTAGTCTGATACTTAAAACTTTACTGAAACCTGTTAGGCCGTCTAACCACTCATTCCAAAATCAAGCCCTGCTAGACGAGTACCATTTAAAATTAAAGATAGACTAAGGCACGCTCTGATAGACTTAGAGAAAAATAAGGTCATTACAAAGGTCTCAAGTCCAGGGGAATGGGTCAATAATATTGTCATAGTTGAAAAACAGGACTCATCATTGCGAATTTGCATAGACCCTCAGCAATTAAATAAATATCTGATTAGAGATTATTATGAAATCCCAACAATTGAGGATATTTCTGTCAAGCTTGCCAATAAAAAATTTTTTTGCCTCTTCGATTTGAAACAGGGTTTTCATCAGTTGGTTTTGGATGAGGCTTCAAGTGATCTGTGCTCATTCAGTACCCCTTTTGGTGTTTATAAATATCTTAGAGCTCCATTTGGTTTATCAGTGTTGCCTGAATGCTTTCAAAAATTAACCCAAAAGTATTTTGGCCATTTGAATGGTGTCACAGTTTATTTTGATGACATTCTGTGCGCTGCAGAATCGGAGGGGGAATTGCAAAACATTGTGAATGATGTTATAGGTGTGGCCCGAAAAAATAATATTCGATTTAACCCCGACAAAGTTCAATATTTCGTTAAAGAGGTTAAATTCTTGGGGTTTTTGTTTAATGAACATGGGCATAAGCCGGATCCGGATCGGGTTCGTGTTATTAATGAGTTGAAAGCTCCACATAATGTCAAGGAATTGCAGAAATTGTTAGGAATGGTTATGGACCTCGCTTCATGATGAAAAGTTTCTTGAATTGAAGGAACTTCTTGGCAATGCGACATTATTGCGTTCTTTTGATCCTAACAAAAAAGTCGAAATCCAAGCCGATGCTAGTAAAGATGCCCTAGGTTGTGCACTGTTTCAAGAAGGTAGACCTATTCTTTTTGCTAGTAGGTCGTTGACAGATTGTGAATGCAATTATGCACAGATTGAGAAGGAAATGCTTGCCCTTGTTTTTGCGTTCACTAAGTTCCATAAGTATATCTATGGTCATTCCAATGTTACAGTTTTTTCCGCCTCTAACGTCTATTGTTACGAAGGATATCAGTAAGATCGTTAATACTCGTATGAAACGGATGCGATTGAAGTTGTTGCCATATCAGTTTGAGTTAAAATATCTGCCCGGAAAGTTCATGTATATCGCAGATTTTTTATCCCGCAATATTGTCAAATCTCACCCCGGTGATGACCCATCTATGCTTGAAAGGGTGCATTGTTTAGGGGCCACAATCAATTTTACGGATGAAAAATATTCTAAATTTGTGGCTGAAACTAGGCAAGATCCGTCTCTGTCACAAATCACTGAATTTTATCGTAATGGTTGGCCGTCAAAGTTAGACTCCACTGTGGCTCCCGAGGTGGTTCATTTTTTTAAACTTCGTCATGAAATAAGTGAAGAAAATGGTTTATTATATTTTGAGAATAGACTAATTGTTCCAGTTGCGTTGCGGCGATTTATCCTGGGTCTCTTGCATGAGACTCATTTGGGTTTTAACAAAATTAAGCACACAGTTAAAAGTTTTTTTTATTGGCCAGGGATAATGTCTGATGTCGTAAATTTGGTGTCGGGTTGTATGGTGTGCCAAACATTTCAAAGGAGTAAAATAAAAGAAGAGCTACTCCCTCATGATATTCCGAATATCCCTTTTTATAAGGTTGGTCTTGATATAGCTGAATTTGAAAGAAAATATTTTTTAGTCCTAGTTGATTATTACTCTAGGTGGGTGGAAGTAATTCCGATTAAAGATAAATCTACTTCAACCATCATAATGTCACTTAAGCCGATCTTTGCGAGATTTGGCATTCGTAGAATTATCATTGCAGACAACAACCCATTTGGCTCTGCAGAATTTCGAAATTTTACTCAACAATGGGCTACAGAACTTAGAACTGTCAGCCCTCATTATCCTCAAAGCAATGGTCTTGCAGAAAAATACGTGGGTATTGTCAAAGCCATGCTAAAAAAATGCCAGGTTAGCGGCCAAGATTTTAATTTGTACCTTTTAAACTACAGAAGCTCACCAGTGGCAGGTTTGAGTTGTTCTCCATCTCAATTATTAATGTGTAGAACCATAAGAAGCAAATTACCAATTCGCAATGATGAACTTTTCCCAAAGGTTCCTGTACATAATAATTTTCGTGGTGCACAGAAAGATTAGCAGAAATATGTTTATAATAAAGGTTCTAAAATTCCTGATAATTTTTTTGCACAAGAACCTGTGCTGGTTCAAAATCCATTTACTAATGTATGGGCTCGGGGGTATATAGTTAAAAAATTAGATTTTCGATCTTATATAATCGATCTTAACGGTAAAAGGTATAGAAGAAATTCTAGGTTCATTAGGAAATTTAAGGAACCACTAATGTCTGAAACAAATTTAAATAGGGATAATGTATATTGTAAACCCGAGTTAGCTGAATATAATGATGATGATTTAGAGTGTAATGAGAATTGTGACCACGAATTAAATGACACAATTAATGATGAAAATAGTGTACCTACAACTAATGATAATAGTGTTGCGAATAGGCCTGACGGTTACCAAACTAGAGCAGGACGAGTGGTTAGACGGCCTAACAGGTTTCAGTAAAGTTTTAAGTATCAGACTAAGAATAATTGTAAGTGCCTCTTAAATTATGTATCATTATTGTTTTGTATTTTCTATTACGTTTAATTATTGTTTTTGTATTTTCTATTACGTTTAATTATTGTTTCTTGTATTTAGCTATAGCTGTATTTTATATTGTGCTCTATGAGTTCTACAACTATCATAAATAAATAAATTGAAGTCTGTGTAAAAAATGAACAGACTTAAAGGGAAGGATGTTTGGATGTTTTATATTTATATCAGTTGGTTCTGTCTTGTTTTTGTTTAATAATGCCACATGTTATATATGTAATGTCCCCAGTATTAAATGTGATTATCGCTGAAACGTTGTCCTTTTATTAAAATAAACTGTCAACTAAAACACTAAGTGTTACATAAAATTCTAATCGTAATGTGCTTCAAGCTAAAAACTTAATTTATATGTGATTTTCTTTATCTATTATGGAATACATTCTTTAAGGTAACTCTCTTTAATAATATTACACAACAATTAGGTAACAAATCTAATTTAATTATTTTGTTTACGTCTTACCATAATGTTATATTAGATTTACTTTCTTATATTACTTTATTTTCTTGGAATATATTACTTTATCACTTCAAAGTTGAGAAACGCGGACATATTGTGGAAACTTGTAATAAATAAATAAAACAAACTTATTTTTGAAATATTGTCTATTCCACTAAAGATATATATACATATATAACTACCGGTTTCGGCTTCATACCATCGTTAGGTCTAGTTATGAACTAAGTCAGTTTGCAAAGAGCGACCCTTCAAATACATCTCAGGTCAAAGGGGGCTATTAGAACTTGGGAGTCCCCCGGCTATACCGTTAGCTAACTCATGAAATATTTCTTAACAAAACCTAGTTCTAAATTTACATAAAACAATGTCACCAGACTAATACGGGAAAAATAACAAATAAATAAGTACAAATACAAGTAAATAATAAAAAATAGAAATAAAATTATTAACAATGTTAAGATTTAGATAACTTGAAACATATATGTGGAACCAAATATTAATAACAGATAATACAAACATATATGTGGAAACAGAACTGGTTTAGGGTGTTAACAAAGGGGAATAGTTGAAATAAATTTGGTCATTCATACAAATGTTCCTTTTGTTAGCTTTATTTATTTCTAATTGTTCTAAGCTATTAAGTAGCCTGCTTTTTGGGCAATAATGGAGATATTTGATGCCTGTAGATGGGTCGAAAGTGTGGCTATTGTCAATTATGTGGCTCGCGAATGTAGAACGGTTTCCTCGGTTCTTTAATTCGGCCGTGTGTTCTTTAATTCTTTCCTTAAAACGACGTCCTGTCTGTCCAATGTATAATTGACTGCACGTCGCACATTCTAGACTATAAACACCGCTTCTATTTTCAATATCTGTTCTGTCCCTACCTCTCTCTAGGCACTGGCTTATGGGATTGATAGTTTTAAACCTGATATAGAAACCTTCTTTTTTCAACTCTTTACCTATTTTTTCTGAAATTTTTCCGTGGTAAGTTAAGCTGACCCATTTATTATAAACTTTATTTTGTGTTTCTAATTTGGTCAGTTTGTTCCTAAAATTATGATTTTTGACCTTCTTTTCAATTTTATTTATTGTTTTTTGTGGGTAGCTATTGTTTTTGGCTATTTCCTTAATAATCTTAAGTTCTTTATCTTTTGGTTGTTGGGTCATTGGAATTGAGTAGGCTCTGTGGAACATGGAATAAAAGGCCGCGTATTTGTAACTGGAAGGACAGTTAGAAGATGGGTGTAATACCGTGTCTGTTGTAGTCGGTTTTCTGTGAATGCTAAATTCGAATTTCTTGTTATTAATTTTGATCTCCAAGTCCAGAAAATTTATGGTTTGACCTCCTATTTCCAACGTGAATTTTATTTTGTTATGGACTTTGTTGACAAAGTCAAAAAATAAGTTAATTTGTCGTTCTGTTCCGTTAAAAAGAATCAAAATATCGTCCACGTACCGCTTCCAAAACATGATATTACTGATAAATGGAGACTTCTCTAGAATTTCCCTCTCAATTCTATCCATAAATATATCAGCTAACAGGGGAGACAGGCTGGACCCCATCGCTAGCCCCTCTTTCTGTTTATATAATTCACTATTGAAGATGAAATAATTTTGTTCTACGCACGGTTCTAAAAGGTTACAAAGTTCTATTTTTTCAAAAATGGACCTATTTGAGTTGTTTATTAGGCCCCTAACTAACTCTAGACATTCGGTTACGGGGACATTCGTAAAGAGGTTAGAGACGTCTAATGATATTAACTTGGCTCCGTGAGGTACCTTTACATCTCTAATCTTATTGACGAGATCTAATCAATTGATAACGGTGAAAGGTGGTGAAAAATTGATAAAATGCCTTAATTTTCTATTGACGAATTTCGATAATTTATATGTAGGGGAATTTATGTAAGATACCACCGGTCTAATGGGGGCATCATTTTTGTGAATTTTGGGTAGACCAGATAATTTGGGGGGTGAAGGGTTCATTACTATTAGGTTCTGTTTCCACATACCTTTCGTGATTATCGCGACTTCTGACACAGCTGCTCGGACTTGTTTTTGGAATAGAGGCGTTGGGTCTTTTCTTATTTTCGAAAAACCATTCTCTTGTAGGAAACTGTCCACTTTATTGACGTAATCCACACGTTTAATTAGAACCGTCGTATTTCCTTTGTCCGCTTTCACTGTTAAGATGTCATTCTCTTTGAGTTTTTCACTAAGTTTCTTCAAGAGTTTCTGTTCCGTTCCATTCCTCTCCTCTTTGTCGTGGAAATTTTTTATTTTTCTCGCGCACAGTGACTTGGCTTCCATCTTGTTACCCTCGCTGAGTATGTCTAGAGTTAGTTAGGGGCCTAATAAACAACTCAAATAGGTCCATTTTTGAAAAAATAGAACTTTGTAACCTTTTAGAACCGTGCGTAGAACAAAATTATTTCATCTTCAATAGTGAATTATATAAACAGAAAGAGGGGCTAGCGATGGGGTCCAGCCTGTCTCCCCTGTTAGCTGATATATTTATGGATAGAATTGAGAGGGAAATTCTAGAGAAGTCTCCATTTATCAGTAATATCATGTTTTGGAAGCGGTACGTGGACGATATTTTGATTCTTTTTAACGGAACAGAACGACAAATTAACTTATTTTTTGACTTTGTCAACAAAGTCCATAACAAAATAAAATTCACGTTGGAAATAGGAGGTCAAACCATAAATTTTCTGGACTTGGAGATCAAAATTAATAACAAGAAATTCGAATTTAGCATTCACAGAAAACCGACTATAACAGACACGGTAATACACCCATCTTCTAACTGTCCTTCCAGTTACAAATACGCGGCCTTTTATTCCATGTTCCACAGAGCCTACTCAATTCCAATGACCCAACAATCAAAAGATAGAGAACTTAAGATTATTAAGGAAATAGCCAAAAACAATAGCTACCCACAAAAAACAATAAATAAAATTGAAAAGGTCAAAAATCATAATTTAGGAACAAACTGACCAAATTAGAAACACAAAATAAAGTTTATAATAAATGGGTCAGCTTAACTTACCACGGAAAATTTTCAGAAAAAATAGGTAAAGAGTTGAAAAAAGAAGGTTTCTATATCAGGTTTAAAACTATCAATCCCATAAGCCAGTGCCTAGAGAGAGGTAGGGACAGAACAGATATTGAAAATAGAAGCGGTGTTTATAGTCTAGAATGTGCGACGTGCAGTCAATTATACATTGGACAGACAGGACGTCGTTTTAAGGAAAGAATTAAAGAACACACGGCCGAATTAAAGAACCGAGGAAACCGTTCTACATTCGCGAGCCACATAATTGACAATAGCCACACTTTCGACCCATCTACAGGCATCAAATATCTCCATTATTGCCCAAAAAGCAGGCTACTTAATAGCTTAGAACAATTAGAAATAAATAAAGCTAACAAAAGGAACATTTGTATGAATGACCAAATTTATTTCAACTATTCCCCTTTGTTAACACCCTATCTGTTATTAATATTTGGTTCCACATATATGTTTCAAGTTATCTAAATCTTAACATTGTTAATAATTTTATTTCTATTTTTTATTATTTACTTGTATTTGTACTTATTTATTTGTTATTTTTCCCGTATTAGTCTGGTGACATTGTTTTATGTAAATTTAGAACTAGGTTTTGTTAAGAAATATTTCATGAGTTAGCTAACGGTACAGCCGGGGGACTCCCAAGTTCTAATAGCCCCCTTTGACCTGAGATGTATTTGAAGGGTCGCTCTTTGCAAACTGACTTAGTTCATAACTAGACCTAACGATGGTATGAAGCCGAAACCGGTAGTTATATATGTATATATATCTTTAGTGGAATAGACAATATTTCAAAAATAAGTTTGTTTTCTTTATTTATTACTTTATCCTTCTCATTTCTTCTATCTACCACTACTCTATTCTCCATACGCCAATTCTACATTCAAAATTCCAACACTAATCATTATTTGCCATACAATTTACCCACAATCCTAAATATAATCTAAAATTAAATAGATAATCTTCCTTGGTATTAATTTTTAACCATCCCAATCTTTTTGGATTTTTACCTACTTCAAAAAAATATACTCACACAAGTTCTCTTACACTGTCGGCTATGCCACTAAATTTTTAATATTCATACATTATTCCTTCATTTTAATTAAAATTACACCACACTCCATCCTACCACTTATATTTCCTTTTTTTCTTATTTACTTCCTTCATTAATAATATTTTTTCTTTAATATTCCATTTATTTTTAACATCACTATCACAACTAGACATAACTCAGATAATTATTTATATTTTCAATTCCTTTTATTATGGTTATTTTATTCCTTTATTTTTTTACTACTTTATTTTACGCTATCTCGACTTACTTTCCCTATTGATTTACTGTACTAATTTTGCTATGATGTTTTTACAAGACCATATTTTTCATAAAAATATTCCTGTTACTTCTCTACCGATTATGCTTATATTTTTATTATTTATTTTTTTTTTTTATTAATTTACACTGAATTACAAGGTTATGATTGAAATTTTATGACGTTTGTAATTTATTCATCCATGTGGATGTTCTAATTTCATCACTTATTATTCTGAGACTACTAGCGATTATCGCTTTCAAAAACCATTTATGGGTGAATTTTACTCGCCTACGTAAGGTTGCAATTTTCCTTAGATCAACATTTCCCAAATTGCTGATGGCTACGTTTTAAAACCACATCATCAAACCCTTTAAACTATTTAAAATTTTTTTATTTTTATTTTTATAAATATTTTTATTTTTATCAACAATACCATAAAAAGAAAAAAGCATGCATAAATCTCAATAAATAGCTTATCTCATAGCACTACTAACCCTTATATAAAATTTTCCATAACATAACAACATCCACCATTAATATAATATTCCAATAAATAATTATGTTTTTATTTAAAAACATTTAAAAATAATAAATTTTCTGTTCAGAATGCAGAGTACACTAAACATTATTTACATATAATTTAATTATTCTTTGACAGAACACCACCCACTATAAACATCATTAATTATTATAATTATTTCTAATTACCACTGTTATCTCTCATCCTATAACATATTCAATATAAAATTCAATAAAATATTCACACCATAAAAATACCTGCCATCAATATTTACATTATTAATCATTCTTATAACTAAAGTTTATTATTGTTATATCTTTTATAATATTACAGATTCACTACAAAATTCAATAAACAGCAGGACATACCATAAACAAATACACAATCAATATTAACATTATTTGACGTGTTTACAAACTTCAGTTGTTTATCATAAAAGACTCTAAACAGCTGTTTTATCCTTTATCTATTTATCAGTTCAACTCGCAAAGACTTAGTGGCCATGCCATTTCTCTTACGCTCCATATTTTAATTTTTAAAATTTTTAACTTTATTTTTTATTTTTATAAGTTATTTAATAGACAAAATTCAACTACTTAAGTGATAGTGTCTTTGTTTAGATACTTTTTTTTTAATATTTTTATTAACTCAAATATCACACGAAAACTTTCTTAACAAACAAAATTTTGATAGCATATATCTCAGGTATTTTTCCATCACTTAATTATATCATTTTATTTTGCAATAATTCATTTCGACAAAATTCAACATATTGACTGATACTTTCTATGTTTATTTTTTTTATTAATTTTAATGTTACATTTTATAGTTCCAGATCATAATCCTAGACAAGCAATTTTCAATATCCAAAATTTCATCGGTTAAACACTTATTATTTTCTTTCTTTTATATTTAAAATTTAATTTTCTGTTTTCTTTTCTCCGAAATCTGTGAATATTATTTATAATTATTATTTTTCTATAATTTAGTTCATTTCTTTGCCCTAGGTACAATGTCTTACTATTTTTAAACTTATTTTTATTATTATTATTACTGAAATTATGTTTGCACTGAAGTTTTTTACTTTTGTTATTTTTATAACTATTAGTTTTATTAAACTTATTTACATATTTTTTTAAATTTATTTCTTGATATCCAATTTTTTTAGACATCTTATTTTTATTTATTTTATGTTTCCTTACGTTTGGGATTTTTTTATGATATAATATTTTTATTTTTCTACAATTACCATACTTATGTTTTTTATCACAATACCATTTATTCTGATTATGTTTTTAATAAATTTAAATTTGTCTAGTTTCTTATTTGTTCTTAATTTCTTTTTTATTTCATTTTCCTTCCTACACTCTCTCCTATTTGTCTTTAATTTCTTTTTAGTTAACTTTAACTTATTTTTCTGAGTATCATCTACTATTAATGTATTTTCAGAATTATTCTGACTATCTTCAAAGTCCGTTTTATTCTCCACTATAATTTCGTCCGTGTTATTATTTTGTTTGTCAGTTTCATTTATTTGATTGTTATCGTGCGTACTACTTTTTATCATTTGGTCTACTCTATTAGTTATCTTTTTTATTTCTACTATCCGTTTATTACCGAATTCCACGATGTTTTTATTCATTTGGTCAATGTTATTTTTTAATTCAGAGAAACTATTTTCATTTTGTTTTTTTATTGCAGAAAACATTTTCATTTTGTTGTTTTGTTTTATTTCAGACAGATTTTTTTTTTTTGGTCTATTAATTTTTGGAGCATACTAATTATTTGACTGTTATTATTATCTTCGATCATTTGTTCAACTACATCATTTACTTTTTTAATAGCTGCTAATTTTTTATGATAATATTCTTGCATCTGATTATTTATCTGGGCGCTTTCACTATTCATTTTTATTTTATTTTCGAATTCATTTTTCCTTGACTCTACATAATTTTTTACTTCCACAATACTCATTCCATTTTTTTTCATTAGTTGCTGTACCGAATTACTCATTTCATTATTACTTAAACAATTTGTGCCACCATCTTGCCTTTCGTCACCGCGTTCTGAACCAATATCTGAGTCGGCCATTTTGGACGCTAACTTTTACGCAGAATTGAAATTAATTAAACTTTATAATTTACACATAAATAACTCTTTTACATATAAAATTATCTTTCGGGCGCCAGTAAAAGTTTTCAGTCCCTTGTTCGTTGCGACAATTATGTAACGGTTGTTATTATCTTACACTTTTAATTCTAATTTAAATTTTTAAAGTCCCTATTTCGGGAGCCAATTATGTAACGGTTGTAATACTCGCTTACAATTACTATAATATAATTAATTAAACTTAATTTATAATTGGTATAAAAATAAAGAAAGAATAAGACGTACATATAAATTTTTGACTGATATATTTTTATGTTTAAGTAAACATTTATTTTTAATTTAATTTAATTTAAAACGGGTTAGTCACATTTACACACATAAAATTACCCCAGTACTTTATAGGCCTATAAGCTGTATTGATGAATGATGAACGATGTATTCATGTTGTATCATTTAGGGGATGGGATGACTCATATTCCACTTCAGATGTTTTTTTCTGTTAGCTGATTTTTCTTTATGAACAGTAACTTCAACAATGGCCATAGGTTACTTCTGCACTCGTTGCTTCTTGGTGTCTACCTTCGGATCTTCATAATTTCTTCACTGCATAATTTCTACCTCTCTACCGACAGACATCCTCGCACATATACCACTCTGAACCACCGACACAGACTAGGCACCCTCCTTCGAACAGTTCTCTCACACGACACCCCAGTCTGCCTTCTCGGGACTCCTTTTTGATAGCGCGATGCCCATTGGCCACACTTTTTACAGCCTTTAAACTAATAAACATCTGTTTCTTTTTATAACACTTACATATTCCCGTATACAATCCTAATTGCTTACATTTATTGTTAACACATTATTAGCTTATCATTTAATTTTATTACATAATTGAAATGAATGAATTGATATATTTTTATACTGTATCGACCCTGGTAGATTATCGATTTGAAAACCTCCAGTAACCTTCCTTAGGTCTCATACAATGATTGCGACTAAGTACATTATTTTTCATTTATTAAATATTCATGTAATGAACAATATGGATCATTACAATATATATATATATATATATTTTTTTTTTTTTAACCCTACATATTAAATAATCTTTTTATGAAAATATAAAAGTGAATCGTATATAATGATCATAAAAATTCAAGAAAGTAAAAGCCAAGTCCACTAAATATACTGTAGAACTGGAGCGTGAGCTAAGCCTACTCAAGATTCAATAAGTAAAAGCTAAGTACCATATTTAAAATTATGCACAATAGTATTATATTAAACAATAAAATAAGAGAAGAATAGTAAAAACATGCAAACAAAATTTCTATATAAATAATATACCTATATATATATTTTCACTCCTACATTTTAAATAATCTTTTTATGAAAATATAAAAGTAAATCGTATATAAGGATCATAAAAATTCAAAAAAATAAAAGCCAAGTCCACTAAATATACTATATTTAAAAGTATTTCTACATTTAATAATGTAAATCTAGAAAGTTTGAACTGGGGAGTTCAAGGCGCAAGTAAGCCAAATTCAGTACTTCATATTTTGAAATATAAGTAAAGAAATAATTGATGTTGGTCTACTTACGTCTCTGAACCCTCATATAAAAGATGATTAATAGTTGGTTAGAAAATACACATATATAAAAATATTAACAAGATTTTTTTTGCTTCTTCATTTAATCTAAAATGACCAAAGGCTAAGGTGTTAATATTATCTGGTAATATATGACGTTTATTATCATAATGTGAAAGTGCTAGTTTCTTTTCTTCTATAGTGAAAATATTGTGTTTTTTTGATCTAATGTTTCTAAAACTAGTATATTTACATTCAAATTCTATTAAGGTTTTGTAAAATCATCAAAAGTTATGTGATTTTTAATTGAACTGTATTTTATACCTTTTATTCTATTACTGTAGGCAAAGGAATAAAGCTATTTCCCTTTAATGGAATGTATCTGTAGATTTTTAATAAAAGAAAGTTGATTTTATTTGAACTCCAACCGCTGCCTCCTTTTATTTCCATTGTGTCATGCTCATTTAATAGCTGAGAAAATGATTTGGTTATAAGCTTGTGCAAATTGGATGAAGAATCCAAGTCTTTTAATCTGGTTTTAAATTGTGTTTTCTTTACTATTTCGTCACCTTCAGAAAGTTTTACGTGCTCACATTCGAGTATAAACTGAACTTTTATAGTAAACCATTCTTGAATTTTTTTTTGAAGTTTTTCGTAGACATTGTTTTCCAAACTATTTAAAAAAGTTGTAATATTCTTTATACATTTAATATTTTCATATGTTTGAAAGTCTAGAACATTATTTAAGTTGTTTCTTAATAATTGAATACTTTCTGATTTTTGTTGTGCAATAGAATAATTTGATGTATTCGTCATCTTGTTATGTTGTGTTTTTATATGCCTGTTCAGATTATAAAGATTTTTGAATACTTTTCCACAAATGTGACATAATTTTGAATCCATCTTCCCCTCCCTCTACCTTAACCGTCTATAAACTATTAATCACCTTTCAATGTTATGCTGCGCTGACTGGAAGGGATGGATGGAAACGTATTACCCTGGGGGAGTCCAATTATAAAAATTCAAGGATGAATGCGTTTCCCACCGTTCCTTTGTATTTGAGTTTTAACCCACCTGTGAAATAATGCTTATACAGATATTCTAAAGCATCTAGAGATACGTAGTCTAAGAAGGTTGAAGAAGAAGTGTAAAAAACTCTACGCCTGCAATGAACCTCTCACAGTCTAGAAGATATTTGTTTTTGTTTTTAATTTCAATTTAAAACATTCTTTTTCAATTTAGCAACGGGGAGGTACTACCTACTGAGTTCAAGATGGTTGGTTCACAACCCATACCTCAACCCAGAGGAGCTGGGCTAGCTTTGTGGAAGCCTGAGTTTAGCCACACTTAGAAATCCTTACTTCTCGTACCACTGCGGGCTGACTAAAGTGGTCAAATTTAACTTCATGTGTATTATAGAGTTGTATCAATTTCGAGAACTTTCCGTGCAGATACATTTTTTTTCAATGTAAATTATTTTGTCCACAGTCCTATCCATGAAAAACCATAGACTTAATTTGTTTAATTCAAATTTCTTATCACTATGTTCGTCTTGAAATTACCTTTCCAATGATATGTGAATTACCAAAATCAGATCAGTTCCATGAAAGTTACGTTTTTGAAGTGTAAGCAATTAAGACAAGGAGGAACACATTGCTATTTCTCTCCGGAGGATCATGAATTTTATTACCTCCATACCAAGTAATGAAAGAAAATCTTTATCCTTCATTTACATCTCACCAATTCATCTTTTTTATTCAAATCAAACTTCCCTGAACTCGTCATAAAAAGATCTTTCCAATGATATGCTACTCATCAAAATCAGATCAAATCCAAAAAAGTTTAGTTTCTGTAGTACGAGCAATTATCATATATTAACTAGACAAGGAGGTGCATGAACAGAGATGACGATAAAGACAGAGACCCATAGACAAAGAGGAGAATAGGAGTGGGAGGCGTTTTGCGATCTCACACAGGCGAGGAGGGTACAAAAAGACCTCCTCATTCCTCAACGCACAATGTTCCTCTACTATTGTGTACTATTTTTCCAAATTTATTGAAGTTTGTAAATTGGAAAATACTTTAGGCCAGACGGTTATTCGATATATGAAATCAATTTTTTCCCGCCATGGAATACCGAGAGTAGTAATGTCTGACAACGGACCTCAGTTTAGTTCTACTGACTTCAAGCATTTTTCCAGAGAATGGAATTTTGTTCATAAAACTAGCAGTCCGGAGTATCCTCAGTCTAACGGACTCGCAGAGAGATCTGTCCAGACTATAAAAAAAATGTTTAAAAAAGCGAAGATGGACAATTTAGACCCGTTTCTCTGTTTGCTTGAATTTCACAATACTCCACAAGGTGAACTGGATTCACCAAGCGAGATATGGTTTAGAAGAAAAGTAAGAGGAATATTGCCAATGACCTCGACAGGAAAAAGACAGATGAGACAGAAAGTGTATTATGATAGAGGTGGGACTCGGCACTACAAAGCGAATCTAAATGAAGGTGACCTAGCGTTGGTACAAAGAGGACCCACTTGGGACAGGTGCACTATCTTAGAGAGAATGGCAAGACCGAATTCTTTCAGAATTAAATTAGAAAATGGGAGAATTGTGGAAAGAAACCTGAAACACGCGATAGCGGAAACTATAGAGAACAGCATGAATTTACCTAGGCCCAACAATGACCACAAATTAATAAAAACCCTAAGACAGAAGATTCATGAAAATGGTTTAATAGCAACTAGAGCTGACAAAGGAAATTCCATAGTGATCCTTCCGGAAGCGGAATATATCCAGAAAATGGAAGACGTCTTAGAACAGCAGAATCTGGATGTATTGAGGCAAGACCCCACAAATGCCTTCCACAAGGAAGTAAAATCGGCGGTGTTGAACTTGCAGTACATAGCTGAAGGTCGGAAGAAGGTCTTTCATCTCGTCCCTCTGAACTACGCAGCCCCCAAGTTATATGGCCTCATAAAGGAACATAAAGAAGGCCGCCCCGTCCGTCCTGTTGTGTCATATTCCACAGCCCCGGCATGTAAGTTAGCCAAGTTTTTCAATGACAGTTTCAAAAAATATTCACTTTTCTCCCCAGTGAATACCATAAAAAACTCTTCTGAATTAGTAGAGAAGCTTAATAGTTATAAAATTAAGAACCTCCCCTCGTTTAGATTGGTATCTTTCGACGTTAAAAACATGTTTCCCAGCATCCATACTGACGAATGTATACCAATCATTAAAAATATTTTAGATAAAAAGAGGGTTGTACCCCATATTCAAGAGGAACTTATTAACATCCTCAAAGTTTGCCTCAACCAAAATTATTTCTCTTTTAGGGGCAAATTGTTTAAACAAAACACAGGTCTGCCAATGGGGTCCCCCATCAGCCCTAGTTTATCGGACATTTTCATGGATTCACTGGAGAGGAAAATTCTGGCATCAAAATTAGCTATATCTCATATTCTTTTCTGGCACCGTTATGTTGATGATATTGTTGTCGGCTTCACTGGCACAAATAGACAACTTACCACCTTTACTAAATACTTAAACTCGTTACATAGAAACATCAAGTTTACCACAGAGGAGGAAGACGAATCACATACACTTAACTTCTTGGACTTAACTATTACACGTAATACAGAAACAGGATTCACATACAAAATTTACAGGAAACCCACCTACACGGACGCAATTATCCCATCAGACTCATTCACCCCATATAGATATAAATTAGCCACGTTTAAGTCATGGATACACAGATGCTTAACCCTCCCCCTGACAGATCAAGACAGACAAACTGAAATAGATACCATAAAACAAATAGCAAGTAACAACGGATTCACACCACATACCATCAATAAACTCATTAAGAGAAAACAACAATATATATTATCCAACTTGCTATACCCACACATTACAGCCACCCCCGTCCACACGAAATACACTCCTTTAACTTTCACAGGCAATCTAACACACAGAATACAGCGCATGTTAAACAGACACAACATCTATACAACCTACACATCACCCAAATCTCTGGGAAAATTGATCTTCAACGCCAAGGGCAGGACAGACATACTGGAGAGAAGTGGGGTATACAGTATTCCATGCAATGATTGCAATTCTATATACATTGGACACACAGGAAGGACCTTTAACATAAGATACAAGGAACACCTCAAACAGACAGCCTCCAATAACTCCACATTCTACAGACATCTCACAGAAACAGAGCATCAACCCAAAGACCCACATAAACCCAATATACTACACTTGGCTTCTAAAGGAAGGGAGTTATCTCTGTTAGAAGCCATGGAAATCAACAAATACAACAAAGACACACATTACAAACTACTCAACGAACAAACTGACTTAAATCATTCCCCCCTCCTCAATTTGAAACTGCCAAGATAGACTTGGCTAACTTTTATTATGCTCGGTTCATATTTAATAGGTTTATATTGTGATATGTTTAATTAGGTTAATATTGAGATTTATTATTTTTAATTTTTTCTGACTTATTTTTTAGTATAGTATCTTAGCCCCCCCCCCCTCCTGTTCTGTCACCCTCCCTCACTCTTCCCCTCCTACCCCTCCACGCCCCCCCCCCCTCCCCGTCATTAGTCTGTACACTTGAGAATGCTCTAACGAGTGAAATATATTGTGTTCATATAAATAAAGTGGGATTTGTTGACTTGTTTTTAAGTTTTTTATTCATTAGTATTCACAATGAACTTCCACAAGATCTCTGGCGAAAACATCTCTAAAGCTCTGGACTTCAACTCCAAAAACTTCTGTACCCTCTGAACTCTGGACTTGAACTGAAGCTCTGGACTTGAACCTCTCCTCAGGATCTTGCATATTCCCGCACTACTCGGTCATCCCCTCCTCTTTCTCTCCAAGCTTACAGGGGAGAATTCTGCTTTCCCATTGCGGCATGTCAATTGGACTTTTCAAACTTCCAGGTAGGCACTTTGGAGGTTTATATGACCCTAACAGAGGGCTTGGGCTCTAATCCGGTATAGCTCCATTCTTCTGTCATGCTGGTAATTTTACTCTCCGTCAGGTAAATTGATGAAGGTGAAAAGGGGACCTTCTTTTATAGCTGTTACCTGCTTCCAGCCCCTTTGGGGTTTACTTGATTTCTCCATATCTTATATTATATATTTTAATAATTCTTCGTTACTTTAACGTAAATTATTCCTTTCTATTTATCAAATGCACCACATCGGGTGTGAATTCTTTTAATAAAAAATTTAGGTTGATGGAATAAGAGGTTTACTTTCCCTTTTTTTTTAATCTTTCTTTTAATTAAAAAAAAAACATAAAAAATAATGTTACATATGGGATATTCCCCTTTCTGATGGCAATGTTTGCAATTTACAACATACTTATAATTTACAGGAAATGCATTGTTTTCGTTTTATTTTTACTCTGAGCATACATCCGTCGGCAGATGATGATAATCATACAAAATTATATTTCTTTCACTCACGTTTTACTGACTCTTTTTTTTTTTTTTGGGTTGCCGACCTCCGGTGGAGGCCACGACACCATCGCCGAATCGTCGGGGAAAAAGGGAGGCCTAACAAATTTATTTACAAAATTAAAATACTAAAGTACATAATTTAAAATGCAGAACTTATGATGCTGTGGTAGGCTAGGAGCGACCGCTGCCGACCATCTGCGACGATCAGCGGTCACTCCCAGCCCACCTTAATTTCTTGGCGGGCCGAGAGAGCTCGGGGTAAATGTAGGGCGATCGCTAATTGTGGTTCGTTAGGGCGCCGGGGACGACTGCAGGCCTCCCCGGCGCGGGGTCAAAATGCTTGCTTCTTTCTCCGCCAGGAGGCGACAAATCGGCTGAACATTGGGTAGCCGGTTTCCGTCATCAGCTGCCGCAGGTTTTACTGACTCTGTCCTCCAATCCTTCTCCATTTGCCTTCCTTCCTGACTTCCTCCAGCCAAACTTTCCGTCAACCTTCCTCCCTCACTTCTATCTCCAACCATTTGTTTGCAACGTTCCTCCCTCACACTCTCCCTCTAAACCACAACCGTTCTCTCTTTCTCTCTCCAGACCACACTCCAACAACCTCTGTTCTCTCTCGCTCCACAACCACACTCCCACTTTTCCCCCACCCTTCCTGAATCCTCAGTGCTTTTTTTTTTTTTTTTTTTTTTTCTCGGGTGCTTCGGTTAATCACCCGGCCCGTTTTTTCGTCGGGGAATGAGGATACATGACATGGTTATGCTAAATTTATTTATTTATTTGTTGCTGTGGGTGTCTGGGGGCGACAGCCTCTGGTCCCTTGCGGGACAAACTGGCGCTCCCAGACCCCCTTGTGTTGCGGCTGCCAGATGGCGCCGAGAGAGCTCAGGATCTTGGAGTGGGGGCTGCTACTACATCGCGGTCGCCGGGGGTAGACATCGGGCCGCAGCCCGTCAATCGCCCCCGGCGCCGGGTCAAGCGGGCTTTTTCTGTTCCCGCCAGGAGGTGACGAACCGGCCGAACGCCGGATAGTTCGACTCCGTCATCAACTCCGGCAGGCTCAATCCCAGATATGATCCTGTCGCGCGGATCAACTCCACCCTAGACCTGTCGTACAGCGGGCAATCGAGGACCACGTGTTCTGCAGTCTCGATGCCGCCACACGAGCAGTTTGGGCTATCCTTCCTCTTGAAGAAGAAGAGTTTGGAGTTGAAGTCGCCGTGACCTGATAGTACCTGGGATGTCCAGTGATCGGGTTGTACCCAAGTGGAGCGTAGGCGGACCTGGACGTCAGGGATGTACGCGAATGTCGTTCGGCCATCGGAGGAGCGCGACCATCGCTGTTGCCACTTGTTCATTATCCAGTCTTGGACCATGTCCCTGCAACGCTCTGGTCCGTTCTGTCTACGTAGCTCACCCTCCAGGGCGAGGCGCAAGGGCTCATCTATATCTGCTCTCAGGGGCAAATTGCGTCTACAGTAGTACGAGGCGACCGCCCCGTCCAAGACCAAGTCTATGGGCGGAGCTCCCGCCAGCACCTGTAGCGCTGCCGTGGAAACAGTACGATAGGCCTTTGTGACTCTCAGGAGGGCGGCTCTTTGGGCCTGTAGCAGTCTCGTTCTCTGCTGCTTGGTGGGGCGATACCACCACCCTGCAGCAGCGTACCGTGCTACAGCCTCGAATACCCCCGTGTAGATTGTTCTACACGCTGAGTAGTCGAGGCCCCATGTTGCGCGAGCTAGGCGGCTCAGAGCGTTGAAGGTGGCATTGGTCCTTTCCTTGATGGCAACAGCGTGGGGAGTCGCGCTGAAGCCCGGACCCAGTCTCACACCTAGGTATGTGACCGCCTCCGGGAACTCAACGCGCATCCCCCGGATCCTCAAGGAGAAGGGGTGGCGGGCGTCGGTTTTCCCTCTCATCAGCAGGGCCGTAGTCTTGCTTGGTGAGAGGTTCAGCTTGTTGGCGCAGCACCAGCTGTCGACGAAGTCGATGCCGGCTTGGGCTACGCGGGTCAGAGCTGCCCGGCTATCAGCGTGCACCGTGATTGCGAGATCGTCAACATAGGCAATAGCCTTATATTCACGACTCTCGAGCTCACGGAGCAGTCCATCAAAGAGTATGTTCCAGAGTGTTGGTCCTAGGACTGAGCCCTGGGGGCATCCTCTGGTGATGTACACCGATGTGCTAGCATACAGCTGGCTCACAGTCGCAGAACGGCCGTCAAGGAAGCTGGATATCAGCCCAAATATATTCCTAGACGGTCCCATTGCACGCAGTCGCATGAGGATGGCAGGCCACCAGGCGCAGTCGAACGCCGCCGCGATGTCAAAGAAGATACAGAGGGCATATTTGCCGCTGTTCCCTTCGACATCCGACCTCAGCGTTATCAACGCGTCCTCTGTTGACCTGCCCCTCAAGCAACCATATTGCCTAGGGGATACGAAGGCGTATACCTGGGTGCGGATTCTGTCGAGAACGAGTCCCTCCAGTATCTTCCCGAACAGAGACAGAAGGCTGATCGGTCTGTAGCTGCCTGCCAAGGAAAGGTCCCTATCCCCAGGCTTGACAAACGTGCACACCATGGCCCGCTTCCAAGCACTAGGGAAGTGGCCTCGCCTTAGGCAGGCATTGTACAAGTAGAGTAGGTCTGTCTTAATGACCGGGTAGGCTTTCTTGATTATGGCCGCGTCCATGAGATCGCTCCCAGGAGCGCCGCCACTCTTCTGCCTCCCAATCACCAGGGTCAGGTCTAGCTCGTCCCAGTCAGGGGCATCCTCCGTGTTCGGCAAGTCACGGGCAGCACACCTGATGTTTTGTTGAGTGGGTGTATCCCCTGCCGGGTCGTCTTCCGGGAAGGCCTGGCTTAGGTACATCCCGCCGGCCTCCTCCAGGGACAAGGCATACTGCATGCCATCCCTGATTGAAGCCACCGGGGCGACCGCCTTAAGCCTCCCAGTGGCGACCCGGTAGGGAATCCCCCACGGGTTTTTGCTGGACTCGTCTTCAACAAACCTCCTCCAGCTGGTTCTCTTGGCGGCTTCGATGCTCCGACCGTAGGCCTCGCTGAGCTGCCGGTACTCTTCCCTGCGAATAACCCGATGGAGTTGGTCTCGGCACCGCTGGTACCGCCTCCTGGCACGATAAACGGCTCTCTTGGCGAGGGTGAGGTCTTCACTCCACCAGGGGACTTTCCTCAACCGGTCGACCTTCTTGGGGATGGTTTCGTCGGCAGCTCTCAGTAAAATATTACTGAGCCTATCGACGCCTTCCTCAATCTGGTCTACCGGGTCGGAACCCCTGAGACCTTCCCATTCCTCGTCACAGGAGTAGGCAGCAGCGGCGGCCACGAAGGCTTCCGGTATCGCTTTGCGAGTTGCAAAGCGAGGGTCCCTAGACCTGACTGTCGTTAGCCGGGCGTCAAAGAGCCTCACGTCTAGGACTTCATGGTCACTAGACGTAACCCCTCGGACTTCCCAGCCACTGACAGCCCTGTATAGTTCTCCAGAAACCAACGTGACATCGATGTGCGATTCTCCATTGTGGCCACGAAAAGTGGGCGGAGAATGCTGGTCATTAACTATGCACAAGTCATGGCGGGCGATCAACTCCATTAGTCTGTCCCCCCGGCGGTCGGTGCGAACCGATCCCCAGGATGCAGACCAGGCATTGGCGTCCACCATGACTATGACTTGGCGTCCCGCTAGTTCGTCCAGAACGTGGTCCAAGTGGCCCAATTGCACGTCTATGCGCTCAGACGGAGGGAAATATCCGCTGATTACATAGCAATCGACGTTGGCGTGCCTGATACAGGCCACAGCAATGTGGCTGGTGGACAGATGGTGGAGCGCCATCACATCCACCTGGGGGCCGGTCACAACGATTGCGGCCATAGGCCGTTCGTTGTTCCTTGCGCCAGTTATTACTCTGTGGCCAATACCAAGGCCTGCCACGCGATTTCCTATAATTTGGGTTCCTGTAGAGCCAAGAGCTGGACGGACTCATCGTACACCAGTGCTCGCAACTCATCCGCCACTCTCTTACGCCTATTCATGTTGTGCTGGACAACGTGGATTCCGGTGCGCTCCCTAACTCTACCCGCCATAGTCCGTGCGCGAGGCCAGCTTCTCAAGCGCGCGGATGTATGACGGGCATGTCGCGCTATCAGCGCTATGGGTCACGCCCGGTTTCCCGCTGCCGCAGTTGCAACACTTCGGCGGCAACGATTTCTTTTTACAGCTGGAGCTGTCGTGCCCTACCATTGCACACCAAGCACACACCCTCTCCCTGCTTGGGCAACGCTTCTCCGGGTGGCCGAAGCCATGGCATCTCCCACATCTGGTTACATCCAGGCAATCCCGCACTGCACAAGTGTACCATCCTAGGATGATCCTCCCTGAGGTGACGAGAGCCCTCCGAGTCGCAGGGGTGGTCTCTACCACCCAGCGCACCGTCGATCTGCCGGGGGGGCCCTTCCTATAAATGGGGACTATGGGGGAGAGGTCGGGGAATTGGGCTTGAAACCTCCTGGTGAGGTCCTCGGCCGACCAACCCGCGGGCACGTCGAAGACCGCTAAGCGCGGTCTTCTCCTGTGCAGCGCCTCCGCCTTTAGGCCCAACTCCTGGAGACGAGCATTGGACGTCAGCGCTTCGAGTTCTTCGGCCGAGGACACCTCCAGGAGGATTCCCCCCCTCCTGGCGGGTCTGCTGTTTTTCATAGTGATCCCGAGCTCTCCCGGGGTCACCTGCTCCATAGCGTCCGCCAGCGGGCGTGAGTCCTCCTTGCTGGACAGCTCGACCACGGCCAAGAACGTCTTAGGGCGATTTTGGCTCTCCCCGGCCGTGGCGAGCTGCCGGAGGACGTCTTCCTTCCTCTTGGTAGGTGGTAGCGGTCGTTGTCCCAGCCGGGCTGTCGCTGCTGGAGGGACGGATTTCTTCTTCTTCTTGGCCCTCACCACCTGGATCCATTCTGCTGGGTCCGGAAGGGCCGGGTTCACAGGGTCCAGGGGGGCAGGGTGTCTTGCGCTGTCTTCTTGAGGGGCGGTGGTGGGGGGCGAGGCTGGGGGGGAGCTCCGTCCACTTCCATCCCCCGCACCGCGGGCACGGAGGGGGGAACCCTGACTGGAGCCGGGGGGGTTTTTCTGGTGGGCGCCACGGCCGCTTGGTTCTTCTTATTCTTCATCTTCTTCTTTCCCCTTTCTTTCTCCCCCGTTCCGTGGCCATCCCCCACCCCTCCCTGGTTCAAACCTCCAAGAGGGGGAGGGAAGACGGCGGGGGGGGAGGGGGCGGGCGGGGGCTGGGGGATGGCCGGACGGGCCCTGAGGGCCTCCGCGAGAGTCGCGGTAAGGCCCTCCATCATCATCCTGGCCGTCTCAGTCCTGGCCTCGGCCACCTCCTGGGCTGCCATTATCATTACGATCAGTCTGGCTACTCCCCGGTTGATCTTATCACGGCCTGCCAGGCTGACTCTACTTTTTGCGACGATGTTTGTGATCGACGTTTGTATTGAGTAGGCCTCCTCTGGCTGGCCGATGGCCTCTTCGGGGGTCGCCTTCCGGGCTCTCTTCCTCCCCCGAGTGAGGGGGGTAAAGGCGAGGGTTGGGGTGGTCATTGCAGGGGGAGCTGTTCTCTTTAACGGGGGGGCGGGGGTCGTGGTTTCAGGATTGCTGGGGGGGGAGAAGAGGTGTTTTAGATTTCCTAGGGGGGGGGGGGGGGGGGTGGTTTAATCGGAAGGGGGGGGGATCTGATAAGGGATGTAGAGGGCTTGAAGGGCTGAAGGGGGGGGGGGTAATTTTTACAATCAAGGGGGGGTGAAGCGGGTGGAGAACTAGTTGGGGGGTGATTTATGGGTGGGGGGGGTCTGTTCGCGATGTACAGATGGGGGTTTATCTGGGTGGGTAGCCACAGGTCCATTAGCCCCCTGGTCCGGCTGCAGACGGGCTACTGCCCTCCCCGGGTCCGGTTCACGGCATGGGGACTGGAGGCAAGGAGGGGGGCGTAGGCTCCTCCCACTTCCTCCCGCGGTGGCGCCACTTATCTGGGAGGGAGCTGGCGTTGGCACGGGATCCTTATGCTCTCGACTCCTGGAGGCAACTGGCGGGGTCCTCTCCATAGCGCTGGGTGGGGGACACTAGACACGCCTACTTGTCTTATCTCCTCGCCACACTAGACTGGGTTCCGTATTTAAGATTTTAAATTCACTTTTTTTTTCACTTAAATGTACACCACACTACCGGACCGATTGAGGTGAAATTTTGTATTTCACCTCCTTCAAT